>CAMZMU010000114.1:25419455-25925717 GCA_947311845.1 Poa pratensis | reverse complement strand
TCTTGATGCTTGATACGTCTCCAACGTTCCATAATTTCTGCTATTCCATGGCTATATATACCATTTGCTACATGTTTTATATACACTTCATTCACTTTTATGCATTTTCTGGACTAACCTATTAACAAGATGCCACAGTGCCAGTTCCCTGTTTTCTGCTGTTTTTGGTTTCAGAAAGTTACTTCTGGAAATATTCTCGGAATTGCACGAAACAAAAGGCCAAGTCCCTATTTTTCCAGCACGTACACGGAGTCCGAAGGAGAGACGAAGAGAGCCAGAGGTGGCCAAACCACCTGGCGGCGCACAGTGGGCCCCGCGCCTGCCTGTGGTTTGGGCCCCTCGGGGGTCCGCCGACATCGCCCCTTCGCCTATTTATTCCCCGAGAGTGAAAACCCTAAAACACCGAGCCTTTCATCCAGAACATATTCGCTGCCGCCGCCGTCGTCAACCCTAACTCGGGGGGTTCTGAAGCTCTTCCCGGCACCCTGCCGGAGAGGGGAATCATCACCGGAGGGCTCTACATCGCCATGCCCGCCTCCGGAGTGATGCGTGAGTAGTTCATCCTTGGACTATGGGTCCATAGCAGTAGCTAGATGGTTGTCTTCTCCACTTGTGCCATCATGTTTAGATCTTGTGAGCTGCCTATCATGATCAAGATCATCTTATTGTAATGCTACATGTTGTGTTTGCTGGGATCTGACTTATATTGATACCTATGTGGAGCTGAATATTATATTATCATGTCTATGTCATTTGTGATCTTGCATCTCTCCGTTACTTGTTGAAGCCTTGGCCAAGTGAATACTTGTACTCCAAGAGGGGGTATTTATGCATGATAGTTGGGTTCAACCTCTATTTAACCTGGGATAGTGACAGCAAGTTCTAAGGTTGTAGATGTGTTGTTGCCACTAGGGTAAAACAGCAATGCTTTATTCAAGGATGAATGTATTGTTTACATTACGCACATTACTTAATGCAATTGTCTGTTGCTTGCAACTTAATACTGGAAGGGGTACGGATGTTAACCGGAAAGTGGACTATTTAGGCATAGATGCATGCTGGATAGCGGTCTATGTACTTTGTCGTAATGCCCAAATGAATCTCATAGTAGACACCACAGCTCACACATGCATGTTATATGCACTTATCAATTGTCAATTGCCCAGCTGTAATTTGTTTACCCAGCATGTTAGTTATCTTATTGGAGAGACACCACTAGTGAACTGTGGACCCCGGTCCATTCTTTTACATCTGAAATACAATCTACTGCAATCATTGTTCTCTACTGTTTTATGCAAACAAACATCATTTTCCATTCGATACGTTTAACCCTTTGTTTTCAGCAAGCCGGTGAGATTGACAACCTCACTGTTAAGTTGGGGCAAAGTAATTTGATTGTGTTGTGCAGGTTCCACGTTGGCACCGGAATCCCTGGTGTTGCGCCGCACTACACTCCTTCACCAACACCTTCGAAGCAAACCTCGTTTTCCTACTGGTTCGATTAAACCTTGGTTTCATACTGAGGGAAAACTTGCTGCTGCACTCATCATACCTTCCTCTTGGGGTTCCCAACTGACGTGTGACGTACAAGCATTGTTTCTGGCACTTGCCGGGGATATATTCCCTCGTCAACTTAGAGCCACAACACGTTTTCTGGCGCCGTTGCCGGGGAAAACCGAATTGCTTCTGCAAGGGGAGTCTCTCACACCCAATCTCTTTACTTTGTTATTTGTCTTGCTTAGTTTATTTTTATTTAGTCTTGTTTGCTCTCTTTATCAAAAACACAAAAAAATTAGTTACTTGTTTAATTCAGTTTGATTTTGTTTTTCAAAATGAGTACTCCTGAGAACACTAAGTTGTGTGACTTCACTAGCACAAACAACAATGATTTCATATGCACTCCTATTGCTCCACCTGCTTCTACAGCAGAATTTTATGAAATTAAACCTGCTCTATTAAATCTTGTTATGAAAGAGCAATTTTCTGGTGTTAGTACTGATGATGCTGCTGCCCATCTTAATAACTTTGTTGAACTTTGTGAAATGCAAAAGTATAAGGATATGGATGGGGATATTATAAAACTGAAACTTTTTCCTTTCTCCTTGAGAGGAAGAGCTAAAGAATGGTTGCTTTCTTTGCCTAGAAATAGTATTAATTCTTGGACAAAATGCAAAGATGCTTTCATAGGGAAATATTATCCTCCTGCTAAGATTATATCCTTGAGAAGTAGCATTATGAATTTTAAACAACTTGATAATGAACATGTTGCTCAAGCTTGGGAAAGAATGAAATCTTTGGTGAAGAATTGTCCCACTCATGGACTGACTACTTGGATGATCATCCAAACCTTTTATGCAGGATTAAATTTTTCCTCAAGGAACTTATTGGATTCAGCCTCTGGAGGAACCTTTATGTCCATCACTTTAGGTGCAGCAACAAAGCTACTTGATGATATGATGATCAACTATTCCGAATGGCACACCGAAAGAGCTCCTCAAGGTAAGAAGGTAAATTCTGTTGAAGAAACCTCCTCTTTGAGTGATAAGATTGATGCTATTATGTCTATGCTTGTGAATGGTAGATCTCATGTTGATCCTAATAATGTTCCTTTAGCTTCATTGGTTGCTCAAGAAGAGCATGTTGATGTAAACTTCATTAAAAACAACAACTTCAACAACAATGCTTATAGGAATAATTTTGGTAGCAACAATATAAGCCTTATCCTTCAAATGGTTATGGCAATTCTTATGGTAATTCCTACAGCAACAATAGAAGTGTGTCCTCTGATCTTGAAGCTATGCTTAAAGAATTTATTAGCACACAAAAAGCTTTCAATAAAACTGTTGAGGAAAAGTTTGAAAAAATTGATGTCTTGTTCTAAAGTTGATAGTCTTGCTCATGATGTTGAAATTCTAAAACTGAAAGTTATGCCTAATGAAGTTAAAGATACTAAGTCATTTGCTACAGCAAATGCCATCCAAGTTCGAATTGATAATAATATTAGGATGTTGGCTGAATTGCATGCTAGGTGGGAAAAAGAGGAAGAACTTGAAAAAGAGATAGTTAGAGTTTGTACTATCACCACCACTAGTAATGCTAATGTTTTACATGCTAGTAAGCCTCCTACTATTGATGGTAATGTTATTGGTGTTGGTAATGTCTCTACTACTTCTGCAAAGCGTTTGAAATTGCCTAAAACTGCTGAAACTTTTTCTGATAAAAGTGCTGAAATTTTTCAAACTATTGGAGACAATGGTTCCACCACCATTGACAATAATGATTTTGATTTTGATGATTGTAACATCTCTGAAGTTATTATGTTCTTGCAAAAATTAGCTAGAAGTCCCAATGCTAGCACTATTAATTTGGCTTTTACAAAGCATATTACAAATGCTCTTTTGCAAGCTAGGGAGGAGAAGTTGAAACTTAAAGCTTCTATTCCTAGGAAATTAGAAGATGGTTGGGAACCCATCATTAAGGTAAAGGTGAATGATTTTGATTGCAATGCCTTGTGTGATCTTGGTGCAAGTATTTCGGTTTTGCCCAAGAAGCTTTATGATATTCTTGATTTGCCACCTTTGGAACATTGTTATTTGGATGTTTTTCTCGCTGATAATGCTATGAAGAAACCTTTGGGGCGAGTTAATGATGTTTTTATTACAGTAAACAATAACCTTGTCCCCGTTGATTTTATTGTTATGGATATTGAATGCAATGCATCTTGTCCTATTGTTTTGGGAAGACCTTTTCTTCGAACTGTTGGTGCCATCATTGATATGAAAGAAGGTAATATAAGGTACCAATTTCCTCTCAAGAAAGGTATGGAACACTTCCCTAGGAAGAGAATGAAGTTACCTTTTGACTCTATTGTTAGAGCAAGTTATGATGTTGATGCTTCTTCTCTTGACAACACTTGATTTTCACTTTCTGCGCCTAGCTGAAAGGCGTTAAAGAAAAGCGCTTATGGGAGACAACCCATCGTTTTTATTTGCTGTTATTTTTGTTTTCTTTGAGTCAAGGAGTTTTGTTACTTCTGTAGCAACTCCTTTGTATCTTTATTTTATCGCAATGTTGTGCCAAGTAAAGTTCTATATTGAAAGTTGATGCAAGATTTGGATTTCTGCGCAGTGACAGATTTTTAGCTGTCACGGATTTGAGCTTATCTCCCTGTAGAAAATTCAAAAAATTCTGAAAAAATCACGCATATTCCTGAGATATGTACGCAACTTTCATTATTTTAGGCCAGATCCATCTGAGCAACTTAAGTGCCTCGAAAAAATTCGTCATTCCAGACTGTTCTGTTTTTGACAGATTCTGCCTTTTGTTTTGCATTCGCTCTTTTACTGTGTTTGTGTGGATTTCTTTGCTCCACAAAGCATTGGTGGCTGTAGCTAATGTCCAGAAGCTTTGGGATTGATTGTATCATTACAGAATATGAGAATTTTTGATTATGCACTAACCCTCTAATGAGAACTGTCTTGAGTTTGGTGTGAAGGAAGTTTTCAAGGATCAAGCGAGAAGGGTGATATTATGTGATCAAGAAGAGTGAAAAGCCTAAGCTTGGGGATGCCCCCGTGGTTCATCCCAACCATATTCAGAGAGACTCAAGCGTCTAAGCTTGGGGATGCCCAAGGCATCCCCTTCTTCATCAACAAACTTATCAGGTCATCTCTAGTGAAACTATATTTTAATTCTTTCACATCTTATGCGCTTTACTTGGAGCGTCTGTGTGTTTTTATTTTTGTTTTTGTTTGAATAAATTCGGATCCTAGCAATCCTTGTGTGGGAGAGAGACACGCTCCGCTTTTTCATGTGAATACTCATGTTCTTCACTTATATTTGTTGAGTATTCTTAACTAGCTACTGCAGTGCTTTTAGCTCCTGTTTTTCATGCATCTCTTCGAGCTGTTAGCACTTGTTTATAAATACTCTCTTGCTGCATTATATTATCATTTGGAGAGTTTATGTTTAATAAATTATTGGTGTTTGTTTGGAAGAAAGAAAATGCTACATGTAGTAGTTGGTATTGGAAAAGACATATGCATTCTTGTAGATCATTGTCTTGTTTCGATTTGATGCTTTGCAATTGTTTTGAGCTCTCAAGTAGATCATGTTTAAGCTCTTGCATCATGTAGTTAAAGCCTAGTAGTGGAGAACTACCGTAGAGCTTGTTGAGACTTGGGATGCATATTTGTTCTCTCTAAGGTCTAGATATTTTCTGGTAAAATGTTTGAGCAACAAGGAAGACAGTGTAGAGTCTTATAATACTTGCAATATGTTTTTATGTGATTCTTGCTGTACCGGTTTATACTTGTGTTTGCTTCAAACAACCTTGCTAGCCTAAACTCTGTACTGAGAGGGAATGCTTCTCGTGCATCCAAAACTTGAGCCAAAACCCATGCCATTTGTGTCCACCATACCTACCTACTATGTGGTATTTCCTGCCATTCCAAGTAAATATTTCATGTGCTACCTTTAAACTATTCAAAACTTTATTACTCCTTATTTGTGTCAATGTTTTATAGCTCATGAGGAAGTATGTGGTGTTTTATCTTTCAATCTTGTCATTTACTTCTGACAGACTTTCACCAATGGACTAGTGGCATATACATCCGCTTATCCAATAATTTGCAAAAAGAGCTGGCAACGGGGTGCCCAGCCCCAATTAATTACAACTTTCATTAATAATTCTCTTCACATGTTTTGCCCTGATTTATCAGTAAGCAACTTAATTTGCAAATAGACACTCCTCCATGGTATGTGAATGTTGGAAGGCACCCGAGGATTCGGTTAGCCATGGCTTGTGTAAGCAAAAGGTTGGGAGGAGTGTCATCTATAAAGAAACTAAAATACATGTGTAAACAAAAGAGAAGAGGGATGATCTACCTTGCTGGTAGAGATAACGTCCTTCATGGGAGCCGCTCTTGAAAGTCTGGTTGACAAGGGGGTTAGAGTGCCCACTACCATTCGTTGACAACAACAAACACCTCTCAAATACTTATTTTGTGCTCTCTATATGCTTTCGAAAACTTAAAAAGCTCTAGCACATGATTTAATCCCTGCTTCCCTCTGCGAAGGGCCTATCTTTTACTTTATGTTGAGTCAGTTTACCTACTCCTTTCTATCTTAGAAGCAAACACTTGTGTCAACTTTGTGTGCATTGATTCTTACATGTTTACTTATTGCACTTGTTATATTGCTTTATGTTGACAACTATCCATGAGATATACATGTTACAAGTTGAAAGCAATGCTGAAACTTAATCATCCTTTGTGTTGCTTCAATGCCTTTTACTTTGAATCTATTGCTTTATGAGTTACCTCTTATGCAAAACTTTTTGATGCTTGTCTTGAAAGTACTATTCATGAAAAGTTTTTGCTTATATGATTCATTGTTTACTCTTTCTATTTGTTAGCAAACTATAGATCATTGCTTTGAGTCACTTCATTCATGACATGAGCCTTGCAATATATTGATCAAGATTGTGTGAAAGCATGTCTCCTCAGAAATTATTTGTTGTTATCGTTTTACCTACTCGAGGACGAGTAGAACTAAGCTTGGGGATGCTTGATACGTCTCCAACGTATCCATAATTTCTGCTGTTCCATGCTTATATTATACCATTTGCTACATGTTTTATATACACTTCATATCACTTTTATGCATTTTCTGGGACTAACCTATTAACAAGATGCCACAGTGCCAGTTCCCTGTTTTCTGCTGTTTTTGGTTTCAGAAAGTTACTTCTGGAAATATTCTCGGAATTGCACGAAACAAAAGGCCAAGTCCCTATTTTTCCAGCACGTACACGGAGTCCGAAGGGAGACGAAGAGAGCCACGAGGTGGCCAAACCACCTGGCGCGGCAGTGGGCCCAGCCGCGCCCCTGTGGTTTGGGCCCCTCGGGGGTCCGCCGACATCGCCCCTTCGCCTATTTATTCCCCGAGATGTGAAAACCCTAAAACACCGAGCCTTTCATCCAGAACATATTCGCTGCCGCCGCCGTCGTCAACCCTAACTCGGGGGGTTCTGAAGCTCTTCCCGGCACCCTGCCGAGAGGGGAATCATCACCGGAGGGCTCTACATCGCCATGCCCGCCTCCGGAGTGATGCGTGAGTAGTTCATCCTTGGACTATGGGTCCATAGCAGTAGCTAGATGGTTGTCTTCTCCACTTGTGCCATCATGTTTAGATCTTGTGAGCTGCCTATCATGATCAAGATCATCTTATTGTAATGCTACATGTTGTGTTTGCTGGGATCTGACTTATATTGATACCTATGTGGAGCTGAATATTATATTATCATGTCTATGTCATTTGTGATCTTGCATGCTCTCCGTTACTTGTTGAAGCCTTGGCCAAGTGAATACTTGTGACACCAAGAGGGGTATTTATGCATGATAGTTGGGTTCAACCTCTATTTAACCTGGGATAGTGACAGCAAGTTCTAAGGTTGTAGATGTGTTGTTGCCACTAGGGGTAAAACAGCAATGCTTTATTCAAGGATGAATGTATTGTTTACATTACGCACATTACTTAATGCAATTGTCTGTTGCTTGCAACTTAATACTGGAAGGGGTACGGATGTTAACCGGAAAGTGGACTATTTAGGCATAGATGCATGCTGGATAGCGGTCTATGTACTTTGTCGTAATGCCCAAATGAATCTCATAGTAGACACCACAGCTCACACATGCATGTTATATGCACTTATCAATTGTCAATTGCCCAGCTGTAATTTGTTTACCCAGCATGTTAGTTATCTTATTGGAGAGACACCACTAGTGAACTGTGGACCCCGGTCCATTCTTTTACATCTGAAATACAATCTACTGCAATCATTGTTCTCTACTGTTTTATGCAAACAAACATCATTTCCATTCGATACGTTTAACCCTTTGTTTTCAGCAAGCCGGTGAGATTGACAACCTCACTGTTAAGTTGGGGCAAAGTAATTTGATTGTGTTGTGCAGGTTCCACGTTGGCACCGGAATCCCTGGTGTTGCGCCGCACTACACTCCTTCACCAACACCTTCGAAGCAACCTCGTTTTCCTACTGGTTCGATTAAACCTTGGTTTCATACTGAGGGAAAACTTGCTGCTGCACTCATCATACCTTCCTCTTGGGGTTCCCAACTGACGTGTGACCTACAAGCATTGTTTCTGGCACTGTTGCCGGGGATATTCCCTCGTCAACTTAGAGCCACCAATGCTCTTTTATATTCAACTCTTATTTCTATGGGAGCATCATTAAACTATCAAGCCTAGCTATATGGCTATAAAGAAAGCGCTTTGCGGAGGCAACCCGTTATTTTTTTTGTGTGATTTTCTTTGTGTCCTATTGCTGTACCAAGAGACTTTGTTTATAGTTTAGGTTCTGGAGTTTTCAATAAAGTGCCAAGTTTTACCCTTTTTTGGTTTGAAAAAGTTGCTTATAGCGTTCGGAGATTTTATTCCTGCACAAGTCAGTGCACGGTATGATTTTTAATTCTTATTCTGTAACTCCGAATGAGCTCATATTTGAACTGTAGTTGCAACTTTTCATCCTCTATATGCATGAATGTTTCGGAATTTTTCGAGAAAGTTTGGTAGGGTAGAAAAATACGTTTGCTGCTGTTGTTTTTCTGGAGAGATTCTGTCCCATTTTGTTTGATGCATGCTTTGAGCTTTTAAGTTGAATTTTTTTGATCCAATTGAGTTTATGAGTAGGCATACAACATTATACACTTTCTGGACATCTCATATGAATTTTTGTTCAAGGATTATATGCAGCAAGAAACATATTTGTTTATCACTATTAATGCACCCCACAGAAAAGAAATGGGAGAAACGGTGTTTTGAAGTTTTTCACAGGGATTGGAGGAGATGCACCAAGAGTTATCCAAGGATGGTGAAGACCATAAGATTGGGGATGTGAAGACAACCCCGCTGGACCTACACAATCTCGGTTTGCGCACGTCCAACTTCTGTTTTTCGATCGAAACACTTTATCGCATAAACTTGGAGCGTCGTTTTTGGTTTGATTTTTGTTTTGAGAGACCACCACACTATCATTTATATATGAGAGAGCTACTGGAAATATGGGTTGAAATATGTTGATGTTTTTATAAGATTGGGAAAAGGGATGTTTGAGTTGATTTTTAATGATACATATAGTTGCACGATTCATGAGCTTGTTAATGAGTAATAGTTTGCAAATTCTTTATCAAGAGCTATCACTTATTCATGTTTTGATGCTGATTGTTATTTTACATTGTTTAACATGGATTAGTTAGTTCAATGGACACTCATGCATGCATCTAGATGGTCAACTTTCTCCCTCTTGCTAGCCCAAAAATTCCAACAAGTAAAAACTTGTTTCCAACACCTTCAACCAAAGTTATTCCAGTGAGTCCACCATATCTACCTATTAGCTTTCTGCTATTCTGAGTATGTTTAACATGTTGTTTGTGTTATCTTACCTCTGAATGAAAATGTTTATGTTATTGATTGTGATGGAAAAAGTTGGTTATATAGCTCTCACGAACTTGATGCACAATTTGCTTTTATTGCATTAATAAAACATGACCCATTGTGATTAAGATTATGATGTTAGTGGCTTGATAAATGTCTTGGGTTGGGAGTTAGCTCATATGTGCTGTCACATGGCAAGCTTTCAACATGCTCTTCATTTCATTTAGTTGATATCATGTACTTTTGTTTATGGATGCTTATCATGGGTGAAATAAATGTGGATATTAAGCAAGTTTAAATGAGTTTGTATAAATGGTTAGAGAGACGCCTGGCCGCTAATCTAAGCCATGCATCATTCATGGTGGAAATTTAGTTACATACTATGGTGAACCTTCTGTGATACACCTTACAATAAAAAGCTATTCCAATGGTAAATAAAAAGGGTGGTTGAGATTGTTCATTTTGTTTGTTTGTCTTGTCATTTTGATATGGGCTTGTTCTATATCTTGGGACAAGAGGTACCCCAGTTGACGCTCTTGATGACACTATTATTACTTACAATGTTATTTAACTTGAACTTGCTTTGTTTCCCAAGTTGAGTAACACATGGTGTAAGTACTTGTATTCAAGGGGCATGAGACATTCAACCTTTACTTGTCAAGCACACTACTCATATTTGCTTTCACATTAAACTTTAATCATTCAAGATGCTATGATAGGGCAATGAGAGCTTGACACCAATGAATACCATATTGCAATCATTAACTTAAGTAGAAGAGTTTGGAAGTTGGATGAAATTTATGCATGCTTTACCTCTACTCACATATACATCTTTCCAAAGTGTCCACCTTTTATATTCAGATTTTCATCTACACTCTATGACCATTGTAGGATGTTCTTGCTTATCATTATGCATACATGTGGTCCATATTACTTGCTTCTATGTTACACTTTGTGAACTATCAATGAACATCCTTGTCTTGAATACTTGATATCACTTCATAAACTATTTGCATATTGCTACTCCTTTGAAGAATGAATCATTTGACTATATGTAGCAATTGTAATCATCTTTGATATTCATGTTAAGTATTAAATTGCAAAGTCCATGTTAGTTTTATCATCTTCATACTCGAGGACGAGCGTGGATTAAGCTTGGGGATGTTGATGCATGTAAAATGCAAACATGAACTTTGCACTTTAACTGCTTATATTCCAATCATATTTGCATCATATAAGGGTTATATCAATGTTTTATAATGATTTTTGGGAATATTCATTTATTTCCTATTTTTATGGAATTAACCCTGCACAGGCAGAAAACCCGTTTTCTTATTTTAATGTTTCAGGGACCCAAACGTCAACGAAATCACCTGAAATTTACGGGCGTCAATATTTGGAAGGAAGAAGACCTGTGGGCGAAGGAAGCTAGCAAGCGGAGGCCCGAGCCCAAACGGGGGTGGCCCACGCGGCCAGGTACTGTGGCCGCGTGGGGCCCACTCGTTTGGCCCTCGTGGCTCCATTGCTGTTGATCTTTGCTCCACCGACTCCGTCTTGACCTAAAAACGCCTATAAAAAGGTCCCCCGACGTTTTCTGGAAAGAGGCGGCGGAGAAACACAAAACCACGAAACAGAGAGACAGAAGGCTGCTGCCGGAGAAGATCGGAGGGGGGAAACACCGCCGGAATCGCCTCCGGAGGACTCCACCCCCCTCCGGCGTGTTCATCATCAACATCTACAGCAAGAACTTCTTCACCATCATCACCATGATGAAGGGGGAGTAGGCCACCCCCTGGACTAGGTTTGTGGTGGTAACTTTTGTATCTCTCCTCTCTCTTGAGCTTCACTAATTAGTACCGTATGAGCTGCTGAACATGATTACGGTCATCTATGTAATACCTTTGTGGTGAATATTGTGGTGTGAGATGATTTGTTATGCATTTACCGTTGTGTTGGAGCTTTTGTGATTTGTCATACTTTGAAGTATGATGTATGTGGGTACGGGATGGCCGATGTGACACGGCATAGGTATTGAGTGACACACCGCCCAACATCCTTTATCTGGGGGTAAAAAGAAAGAGTATGATGTGGGAGTGAGAGAAACCACGCTAGCCTACGAGGGTGACCTAGCAACACAAATGAGTATTTCTTCAGGACATAGAGCCGTCATAAAAAGCTACCATTAAAACATGACAATTGTGTGTACTTATCTATAACATGATGATCACCGTAGATGAGAGAGAGAGAGGATTAAGTGAACCCATGTACCATGTCCATTGTTCCTATAAGAAACACACACTTGAGCTTGTCCTCTTGCTACATAGAGGATTGGGCTTTCTCTCTTTGAGAGCTTTCACTTGCTACTACCTTTGTCTTGTCCTCTTGCAAAGAAGAGGATTGGACACTTTTACATCTATCAAACCAACCATCTTGTTCTCTAAACTTGTTTAATGCATAATCAACTAAAACTTGTGACACTTTAGTTGTAGGGAATAGATAACTTTTCCTTCTTGCTCCTGCGGATCGATACCTTACTTCCACATTGAGAGGTGCTACAGTGATCCCTTGCTCTTGGGGTTATCAGATGCCCATATAATTATAACTTGTCATTAAACTGTTGTGTTGCAATCTCATATGTCAACTCTACTGTTCCATTGTCTACCACTTTATTAAAGAGAGAGTGCATTTGTGAAACCATGAACCCCGGTCCATTTTTAATCATAAGAAACACCTTTCCAACCACTTTTACCGCTTTACAATTTTCTACCATTTAAAAATCCGAAAATACAAAAACACTTTACATCTTGCATTCATCATAAAAAACCCAAAAATATCATTTATCATTGCTACCACCATCCTTGCATATTTATTTACCACCATCATTGCATATTTATTTCTTGTTTGCATTGCATATTATCTTTATATCATTCTCACACCTTGTGCTTGACAACCACTAGGTGAGGTTGAGGACCAAAACATTTACTTTGTTTGTAGGAACCAAAAGAAGGATAGGAAAGATAAATCTTCACTACTGATTCCCGAGAGTTCGATATTAAACCCTCGAGTCACCCCTCGTGGGAAAACACGTCTTCCACTTACTACACACTCTGCACTTGGAGTCTCAACCTAACCCATATTCTTTTGACGCAGGTAACTACGTCATCGGGTATCACCCACGCACTACGCCGCCTGCAGCGTACCACTCGACGCTGCTCCGGGCCACTGGTGCCTTGTTAGCAGCACGTCACTGCCATCGACTACTGCTAATGACAAGAGGAGACCGCAGCGGGCGTGCCGGCCCAATCCACTCTACACCGGCCCTAGCTGGGTTGGGCCAGGTCCATCAAGGCGCGCTGGAGCAAGTGGCCGTGTACAAGAGGCAGGAGGCCAGTAGAAGGACGCATCCAGTTGGATCACGGCAAAGGCGGCTCTCTCCTCTACCTTGTTCTTCTCTTCCCGGATCCCCAATTCTCCTGCTTGTATCTCCCGATTCGGAACCAATTCCTGTACTGATACCTTGATCTGCAATAGAACCATCGTGAGGTGTAGCGTAACACTATCAAGTTGGTATCAGAGCCATCCCTCCACCCTTCCACAGCTCAAATCCACCACCAAAATTTGGCACCAACGCTCAAATCGATCATCCAGACGAGATCGGACAAGAAGAAGGCGGCGATGGACGAAGAGGCGAAGGCGTTCATGAGATCTCTCATGGACGGGGTCACCGGCGACATCGCCAAGTCCGTCGCGGCGATTGGCGAGAAGGTGGACAGCCTTGCGTCCTGGAAGCCGGAGTTGGAAGCTCGTGTCAACGAGCTCCAAACGGCGGTCAGCGAGCTCCAGAAGGCGGCGCTCGCGAAGCAGCCACACGTCGCCATCGACATACCGCAGGCGCCGGGTACCGCACCCCCTGGCGCGGCGCGACCTTCAATTCTGGTGCGGCATAGTTGGGGCGACCCCTGGGCAAGGCCACGGCGAGTCACCACTCAACCGGGGCACATCGTCTGGGTTCTTCGATCCACGTCGATGGCCCTGGTATCAGGTCCGACTCAGTCTCCTCTCGCTTCTGCCATCACATTTCCTTTGAAGCATCAGTTAGCCTCTCAGACGTCTGGTGCTCTTAGTCAGCAGATTCTGTCGGAGAATGACTCCCACGAAACAGGGATAGTCAAGCTCACGAAGAGAGTTCGTGTAAGGGGCTGAACACGTTGGTCAAACAACCCTCAACCTGCACGGCGACGGTGCTCGTCGAGCAAGCGGAGGGACATCACGACAGAGATGAACACCAGCCCGTACCCAGGTTCACGGCCCTCGTGTGGAGGTAATACCGCTACTCCTGCTTGTCTGTATTGCACTGCTTGTAGAGGTTACAGTACAATGAGCTTGCCGAGGCTCTCTTTTGGCAATGGTGTATACAAGGAAGGGAAGCAAGGGTCTTCTTCTTCCTTGCGCGTAAGTGGCGATGCTGGAATGAGAATGCGATCCCTTGCTACGGTGCACCTTGCCCTCCTTTTATAGGCGCCCCGTGCTCCCTCCTTGCACTCGCACTGTGGTAGGGCTGTCACGTGGCGCAGAAGGTGGAGCGCGGTGCATCGCAGCCCGGATGTCCATGGACGCGGTCCATGAGCGTAAAGCTGACTCCTGTAGCAGAGTACCCACCGTCCATGCAGGACGGCCAGCTGGGGCCGCAGAGGAACGTGGGGGTGCCCACGGTGACGTTGGCCTTGGAGCGTAGCGCCGGCCGGTCCCCTTATCACCAAAGAGGAAATCCTTGTAGTCCGGAGCGGGTGGCACAGCTTTATTGACCCCTTTAATCACCAAAATGGCAACTGCGGCGTCGTCGTCACCGCGCGCAGGGCGCGCGTCACTCTGCGGCCGCTGCAGAGCCCATGTGCGCTCTGCAGAGGTTGCTTTGCAGCGAAGCGATCTCCACGAGGGCTTGGATGCCCTGTAGAGAATTCGGCGTTGACCTCTCCCCAGGGGAGATTTCCTTAAAGAGGGGGCAGCAGTGGATATGGCCTCCGCAGCCTCAAATCCCTCGCGAGGCAATTCGCCTCACGAGGCTCTCCAAGCCGTAGGCTTGGTCCTTAGCAAAAATCGCCATCAAGTGTCGAGGGCCGTATAGGACAGGCCCAGCACACCCTGGATTTCACTGGGCCGACAGTAGCCCCCGGGCCCATGATGGGCACGATGTAGTCCATGGACGCAGGCGAATCGTCATGGGCCCAAAGTGTCCGGCCGGCCTGAGACACGTGCAGGGCAGTTACGCCGCGACGACACGTTCTCCTCGGAGATGATGGGCGTAGTGGGGGGTCCCACCACGTCTCGGTAACTGCTCTGAGGGAATAAAGCCTGCAGCGCCGGTTCAGGCAGCAGTTACTGCATCATTTGCGCGCCCGTCTCCTTGCTCTTGACGCCTGCGCTCCTGTGTCTCCGCGCTCCTCCTCCTTCACCGAGCTCCGCCGCCCTTCTCTCTTCGACCATGGGTCCCAAGAAGGGCAAGGCGGCAATGGCGAATGTACCGGCCGAGGCGCAGCAGGAGGACGAGCTCGCGCCGGCGCTGGTGGGGACTCGCATCCACACTGCGAGGCGCTGGACAAGATCCGGCTGATGGCCGCAGGCAAGAACAACGAGCACGGCGCCACCGTTCTCAAGGCGGCGCGATTCGGCAAGCTCGCGGCGGGGCTG
This sequence comes from Poa pratensis, assembly GCA_947311845.1. Taxonomy (NCBI): domain Eukaryota; kingdom Viridiplantae; phylum Streptophyta; class Magnoliopsida; order Poales; family Poaceae; genus Poa; species Poa pratensis. The sequence goes on along the minus strand of CAMZMU010000114.1, from coordinate 25,910,579 downwards.
TATCCCATCTTCTTCCCGACCATTTTCGCTGGTTTGGTGCCGCCATTTTCTCCTTTCCTGGAGGAGGTCTGGCCTTCTATCAGATCCAACTCCTGCATCTGCACCCCAACTCCATCTTGATCCTCGCCATCTTCGCATATCTTTGCGAGGCGTATTTGGGGGTGATGCCTTCCGTGGCCTTCTTCCGGAGCTTCTATGCGCTCCGCTCCACGGCGCCTGGCGAGCGGTCTGGTTGTGTGTCCTTCCGCATCGCGGATGGGATGGGAGGTATCTACATCCCCATGTCCTGGGACGGCGACAAACCCGTCACACGGGTGACGAAGAAGGTGGACGATTTCCGCCAGCGGTGGTTCCTCGTGGACGCCAAGACGCAGAATTCCTTCTTCGACGTCCCTGAGGCACCGCCCCTGAAGAACTCGAATTGGTCGAGTGCGACCCTTCAGAGCCCGAAGATTGCGGACTTGGTCGCACGCATGAAGCTCGTCCGCGACGCTGGCCTCACGGGCAGATGGTTGCTGAAGACTTCGTGAGGCGCCGTATCGCCCCTCTCCAGAAGCACACAAAGCCGATGTGGATGTATTCAGGCCCGGCGGACGCAATGCGGCTGCACTGCAGCTCCCACCTTCCTGAAGTCGTAGCTTCCATAATGGGCATCCTCTTCACCGCCCCGGAGGTTCCTGTGCCGCGTAGTGAGCTCGCGAAGCCACTCCATCAGATTACCCCGAAGAAGCGCCTCGCGATCCTGGAGCTGATGCCGGAGTTCACCCCTCAGGGCCTGGCTGGGGAGGAGAAGAAGGAGGACGCGGCGCCCGTGGTGGAAGAGGACTGGGCCTCGGAGTCACCCGCCGCATCTGACGAGGATCTGGGCGCCACCTGTGGAGGGGCGAATCCCTCGGCAGGGGAGGCGAGCTCTTCGAAACCTGCTCCTCCAGAGGGAGATGTTCTGGAAATTTCGTCCAGCGGGGACGAGGATTTCCTTGTGGCCCCTTCGCGCCAGGTCGCGGAGGGGGAGGAAGACAGTGATGAGGAGGCCGTAGCGGGACGCTGCGACCCCCGCTCCAAGGCTTTTCACGACAGGGCCGCCAAGAGCCCAGTGGGCACCCCTCTCAAAAGGAAAGCCGAGGCTGCTCCTGAGGGGCCCGGCTCTGGAGCTGCTTCGTCGAGGTCGTGGCGGTCATCCACCACGATGTGGGTCGACTCACGCGCCAAGTCATCTGGGTAAGCGTTGGCCCCTGTCTTTGCATCTTTCGAGAGTTTTCTTGCTCTCCTATTGATGGCCTTCCCTGTTTGTTTGTTAGGGATCTTGTGACGGCAAAGCGCCGGAGGCTCCGCAAGGCTGCGGAGGTCCGGGGCCTGGCCTCGGCAACCGTCGAGGAGCCTGTGGAGCCCTCAGCTGAAGAGGTTGCTAATCCCGTAGTGACCGAGGCCTCGGAGCCGGTGGCGGAGGAGGCCACGAAGCCTGTGGCGGAGGAAGGCGTAGGGCATGTGGTGGTTACGCCTCTGGCCGGAGCAGCTACTTCGTCTTCTACCGCGGAGGCGCGCCCCGAGGAGGAGGCGGTGGTGCGCACACCGACACCACCACGTCCCGTCACCCCACCAGAGCGGCAAGAGGAGGTCGCCGCGGAGGAAACGGGGGTGGCTCGCCGGCGAAAGGAGGCGCTGACGTTGAGATGGGGAGAGGATTACCCGCCGCCCCAAGGCACCGACGCCGCGATGGAGGAAAATGTCCCTCCGCCGCCCCCGCCTAACGCAGATGCTGAGGGGGCGGCGGCTTCTTCTGGGATCGCAGCGGGCTCGGCGGCGGCGGACCCCATGGCGGCTGGGCAATCTTCCCCTGCCCCTGAAGCTCGAGAGGAGGCGCCGGTTGAAAACGACGGTGCTGGAGCCCATGGCCCCAATGGCGGAGAGGGCTCGCACAGCCCCCAGGCCGAGGTTGACGCGGCCCAAGTTTGGAGGTTCCCACCCTCGAAACTAGTGCGCACGAGGGAGCCTCCATGTCTCGTGGGAGTTCCCGGGCTCTGGTCCTGGGTGGCACGAGCTGGAGCGGCGCTCGCCGCAGCTCTACCTTCCGCCTGGCGCGGGGTGCCCTGGATGGGCTGGAGGCCCAACTCGCCCTCGAGGAGGCCGAGCTCGCCAGAGAGTACGACGAACTTGAGAGGGCGTGGACCCGCTTCTTCGAGGTCGTGGAGCAACGCCGCCATGACAACGAGGCCATGCAGGCGCAGCGAGAGGAGGCGCTGCGCTTCGCCAAGGAGGTCCGCGAGAGCGCGGTTCGCGAGGCTCAAGAGACCCTGGAGCCACTCCAGGCAGAGCGCCAGGCCGCTGCAGAAGATCGCGAGGCGGCCGCGGTGGAGCGCCAAACCGCTGCCTCAGAGCGGGCGATCCTCGAGACCACGCTAGCCGCTCAGCGCCAAGAGCTTGCCGACCGCGAGGGGAAATTCGCCGCGGAGTCGGAGGCTACGCGGAAGTCTTTGGACCAACACCGCGTGTCCTTGGATGCCCGTGAGCAAGTACTGGCGGCGCGTGAAGCGGAGGTGCTCAAACGCGAAGAGCGGCAACTGCAGGCTGACAAGGAGTTGTCCACGCAGCGCGCGGATCTGGAGGCGCGGGAGGGCAAACTGGCCGAGGCCATAGGCAAGCATGACGAGGAGGTGGCCAAGCACAAAAAGCTTGTAGAGAAGTCCAAACGAAGGCTTGCCGCGAGGAAGGAAGAGGCTGAGAAGGATGCCGCCGCCAAGCAAGAAGAATATCGCTCCGCCGTCGTCGAAGAATACACCGGGAAGCTCAGGAAGCAGAAGGACCGCTTCAAGAAGAAACGCGCGGACGACAATGCCCGCATTGTTCAACTGGAGCACCAGAACGCCAACCTGAACGCCCGGGTGAGGCGCGCCAGGGACGGTCGTCGCCGCGCGGAAGAGGCTCGTGAACGTGCTGATCAAGACCTCGCCTCCCTGATGGCTGATATGAGGGAGCTGGCTGCGCAGGCAGGCCCTGCTGTGGAGCGTGCTGCAGAGGATGAGCACAGCGTGCAGGCGGCGCAGGTCCTGACGCAGCAGCGGGAGCGCGTGTTCAAGTCCTTGGTGACCCGGGGAAACTCTCGCGGGGCAGCTAGGAGTGGATGCTCCTGTTGTTCCCGTCAATGGGAACGCTGACGCCGCCACATACCTCGCCTACTTCGATCAGCTCTTCTCTGTGCTCGAGGGCCCTGTGGCGGAACTTGGCGAGGTTGGTGATGAGGAGTGTCGCAAGCTCTTGACCGTGGCGATCGATCGCGTCTTCGCCAACCTCCAGCGCCTTCACCCCGGCTTCGACTTCGAGTCAGTGACCGAGCCCATCGAGGGAGATCTGGCCTGGGAGCTCTCCAACTTGGTTCGAGAAGAAGTCAACGATTACGTCGACCGCTTCAAGAGGGTTGAGGCGGAGCAGGCCGCTGAGGAGGATGAAGGCGCCGAAGAAGAGAAGGCTGAAGAGGGCGGCGATGGTGAACCCTCTGCCTAGGCCACTCCTGCAACAAGATGCGCTTGGCGCAATTATCTTTGTTTTAAGACTTGTTTTAATTCACGCTGGCTTGTAAGATACTTTAATCGTATGCAAACATGTGTGTGTGCCCCTCGAAGGGTCCTTTGTCCCTGTTCCATGTCTTTCTTCGCTCTACGTCGTCAGGACCCGTCTCTTTGCGCTATGACACCGCCGCTACGGTATGCCGGAGCGTGACTCGGCAAGGCCGGGGGGTGTTTAAGGCTTGGAGAGGTAAGGGCTCTCGAGTCGCGGTGCTCGAGGGCTCCCCTTTGACGCACAAGCAGTCCATGGAGTGTGAGAGAGAAAAAACCGCTCGAGGGGCGACAGGTGCCCGTGAGAGGGAGAAAACACTTCTGAGGAGCGCAAGCGCTAGACTTAGCTTGGTGAGACTTTGGCCTCGTAGAGGGCGTTGGCTTCCCTGATGGTGCGCTCCCTTCTAGGGGTCGGAGCGTGACTTCTCGACCTTGGGGAGGACTTCTTGTTCCCTGTATTGGTTAGAGAGGCAGACCCAAAGCACACATGGTAGTAAACACCCATGCGCGCTTATAGGCTTCCTCATGGGTATCTCGCGAGGAGAGTAAGTACCAAGGTCCTTTGGTGAGGTGGCGTGTTTTGGGAGCAAGCCCATGGGCCAGAGCTCTTTGGGGAGGTAACAGGCGTGAGAGCGTGCTCACGTGCTAGAGCTCGGATCCTTTGGATTTTGCGGTGCTGTTGGGGTGCTCTTGAGGCACAGTCACCGTACTCAGCCCCCGCTCGCGAGGTGCGCATGGGGAAGAATATAAGCGCGAAATGAACTAAGATGATGAAAAGTAAAACTCACCACCAAAATATTACATAGCGGCGCCTCAGCGCAATGTTTCATCGAGAAACGAATTGGTTCATTACACTTGGTGTGACCAAGATAAAGTTTTCCATGTCGAGGCATGGGGACCACATTCAGTGGCTGAGACTCTTCACGGCCTGCGGCGGCACGTAATCAGGAGAGCTCAGAGGGGCTGGCCCTCGGGAGGAGAAGCTTTTGTGAAGCTTGGAGGTGAAGTTGTGTGCTTCCCTCTAGAGACAAAAAATGTCTGGCGTGACTATGATCACGGGTAGAACTTGCGTAGATGCGCGATGTTCCATGGATTTTTGACCGGAATGCCGTCCTCCGTTTCGAGGCGTACCGCGCCAGGCCTGGCGATGTGGGAGACCCTGTAGGGGCCTTCCCACATTGGCGAGAGCTTGTGGAGACCTTCCCTGGAGAGGATTCTCCTGAGGACGAGGTCGCCTGTCTCGAGAGTGCGCGGACGTATGTGGCGGCTGTGGTAGCGTCGCAGGTCTTGCTGGTACTTGGCTGCCCTGAGGGCGGCACGGCGGCGCAACCCGTCAAGGAGTAGCAGGTCGTCGCTGTGGAGGTCTGCTTGATCGTCCTCGTTGAAGGCAAGGACCCGTGCGGATCCATGCTTGATCTCTGTGGGGAGGACTGCTTCAGCTCCATATACGAGAGCAAATGGCGTCTCACCAGTGGGCTTCGTGGGGTTCGTGCGGATGGACCAGAGCACGGACGGGAGTTCGTCTATCCAGCCCTTGCCGTACCCTTCAGGCGATTGAAGCTCCTTGTCTTGAGGCCCTTGAGGACCTCAGCATTTGCTCGCTCGGCTTGGCCGTTGCTCTGTGGGTGAGCCACCGAGGCGAAGCAGAGCTTGGTGCCGAGGCTCTCGCAGTAGGCCCTGAAGATGCCGCTGGTGAATTGTGAGCCATTGTCGGTGATTATGCGATTAGGCACACCAAAGCGGCAGACCAGGCCTCTGATGAATTTTACTGCCGCCCTGGCCGGTATGCTGCGCACTGCTTCAACCTCTGCCCACTTGGTGAACTTGTCGACTGCCACGAAGAGGAAACGGTAGCCCCCTTGTGATCTCGGGAAGGGTCCCAGAATGTCAAGGCCCCAGACCGCGAAAGGCCACGAGAGCGGGATGGTTTGGAGTCCCAGTGCAGGCTGATGAACTTGCTTGGCGTGGAACTGGCACGCATCGCAAGATTGGACGATGGTGGTGGCATCTTGAAGCACTTGGGGCCAGTAGAAACCGCTCCTGAAGACCTTGCCTGCCAGGGTGCGTGCAGAGGAATGGTGGCCACACTCTCCACTGTGAATGTCTCTGATCAGCATGCGGCCTTCCTCGGGGGGGACGCACTTGAGTGCAATTCCATTTGGGCGCTTGCGGTACAGGTCTCCCTCGAGGATGTAGTATGACTTGGCTTGTCGAGCCACTCGCTCTGCCTCCGCGTCTTCTTCAGGAAGGACTCCCTTCAGCAGGTAGTCTTTGAGTTCGTCAACCCAGCCTGTCTCTTGGTGCACCATAGCCAGCAGCAGACGCTCCCCTGAGGATGGACCGCAGTTGGGTGCCCCACCTATAGGAGGTGGTGGGAGTACTTCGTCTGTGCTTGCGGCTGCTGCTTCTTGTGGCTGCTTTATGGACGCCTTGGAGAGTCTCTCTTCAAACACGCCGGCCGACTGGGCCTGCCTTCGTGATGCTCGCTTGGCGATGTCATCTGCCTCTTGGTTCTCCTTTCGCGGGATGTGCATGAGCTCCATGCCCCTGAAGTGCTTCTCGAGCTTGCGGACCTCTTCAAGGTAGGCGGCCATGTGGTCGTCTTAGGCGTGTAGCTCTTGTTGGAGAAGTTAACCAGGAGCTGGGAATCACCCTTTATGAGTAAGTGCTTGACGCCAAGGGCGATTGCGGCTCTGAGCCCGGCGAGGAGGCCCTCGTACTCGGCGATGTTGTTGGAGATCTTGTCTATTGTGAAGCACAGCTGGATGGCGTAGTAGAGCTTGTCACCTTTTGGTGAGGTTAAGACAACGCCAGCCCCACCATTGCGGCAGGCGAAAGCTCCATCGAAGTGCATGGTCCAGTGACTTGGCATTGTATCTCCCGATGACGCGGTTTCTTCTTCGCGAGGCTCTTCAGGAGTTGGGTCTGTCCACTCGGCGACGAAATCCGCCAGCGCTCTCCCTTTTATGACTCTTGTGGTGTCGAAGCGCAAGTTGAATGGCTGCAGCTCAATGTTCCACCCTGCGACGCGGTCAGTAGCGTTGGGGTTGCGCAGGATCTGCTCCAGGGGGAAGGACGTGACCACCGTGATGGGGTGACCCTGGAAGTAGTGGCGCAGCTTCCTGGAGGCGATGAGTAGCGCGAGGAGGAGCTTCTGCTGCACTGGGTACCGCTCGCGAGCATCTCGCAGTACAGTACTGACGAAGTAGACTGGATGCTCGACGAGGGTCGTTGATGGTGCAGCAGCGTCGGCTCCCTCGAGAGGCTCCTCAGGAGTTTTGGCGAGGTTTGCCTGTGGAGGAGCCTCGGCAGGTGCTCGTGGAGGGCTCGACTTGAGGCTGTGGGCCTGGCGCTGGGTCTGGAGAGACTGTTCCTCGTCGGGAGGTTCTGGACTTGGTGTGGCAGTGCTTTTCTTGGGGAGAACTGGCTCTTCTCTTTCCACCACCAGGACGGCGCTAGCAGTTTGTGGAGTGGCTGCTAGGTACAGCTTCAGATGCTCGCCTGCCCTGGGGGCTACCATGACTGGTGAGCTAGCCAAGTATTTCTTCAAGTCCTTAAATGCTTCGTCAGCCTCTGGAGTCCACTTGAAGGTGCCGGATTTCTTCATGATCTTGAAAAATGGCAAGGCTCTCTCGCCGAACTTGGAGATGAAGCGGCCTAAGCTGGCCATGCATCCTGCTAGGCGCTGCATGTCCTTGAGGCGGCGAGGTGGCTGCATGTCTTCTATAGCCTTGATCTTGTCAGGGTTGGCTTCTATGCCGCGGTGGGACACGAGGAACCCGAGGAGCTTGCCTGAAGGCACCCCGAAGACGCACTTGGCGGGGTTTAACTTGATGTTCACCTTGCGCAGGCTGGCGAAGGTTTCCTCGAGATCCTTCAAGAGAGTGTCTCCCTCGCGAGACTTGACCACGATGTCGTCGACATAAGCTTCTGCATTTCTTCCCATCTGAGCCCCCAAGGCGATCCTCATGAGCCTCTGGAAGGTGGCGCCGGCGTTTTTTAGGCCAAAGGGCATGCAAGTGTAGCAATACACACCACAAGGGGTGAGAAATGCTGTTTTCTCCTCGTCTTCCTTGGCCATTTTGATCTGGTGGTAGCCTGAGAAGGCATCCAGGAAACAGAGGAGATCACAGCCGGCGGTGGAGTCCACAATCTGGTCTATCCTTGGCATGGGGTAAGGATCCTTGGGGCAGCCTTGTTCACGTCTGTGTAGTCGATGCAGAGCCGGCCTCCTCCATTGGGTTTTGGGACAACCACACCGTTGGAGAGCCAAGTGGGGTGGGCAACTTCTCGAATGATGTCTGCTGCTTTCAGCTTCTCTACTTCTTTGATGATGAACGCTTGCTTCTCGGGGGCTTGTTTCCGCGCTTTTTGCTTTACAGGGCGTGCGTCTGGACACACGGCTAAGTGGTGCTCGATCACCTCCCTTGGTACACCGGACATTTCTGACGGAGTCCATGCGAACATGTCAGAATTTGCCCGAAGGAAGGCGACGAGCGCGCTTTCCTATTTGGGAGGCAAGCCAGCGCCTATGGTGACGCTAGCCCCCGAGCCTTCAGCCCCCGAGCCGCTGGTGCTCAGCGACACCTTCTTTGTAGATGCTTGCTCTTGAGTGAACAGTTGTTTCTTCTTCTTGGGCCTCTCGAGAGGCTCCATGTCCTCGTCAGCGGGGAATGCCATGGCAGCGGCCTTGTAGGCGATCTCGACGGCGCGCGTGGCGTCCTGTACGTGACCGCGTATGGTGATGGTGCCACCGCTGCCAGGGATCTTGACCATGTTGTAGGCATGGTGCGTGACGGCCATGAACTTCGCGAGGGCGGGGTAGCCGAGGATGGCGTTGTAGGGCAGGCCAATGTGCGCGACGTCGAAGTCAATTAGCTCGGTGCGGTAGTTCTCCTGCGTGCCAAAGTGACCGCGAGCCTCACTTGCCCCAGAGGCGAGATTGAGCCGCTGGTGACCCCGGTGAAGGGCCTGGAGGGCATGAGCCACTCGTAGGGCACTTGAAGCGTCTCGAAGGTCTCGACAGAGATGACGTTTAGGCCTGCACCCCCATCAATGAGCGTCTTGCCGACGGCGATGTTGTTGATGGTGGGGGTGCACACCAACGGGAGGGTGCCCACAGTCTTTGTAGACTTGGGGTGATCTTTGGCGTCGAAGGCGATGGTGTACTGGGACCACTTGAGGGGGCGGGACGTCTCGACCCCGGGAAGCGCTGCGTTGAGCTCGCGAGCGAACTGCTTGAACTGGTTGTTCGACTTGGGCGCCTGGGATCCGCCGAGGATGCATGCCATGGCACCCTTGGGGGCCTGGTAGCCTCCAGGCTCTTCGTCGGGCAGATTGTTGTTTTTCTCGGCGGCATTCGCCTGAGTTCCCTGAGGCCTCTGGAAGTTGCCCTTGCGTCCACCTTTGCGGTAACCACGGCCTCTGCCGCGGCCACCGCTGCCTCTTCTTGCTCACGCTTCTTGCTCAGTTGCTTGAGGTCATAGCAGTTCTCTGTCGCATGGCCGCGCCTGTTGTGGTAGATGCAGAACGGGCGGTTGTCCACCTCTTCTTGCCAGCCTCTGGAGAGTCCTCGCGAACATGCTTGGCGTCGGGTTCAGCTGCCAGGACTGCGGTAGGCTTGCGCTTGTCTCGTCACGCCTCTTCTGGGTCTTGGATCCCTCGACAGGGTCGTCTGTCGAGCCCACCTTGACGAAGAGGAGCCCTTCTTCCGCCTTGGCGCATTGTCTGCGATGTCGAAGAGCTTCACCACGGAGGAAGGGTATCATGGATGCCGAGCTTCTCGAGCATCCTGTGGTTGGTGACGCCCTCTCTGAAGGCCGCAATGACGTGCGAGTCCGGGATGTTCGGGATCTTGTTGCGGACTTGGCTGAAGCGCTGGATGTACCTGCGGAGGGTCTCGCCAGGCTTCTGGCGCACAGCTCGCAGGTCGTTGTAGGTGAGGGCGCGCTCGTACGTGCCCTTGAAGTTCGCAACGAACTGCTGGCAGAGCTCCTCCCACGAGTCAATGGAGTCCTCGGGAAGGTTCAGGAGCCACGACAAGGCGGAATCCTTGAGAGCGTGGGAGAACCAGTTGGCCATGACCTTGTCGTCTCCCCCCGCAGCTTGGATGGAGGTGGTGTAGAGCTGCAAGAACTCGATGGGGTTGTTCGTGCCGTCGTAGCCCTTGGGTAGGTCAGGCCTGAACTTCTGTGGCCAGACGACGCGCCGCAGGTTGCGGGTGAAGGCCGCGCAACCTGTGGCGTACGAGGCGATGCCCCCTGAAGAGCACGGCGGTTCTGTCGCCCTGCCTGGCCGATCTCCTCCACGATGCGCTTCTGGAGGTCCTTCTGGCGCTCCATTTCCACCCGCGCGTCTGGGGGTGTCCGCTGCACGATTTGACAATCGCGCGGCGACGACGCGTGGGATGCGGCCTTGTGCGCCGCGGCCGGAGGCGGACCTGGCGGAGGCGGCGGCGGAGGCGGCGGCGGAGGTGCGCCATGCGCGGTGGTTCCAGCGCGTCCGGAGTTGTGGTGCACCAGAGAGCGCGACGCCGCAGGAGCAGCGCGCGGTGCCGCCGCAATGTCGACGAGGTGCTGAAGGCGGCCGAGCCAGTTGTCGTGCGCCTCAGCTGTGGGACGGTAGCGGAAGAGTTCCGCGGCCATGAGCAGCGCGGTGTTTGGGCTGGGCGCTGGACGCCCAAGAGTGGAGGCGCTGTGGCGCTGGGACGGGTGCGAGGACTCTGCGTCCTCGCCGTGCCCGTGGTCGACGTCGTCGTCGAAGCGGTCGTCGTGGTTGCCGTCGTCGTCCTCGGGGTGCTCCACCCGCGGTTCAGCGGTGTTGCGCCCCGTGGCACGGCTGGCGCGGGGACGGCCGCGAGGGTTGGTGGTGTTGGCAGCGGGCTCGGTGGTTGCCCTGCCTGACGCCCGCCGGGTGGCGCGAGCTGCGCGAGTGTCCGCCATGGCGCAGAGGTCGATGAAGGTTGAAGACGCGCCTCAGCCCCCTACCTGGCGCGCCAATTGTCGGAGAATGACTCCCACGAAACAGGGATAGTCAAGCTCACGAAGAGAGTTCGTGTAAGGGGCTGAACACGTTGGTCAAACAACCCTCAACCTGCACGGCGACGGTGCTCGTCGAGCAAGCGGAGGGACATCACGACAGAGATGAACACCAGCCCGTACCCAGGTTCACGGCCCTCGTGTGGAGGTAATACCGCTACTCCTGCTTGTCTGTATTGCACTGCTTGTAGAGGTTACAGTACAATGAGCTTGCCGAGGCTCTCTTTTGGCAATGGTGTATACAAGGAAGGGAAGCAAGGGTCTTCTTCTTCCTTGCGCGTAAGTGGCGATGCTGGAATGAGAATGCGATCCCTTGCTACGGTGCACCTTGCCCTCCTTTTATAGGCGCCCCGTGCTCCCTCCTTGCACTCGCACTGTGGTAGGGCTGTCACGTGGCGCAGAAGGTGGAGCGCGGTGCATCGCAGCCCGGATGTCCATGGACGCGGTCCATGAGCGTAAAGCTGACTCCTGTAGCAGAGTACCCACCGTCCATGCAGGACGGCCAGCTGGGGCCGCAGAGGAACGTGGGGGTGCCCACGGTGACGTTGGCCTTGGAGCGTAGCGCCGGCCGGTCCCCTTATCACCAAAGAGGAAATCCTTGTAGTCCGGAGCGGGTGACACAGCTTTATTGACCCCTTTAATCACCAAAATGGCAACTGCGGCGTCGTCGTCACCGCGCGCAGGGGCGCGCGTCACTCTGCGGCCGCTGCAGAGCCCATGTGCGCTCTGCAGAGGTTGCTTTGCAGCGAAGCGATCTCCACGAGGGCTTGGATGCCCTGTAGAGAATTCGGCGTTGACCTCTCCCAGGGGAGATTTCCTTAAAGAGGGGGCAGCAGTGGATATGGCCTCCGCAGGCCTCTGCTGCCTCAAATCCCTCGCGAGGCAATTTGCCTCACGAGGCTCTCCAAGCCGTAGGCTTGGTCCTTAGCAAAAATCGCCATCAAGTGTCGAGGGCCGTATAGGACAGGCCCAGCACACCCTGGATTTCACTGGGCCGACAGATTCCGACCATGAGTTTCCCAATTTTCGATGGTCTGAACCCTAGGTTGTGGAGAATTTTGTGCGAGCAATACTTTCATATGTATTCAGTTGATAGGTCTTTTTGGTTACACATGGCTACGCTCAATTTTAGCAGTGACATGGCGGTGTGGCTTCAATCTGTGCAAAGGAAGCTTGTAGGTTTAGATTGGGAAGGATTTTGTGAATTTCTTTGTTCCAAGTTTGGTAGAGATCAACACCAGCAATTGATTAGGCAGTTTTACCATGCTACACAAATTTCTACAGTAGCTGAATATGTGGAGAGATTTAATTCTTTAATGAATCATTTGCTGTCATACTCTGAAGCAATACATCCTTTGTATTTTCTCACGAGGTTTGTCGAGGGCTTGCGTGAAGATATCAGGGCAGTGGTAATCATTCAGCAGCCAGTGGACTTGGAGGCGGCTTGTTCTCTTGCGCTGCTGTAGGAGGAGGTTTCTGAAGGACTAAAAAAAGAGAAGTTTCGTCGTTTTGACAACTTTCAAGGCCGAGCAAATCCGAAGCCAGGAGTACCATTACCTCTTCCAGCTCCACCAGGCCATGGGGGATTTCGTGTTGCTGACAACAGAAGAGGAACTGATGCAGCCAGGGCTCGTTCTGATCCTGATAAGTTGTCGGCACTGAAGGCTTATCGCAGGGCCAAAGGCCTCTGTTTCACTTGTGGTGAACGTTTTGGGCGAGATCATAAATGCCCTACTGCAGTTTCATTGCATGTAGTAGAGGAGCTCTTACAAATGCTGGACTGTGAGGACACTGAGTCTGTTTATGAGCAGGAGAAAGTAGCAGCTGTCACTGAATTATTGGCAGCGATTTCCTGTTAGGCTATCAATGGTACTGATTCTGCCAAGGCACTGAAGTTGCTTGGACTGCTGGGTGACAAAGAGGTGAAAATTTTAATTGATTCGGGCAGTTCTTCCTCGTTTATCAACTCTCACTTGATCACTGGAGATGAAACAGTCCAAACATTACGGCAGAAGCTGAAGGTGAAGGTAACAGATGGAAGTGAACTATTTTGCACTCATATCATTCCCCAATGCAAATGGGTGACTCAAGGTTATGAGTTTTGCTGCGATTTAAACATCATTCCTCTAGGCAGTTATGATATAATCTTGGGCATGGATTGGCTGGAGTTCTATAGCCCTATGAAGGTTGATTGGGTCAAGAAATATTTGGAGTTCGAATATGATAATGTTGTCATCAAACTGCAGGGCATTGTTCATGGAAGCACACAGTACCCCAAGGGAGTTGCCACTGCCATTTCTCCAGACAAATTATTGCTGGCCGAGGACAAATGGGTTCAGGTCTGTCAGATCAAAGTGGAGAAGGCTACATCCTCTTCTCAAATTGCCAAGGCTCTGTTGGATCAGTACAGGGATGTGTTTGCTGAACCACAAGGAATGCCTCCGGAACGTTCGCGTGATCACAAAATTCCACTAATTCCTGGTGCTCAACCATTTTCTATCAGGCCGTATAGGCACGCTCCTGCACTAAAGGATGAAATTGAAAGGCAAGTGAAGGAATTGTTGGAATCAGGTGTTATCCAGAACAGCAACAGCCCATTCTCTTCACCGGTGATATTGGTTAAAAAGAGGGATCACACGTGGACGCTGTGCATTGATTATAGGCATCTCAACGCTCTCACATGTAAAACAAAGTTTCCTTTGCCGGTCACTAAGGAGCTCTTGGACGAACTAGCTGGAGCAGCCTGGTTCTCTAAACTAGACCTCCGGGCGGGGTACCACCAAATCAGACTGGCAGAGGGGGAGGCTTACAAAACAGCATTCCAAACCCATCAAGGACACTTCGAGTATAAGGTCATGTCGTTTGGATTGTCAGGCGCCCCAGCAACCTTCCAGAAGGCCATGAATACAACCTTAGCGCCACTCCTCCGCAAGTGTGCTCTGGTGTTTTTCGACGACATCTTAATTTACAGTCCAACTCTGGAGCAACATTTGATAGACCTGGAAGCAGTTCTCAAGTTACTAAGGCAAGACAAGTGGCAAGTCAAGGAGTCGAAATGCTCATTTGCTCAAGAAGAACTCATGTATCTAGGCCACGTCATTAGTAAAAATGGAGTAGCTACAGAGGAAGAGAAAATTCGTGCAGTCATGGCTTGGACCACACCAACTAACATAAAGGAGCTGCGTAGCTTCTTAGGACTGGCAGGGTATTATCAGAAATTTGTGGAATTCTTTGGCATCATCTGCCGGCCTTTAACAGCTTTGCTCAAAAAGGGTGCCTTGTTCATATGGACTCAAGAATGCGAGGAAGCTTTCGTTCATCTGAAACATGAATTGGTCACTGCTCCAGTCTTAGCTTTGCCTGACTTTACCAAGACCTTTGTAATCGAAACTGATGCTTGTGATCGAGGTATTGGGCCTGTGTTGCAGCAAGATGGTCACCCAATCGCTTATCTCAGCAGGGCATTGGGCCCCCGAACAAGTGGTCTTTCTACTTACGAAAAAGAATGTATGGCTATCTTGGTGGCTGTCGATCATTGGCGTCCTTACCTCCAACTGGGTGAATTCATTATCAGGACAGACCAAAGGAGTCTGGTGCATTTGGAAGAGCAACGCCTGACCACTATCTGGCAACACAAGGCTTTCACCAAGCTACTTGGCCTCCAATACAAACTCTGTTACAAAAAAGGGGCAGAAAATAGAGCAGCTGATGCCTTATCCCGTAGGCCACATGTAGCTGGTGAAGAATTGTGCGCAATCTCGGAATGTAAACCAGCGTGGCTCGATGATGTTGTTGCTGGGTATAGCAAGGACCCATAGGCATAACAGCTGCTCGCCGAGTTAGCAGTTCAACCTAATTCTGGTCCATTTTCTCTGCATAATGGTGTTCTGCGCTTCAAGGACAAGATCTGGCTTGGTAATAATGCTCAACTACAACGTAAAATCATTGCAACACTGCATGATAGTCCAGTAGGTGGGCATTCTGGTTTTCCAGTCACTTGTGCAAGAATCAAGCAGCACTTTGCTTGGCCTAAGATGAGGGCAGTAGTTAAGCAGTATGTTCAAGGGTGCTCGGTGTGCCAGCAAGCCAAACCAGATAGGGCACGTTATCCTGGACTGCTCCAACCCCTGCGAACTCCAGATGCATCTTGGGATGTTGTAACACTTGACTTTATCGAAGGACTGCCGAAAGCTTGCAAGTTTGATTCTATCCTGGTGGTGGTGGACATGCTGACTCGGTACGCTCATTTCATACCCTTGGCACATCCTTTTACTGCTCAGATGGTTGCCCAGGCATATATCGATCATGTTTTCAAGCTCCATGGCATGCCTCAGGCACTTGTTTCTGATAGAGACAAGGTGTTCACCAGTAAATTTTGGCAGCAACTGTTTAAGTTATCAGGTACTCAACTTCGCATGAGTACAACTTACCATCCATAGACGGACGGACAGACGGAGCGGGTAAATCAATGTCTTGAGACATACCTTCGTTGCTTCACTCACGCTTGCCCTCAGCAGTGGTACAAATGGCTCTCACTGGCTGAGTATTGGTATAACACTAGCGTCCATTCTGCCTTGGGAAAATCTCCTTTCTCAGTTCTGTATGGCAGGGAACCTCGTCAGTTGGGTTTATCTGTATTGGATGTTGCTCCATCAACTGACGTGCAGGTCTGGCTTCAAGAAAGGGAAGTGATGTTGGATCTGATGAAGCAACATCTGTCTCGTGCTCAGCTCAGAATGAAGAAGCAGGCAGATAAAAAGAGACCGGACAGGTCTTTTCTGGTTGGAGACAAGGTCTACCTCAAATTACAACCTTACGTGCAGACTTCGGTTGCACGCCGTGCCAATCACAAGCTCTCTTTCAAATATTATGGCCCTTACTCAGTCCTGGCAAAGGTAGGAGCAGTGGCATACCGCTTGCAGCTGCCGGAGGAGTCCAAAATCCACCCCGTGTTTCATGTGTCACAACTGAAACCAGCGAAGCTGCAACCAAAGCAGGTGTTTTCCTCACTTCCTGTCGTTTCTGATATCTTAGAGATTCCGGTGGGTGTGCAGGATTTTCGTTGGACAAAGCAGGCCAATGGCATGGTTATCAGGGATTAATTCAGTGGTCTAACTCCGCTTCGGCTGATACCACTTGGGAGGACCTCGTGGAATTGCATCGTCGGTTTCCTGATGCCCCAGCTTGGGAACCTGTCGAGCTGCTGGAGTTTCGCTCTTCAGCGACACCAAATGGCCACTCCCAACGGCAGGCGCTCGTTGTCTGAAACTACGGCTCGCCTGCTCAAGCTACGTGGGAGAATGTCGACAGGCTTCGTCTTCACTTTCCGACAGCACCGGCTTGGGGACAAGCCGGATCTCAAGGAGGGAGGGATGTTAGCAGCACGTCACCGCCATCGACTACTGCTAACGACAAGAGGAGACCGCAGCGGGCGTGCCGGCCCAACCCACTCTACACCGGCCCTAGCTGGGTTGGGACAGGTCCATCAAGGCGCGCTGGAGCAAGTGGCCGTGTACCCGAGGCAGGAGGCGAGTAGAAGGACGCATCCAGTTGGATCACGGCAAAGGCGGCTCTCTCCTCTACCTTGTTCTTCTCTTCCCGGATCCCCAATTCTCCTGCTTGTATCTCCCGATTCGGAACCAATTCCTGTACTGATACCTTGATCTGCAATAGAACCATCCTGAGGTGTAGCGTAACACTATCATGCCTCCCCGCAATCGGCCGCCTGCGGCGCCCACATGAAGCCCACATGAAGCTGCTCCTTGGTACTGACGGCCTCGGCCAGCCTCCACAGCTCCACTCCCCATGCCAAGGCATCACCATCATCCATCGTGCAGCCTGATGGAAACGACACACCAAGGTAAAAAGATCCCCGTTGTGAGACACGCAGCCTGACCAAACTGACGAATATGTGCGCTGCATGGTTGTCAAACGATTTTCAAGTTTTCTGCTTTTGAATGGTGATCCAGTGGTCCTGGTCCTGAACCTCTTCAATAGCAATTTTGGGAGAACTAATTGGAGGATTCAAGTGTATTATTTGCTCTTTTTAATCATGCATGCATGCATGCATGTCTTTTAAGTTATAAGTTTGCATGAATGTATTTAGAAAGGGTGACACGAAACCCATCCCCTTATATTTGTGAAGTATACTTAAACGTAATTAAGGGACACTGATATTCGATCTTATTTTCTGTTGTTCTGCTTCTCGACTCGGAAATACGGTACTACAAGCTACACAGGTGACCGCCCCTTCTTTAACACCATACAAGTTTCACCGAGTATGTTTGTATGAAATGTCTCATTTTGAGAGAGGATTCCTTGATAGGCTACACAGACTGGTTTGATTTATACAGATCGTACCCTTAGCGACTTTAGTTTGAAGCAATAGTCCTGTTTTGAGATAATGCATCAATGTTTGACATCTGGCAATGTAAGTTTGACTGATTTTGCAAAAAAAAGTATTGAAAGGTCACGGAATCAACAGACTTCGCAGAGCTTGTGAACCAGCAGTCATGGATGTCGACAAGGAAGTTGGTCGTCAAGCCCGACATGCTGTTCGGGAAGTGCGGAAAGAGATATTTGTTCATATGTATTGTATATGGTTGCAACATGGGTCTCATGATGCTATATTGTTCTTATGGGTCTAAGTCAGTTCAACGGAGGCAATATCCATACATATTTGACAAGGAAATTGGAGGTTGCTGTACTTTTATTCGTTGCCTGTAGTGCTTCACTAAGCCTTTGTCTGTATTTTTATTTTTATTCTTTGTTTGTAGTGTTTCACTAAATTCTTATTTGTCGTGTGTAAGCTTTACCTTCATCGCTCCATACTTTTTTTGCTTGCTTAGAACTCTGTCGGCGATCACGTTGTAACTTATCTTGGAAACCTACCAGACGTGCTGAAGTTATCTGACCAACTTATCAGAGGGTATGGCGATGACCAAATTGCAATGTTTCTCTTTTGGAACCAATCTAGCATATCCTTGTTTGAGAAAATTAATGTAGAACTAAGTTTCCAACTTCATTCATCTTATATGCTCTGTGTGAATTTAAATGTAGCCCAATCTCTACCCCCAAGTTTTACATGTTAAGAAAGTCCTAGATGGTAAGGGTGCATCTATATTGGTGGACCATCTTATCATGATTTATGGGTCAACTGCCTCTTGTACTGCAGCTGCAGCACCACGAGTACTGAACAGCAATTGCATGGCGGAAATGTGGAAACAAAAACTGGAGTGGGCATGGTTGGTAATTGGGTATATCAGATTATCAGTACTATTTGAAAACAAGAAAGAAGAACATCGAAAGAAGCTCCAAATGTCCTGATTACATAGGAGGAAACATTTTCAGTAAGCTATATTCTTTGAACCCTAATCTTACAGTTTCTTTACATTGTTTTTCATTTTTGTCCACTTTCCATATTTTTGTTGAAATCTTCGCAATGGCAATTTGAGTGAAGTTATATGCAATTATGTCTCTATTGTTCATATGAAATAAAAAACAATTTATTTGCTAATCCTTACCTGTCTAGCAGTCCCTCACAAATCAAGTGAAAAATACTTGCATGATAGCTGCATTTTGTTTTGAAAAATACTTGCATACAAAAATAAGGCGAAAGAAAACATGTTACCAATTGTAAAATAATTTATGACTATCTCTTATGGTATATGGTTGCTTGATGACTTTTAAATAGGTTCTATCTATGATGTCTTATTTCTAAATTGCAACCACTTTCTTCGCATTCACAGTCATCCCTCTAAAGAGCCGTCATCCAGATCGAAAAATTCATCACCTAAGGAGGGTCTTCAACCTCAGCCATTACGACGCTAAGGATGACTCAAGTAGACCATATAACGCAAATATGTAGCATGACTGTCGTTGTAATTGTAATTTAGAGTTGCTTGGCCCAACTCTGAAGAAATATATTTCTGTGTGAGCTATCTTCTTTTGCATGTGTTCTTTTCTTGTAATGGCTGCGACTTTTATTTTTGCTCTATGTTGAAAATTGTAGCCTCTTACTGGTATGCTTTTATAAGGGAAAGACATGATATCCGTGGGCTCATTTACTTTCGTCCCGTGTATGTTGGTTTTGAAGCAAAAGATTTGTGGGGTACCCATGACGTGAAGTCGCACATGATGAGATCGAATGTCATCTTATGTTTTGATCTGACTCCATTAGGCTCTGTCTAATATAACCATATCTAACTACGTAGTAATTCATGTGATGTAGTGCACGCTGTTCTCAACAAATAATGCAGGTATGTGGGTTAGTAAATTGTCTTCGTATCATTATGTTTTTATTTGGTTAACACGTGCGTGCACGTGCATTATTACTAGTCACCATAAGTGAGATGTTCATGTTATACTCCCTCCGTTCACAAATATAAGATATTTTAGCCAATACGTATGTATCTAGGCGCGTTTACTATGTCCATTCACCCATTTCGGTTTGTATATAGTCCGTATTAAAATAGTAAAAATATCTTATATTTAGGAACGGAGTGAGACTATCTATTACGAATAATTTGGAACAAAAAAATCAGTCAAACACTATAACTTTACCATTTTGTTAAGTGCACAAGGTGAGAGCACACTCTTTCTTTTGTGTGAAACTGACCACTACCTGTGCTAAATAGTGGTTGACCACTACACATGGCTAAAACTCGGGCTGATGTACACTGTTTTTCCAGGTAATGGTTCATCCACGTGGCAGGCAATTGTTTATGGTCTGGAGCTGCTGAAGAGAGGTGTGATCTGGAGGGTGGGCAATGGAGCAGACATAAGAGTCTGGCGGGACCCCTGGATCCCAAGCAACCCAAGCTACAAACCGGTGTCGGAGAAGGGTAGATGTCGTTACAAATGGGTCTCTGATTTCTTAGCCGCGGATGGAAGCTGGGACACCGCTCTTGTGCAGCAATACTTCAAGCCTGAAGATGTCTCGGCAATTATAAATATCAAGGCCTTGAGGAGAAATGAGAAGGACTTTCTTGCATGGCAGCCGGAGAAGCGGGGGATTTTTTGGGTCAGGAGTGCGTATAAACTTGCTCTCGATGATCAGATGCTGAACCAAGGCATTCAGGCTACTAGCGAGCACCCTGATGGTTGTAAAACCGCTTGGCGTCTCATTTGGCAGTGTCCAGTTCCACCAAAGGTGCGGCACCTGGGCTGGCGCATCGCCAAAAACGCCCTTGCAACCCAATTGAACAAGAGCCGCCGGGTATTAGAACACCTCCTGTTTGCCTTATTTGTGGACAAGAACCTGAAGATACCTTCCACGTCTTTGTTAAGTGTCCACATGCTCGATCGTTCTGGGAGGCTATGAGGGAGGTTTGGCCGCTACCTGATGATGCCTTGCTGATTAATACTGGCCCTGAGTGGCTGCTGCACCTATTGCATCATATCCCTGAACATCATAGGGCCATGACACTCATGGTGCTATGGAGAATTTGGTTTGCACATAACGAGGTCACTCACGACAAACCTTAGCCGGCTATTGAAGGATCCAGACGCTTTATCGTTAGCTATATGGACTCCCTGCTGCTGTTAAAACAGTACCCTAATGGTGATCTGGAGAAGGGAAGATGGTGGTTAACAATGATGTCTTCAGCAAAGCCAAGTGCGGGACTGAAAGTAGAAATGCTGCCGTAAAGAAATGGTCCAAACCACCGCCCGGCACTCTGAAATTGAATGTCGATGGAGCCTTTACCATTGATGCTGCGGGTGCAGGCATTGTACTCAGGGACCACAATGGGAATATGATTGTCGCTGCATGCTGGAACCTCCCATTATGTAATGATGCCCTGGAATCCGAGCTCGCAGCCATGGAGTTGGGCCTGGAGCAGGCAACTTTGTATTCGCAGTGCGACATGGTCCTGGAATCAGACTGTGCCGATGCTCTCAGTCTGATATGTAGTTCTGATCCACACTTGTCACAGTATGCTACGAGGATACAAGCGATCAAAGAGATTATCCGGGAAAAGGATATCACATGCGCTAAGGTTGACAGGGATGCAAACGTGGTCAGTCATTCCGTAGCTGCTCTAGGTAGAGTACAGGGCCTGTCTCATTTGTGGCTAGTTGATCCCCCTGAGTAGGGATGAAAACGGAGCGGATACGGACGGAACTGAGTGGTGTCACATTTGTTTTCATATTTGTTTGCGGAAGCGGAAACGAATACAGAAACCCCGGAAACAAATACGGAAACAAAAATTATCGGAAACAGATATGTACCGAATACGGTGCGGACATGGAACAGAAAGCGGATGTTTGCCGGAACAAAGCAACCCCTTAAATAATGCACGAAAACTCAATCAAACCAACAAAATTGTCAATTTTCTAAGATGAAATAAAATATAACGAGTTATCATGATTATATAATATAGTGTGCATATGCTATCAACTTTGGCAACATTAAGAAACATCTACTATCGTCCTTAACACTAGTGCTACACTGAAATGTCGAACTGGTAACGACTCGAGAGGGACATGATATGCGAGTATATATGACCTAAACACGGTAGCTTCAGATCCTTTTATTTTTTTTATTCATATCATGTAATGTGCCTAAATGTTTCTACTGGAATTACTGGCCCTACTGGATGTGGAAAGCACCGCATAGCAAAAACGGAAAGTTCCGTTTCCGTGGTCATCCCGCCGGAATCTGCTGTTCCGTTTCCGCATAAAAGTTTCCGTTTTCGTTTTGGAAAATTCCGTTTCCGTTTCCGTTTCCGTATTTTCATTCCGTTTCCGTTTTTCCACGGAAAAGTCGAAAAGATTCCGCTCCGTTTTCATCCCTACCCCTGAGGTGATCCGATTAGCCCTTCTTAGGGATAGTACTCTTACCTCTTCTTAATGTAATTTCTTCTCCCCCGCAAAAAAAAAAAAACTTGGACTGAGTTTTAGACGGTCCTAAAAAAGTTTGACCCTGAAAACTCAGACCCAAGTCCAACCGTCAGCCACAAAATCAGGTCAAAGCCTGGCCCGAGTCCGAAAACGCCCGCCAGGCTTGACCATGGCCCGAAATTTTGAGCCCGGCCCAATGTGCAAGGCCAGCTTGGCCCAAAATTTTCAGTCTGCCCATGGCCAGTTCTATGACCACTATGTAGGTGCGTCCATTTTTTCTTCATGACCCGTTTTAGATATAGTACTAATTAAATCTGTATCAATTAAAAATGGATAAGTACAACCTGGTGACTGGTGAGTGTGGTTACTAATATTTCTCAGGTAGAGGAGCCTCACGCGTGGCATAGAAGCAGGCACCGTTGGTGACACGTCTCAGATCTACAGGGTGAGGTGGGCCCACACGCTTGCCCTGCACTGCACTAACTCCTATCTGCCGCCACATCCGCCGCTCCCTTTCCCCTCTTCTCCGACGCCACTCGTGGCGCCGCGCCCAGATCTTCTAGAACCTTCCACTACCCTACCCTAGAGCCCCAGTGAGAGTTCCCCGCCGCCGCCATGGCCCCCAACCCCGCCGCCATCGCCCTCCTGGCCGCCCTCGACGGCAACCTTCGCCTCCTCAAGAGTAAGCGCCGACACCGCCTTTACCCCTTACCTCTTGTTTCTGATGGTATAGCGCTGCTTGTTACCGCGTCTCAGTTGCCACCACTCTCGCGTGATGATTATGTAGTGTGGACGAATTTGGTGTGGAGTGGTACTGAATCTGATGTTCTCGGCGGTTAGCTTCTGATAAAGTTGGGTGTTGGTCCTTCCATTTTGTTCGGGGGAAGCCACACCAAATTTGTGACTGCATGGATCCATTTCGCGGAATTAGTCGTGAACTTCCCTGTTTAGACCGGTTTAGAGACTCAGGCGTGCAAACCTATTTGTAGTTCTCTCATGTTTGTGACTCACACACATGATTGTGTTATTTGACATTTGTTGCGTCTGCAATTTCTCCATGACAGAAATGTCCAAAAAGATGACTTACGGGAAACCAAGGACCCGAAAGGGCTAAACGCTCTCCATTTCGCTGCGAATAAGGGGTCCCTGGAGATCTGCAAGTTCCTGGTAGAGGAAGCGGGGCTCGATATCAACTCCACATCAGGCGTAGGTAAAATCTTGTGCATACCGGTGGCAGGAGGTGTTCTCTGTGTTTGTACTTGGTACCTAAATGCCACGTTCTCCTTGTAGGTGCAACCCCGATGTTTTATGCCGCACTTAAGGGAAATGCTCAGGTTGTAAGGTATCTTCTCGATCACGGCAGTGATCCGGAAAAAGCTAGCGAGAGGGGCTTAACGCCGCTGCACAATGCAGCAGAACATGGTGCGTTACTCGATCTTCAGTCCACTCAGTCTCTGGAACAGAGGGGAGGGTTACAGGATATTTTCTGCTTACAAGGGGTTTCTGTACTGTGTAGAACCTCCAGCTCAGCTTAATTTGGAATTCATAATATATTTGTTGTGCTTACAGGCCATTGCGAGGCTGTAAGACTGTTGCTGTCCAAAGGAGTTCATGTGGATGCTATCAATTATCGAGGGACGCCATTGCACATGACTGCTGCGAAGGGCCAGCATCAGGCCATGAAAATTCTGCTGGAGCATGGTGCTGATGTAAGCTATTGATTTCTCATTTAATTGCATTACTCAGATCTTTATAAAACTAAAAAGAACATGCAATTAATTAATTAATTTCTTTTGTTATGATGGTAAAATATTTTATTCTAGAAATGCATCAGAATACTTGGTGGCCAAATTTTACTTATTATAAGTTCTGCTATCTGACTAATTTCGAATTCATTTCCCTTTTCAGCCGAATAGAGTTGTTAATCATGTTTTCTCACCACTCATGATGGCATGCTGTGGGAACAATTTGGAATGCATGAAGCTACTGATTGAGGTCCAGTAACTTTTCTGCCTAACTTGATGTATTCTATTTATGTTTGCTGGTCGATTATGTCCTTGTCTCTAAACAAGTGTCAAAACAGGCATATTAGTTAGATTGAACTTACTATCTCAATTTTTTTTTGACTTTAACTTACTATCTCAATTGAATGTTCATATCATATCTCTAAAGGTACGTTTTGCATTTTGAATTTATATAGGCTGGTGCTGATGTGAATGGTAATACTAGTTCCGGACCAACTCCTTTAACGGGGGCAGTTGATGATGGCTCAACTGAACTTGTCAAGTTCTTGCTGGAGGCTGGAGCTGACCCTAACATTCCTAACCAGGTAACCATAGCTCTGGCTTTGGCATTCCTGTTTATCTACTTTAATGCTTCGTGGCCTGGCAATCTTGCCTTCCCATACCTATGGTTGGGTGGTAATCTATTAAATTATTTTTGAATCCAACTTTTCTAACTGCTTTTGCCTTTGTGTTTGGTAACCAACTTTTGCCTGCTTTCGTGGCTAGTTTCCCACAACAGATTATAAAATAGTTTCAGCATAGCACAATAAGTGCGTTGTAGACCATGGACTGTCCACGTGTCAAGTATTGTGCATTCAATGTGTATTCGTCAATTCGTGTGCACCTGTTGGGGGTTTGCTTCTGACTGCACGATTTGCAGCTTTAGTGATAGATTAGGGCCATGGTTTGGAGTTTTTTCACAACACATACAACATGGTTTAAATATCATAAATAGTGATGCCAATCCCTGAAGTTTTCAGACCGAGCATACCATTGGAATTCAATTTTGAGTTTCTACGCACGTAGAGCACTGGCTAAAACTTGAGAGTATTTTTGCTGCATTCTCTCCAAATCTTGATAGATTCTTACAGCCGTTGGGATGATTCCAGGAAAATATTGTTTCTACGTTTTTTTGTCAGTATTGCAGAAAACTAGTAATTGTGCATGCCAATTTTTTTCACAACGTTAATCTTTTATTTTCATGCGGTATTATATTGCATCTTCTGATTTTATTTTTTCAATATAGCACGGGGATGTTCCAATCAAGAGAGCAGCAGCTCGTGGTCTACGTGAGATTGTTGAACTTCTTTTACCTAGGACAAACCCAATTCCATCTGTGACAGATTGGAGTGTTGATGGGATAATTACTACTATGAGATCTCTTCATACCAGGATCCAGGTATCTATGCGATTGATACTTCATTCTGGAGTAACTTGTATATTTCAATTTTGATCGCATGATGCTCTTGGATGGTCTATGCTGCATTTTCCTTGAGAATATTCCACAACACACTCACTCATGACCTTTATTCAGCGATCCCTTTATATCGTATCCTTGGTTCTTGATTTATTTTCACGCTGACAAAATATCCTCAGAAATATGTTGATTGACACATGACAACATTGCTCATGTTGTAGCCTCCATGTTCTCTCTGCAGGCGTGTATTCTTAATAAATGAATAAATGATAGACATAAAGTTCTTATATCTGTGCTGGCATTAGGAACTCATTGAACACAGTGTTCCAGATATCCTGCCGGTATTAGAATGGATGATGTTACATTTCAACTGAATTTTTTATCGAAATTTGGATCCGTAATTTCTTACTAGCAAAATTTCACACACACTTCAGTTGTGCTGGTCATATGGGCACTTCCTCGAGAAAAGTATCATGGTTATCATTTTCTGTATTGGGATTAAGGGGCACATTTTCCAACTGTAACACTTACAGTGCTTGCCTTAACCTATCGTTTGCTATCCCTTTAAAGTTCAACTCAACATGCTACGTCTTTCAGGATGCAGTTTCTGCGGAAGAACGAATAGCCGATCTGAAGTCAAAAGGAAAGGAAGCATTTGCGAAGCAGGACTACTTTACAGCAATGTATTACTACGGAATGGTGAGTATATGAACCAATATAATACTTGTTTGGTACAATACTAGAGAAAGTTGCAAACAAAATAGCAATCCTGAAATATCATGTGCATGATTGAAACTGTGGTGAAGTTCAAATTTCCCTGTGACAATACAACTATTTTCTTAATGATTCATAAGATTGACTGATGATTCATGGTTTACGTTGAAATGTGTGTAAACGTGTGGGTGCCTTACATCAGGATCAGATGATGCGATGATGGAGTGATAATAGTAAACACTTTATCTTGCTATGACCTTTATTTGCTCAAGGCCCAGTTTGTCGTTTCTAAACTGTGCTCGCTCAACATATTTTATAGGGAGTTATGACAATGCCTTTAGTTCACTCTGAAACTCTGACTTTGCCCCTGCTCTTTCGCTATTTATGAAAATGCCGCTCTTTCCTATTTTTTTTTATGTTTTTGCCACTGCCATGCCCATCAGTTTTAGCCGTTAGCATCCATCTATCCGTTTTATTGGCTCACCATTCAGTCTTTTCTCCACAGTCGAAAATACCCTTGTGTTCTTCATCGCTTCTCCTCCCCGGCCTCACTCTCCCAAGCAGTTGTGTTTAAGTATGTGGGAGGAGTTGGCGCGGAGGGGACGACGGGTGGTAGGTTCGACTGTGCCTGTGGGCACAAGTAAGGATAAGTTGGTTAAGCAAACAGTAAAGTGGACAAAGGCTTGTTAGATAAGCTGGATTATCATAATCCACAACAATGCGGAACGCAGCCTAAGCTTGACAACCGCTTATCTGTGCTTTTCTTATGTGAAAATTAACTGAAACGCAAAAATGTTCTCCACAGAGCCTGTTAGATCCTTTTATGATTGCAAGAAAGAATCATGCGAAGCTAAGCGCTATTTCTTGCTGGTTGCTAATGTAGGTGATGGAGATAGACCCTCTCGATGCCACCCTGTTTTCCAACCGGAGCCTCTGCTGGCTGCGGATGCGAGAAGGGGACAGAGCTTTGCTAGACGCTCGACAGTGCAAAACGCTGCGCCCTGGTTGGGCCAAGGCATGGTACCGGGAGGGCTCAGCTCTCAGTTTCATGGAGGTATAACTTCTGCATCAAATCTAACCTTTCAATCTAATTCAGCCTCTCAACCTGTCTCTGACTTGCTCTAATGCCATTCCTCCATGTACAGGAGTACCGAGGAGCAGTGGGTGCGTTCCAGGAGGCGCTGAGACTCGACCCTGCGAGCAACGAGGTCAAGAAGGCGTTAAGGTAATGATACTGTTTCTAGGATCTAGTATCATTACGCTGTTTGAAAAACACTATCCATCAAGGAAGATGAATACCCAAGTCCTGGCTCTTTCCGTAGTGCTTTGAGATTCTCCGATGTATTTTGACACCATTTATTGTCGCAACTTGCAGCGAGGCCAGGAGTAAGGCTGCTCCCTCTTTTTAAGAGCAGAACCGTCCATGGAGATGACATATAAGCGAGTGTCGTTGTCTCTCACATGTGTGAGTTCATCCTTTCTTTTCATCGGCTACTAATCTACTACAAGGCCAGCAACAGCTGTTGCACACTGACAAGGTGGCTACTTCTGAACTGTGCTCGACGCAGTCTTTGGAGCTTCAACATAAGTTATGAGGGTTCCAAGCTATTGTACTATGGTTTTAGTGGTGAAAAGTCATGAGTTGTTAGAAATAGTACTAAAAGTTTGTAGTTCATAAAGAAATTGTCTTCAAAGTAGATGTTGACCTCCACAAAGCCGGAAATCCATATCGGGTCATGGGAGCATATGCACTCACTGCTCAAAAAGCAATTTTCAAAATATTAAAAAATTCAAAATAAAAATTTCGGATATACTCCAAGACATTTTATGTTAGCACAAAAAGTTTTGCCAAGAAAAAAGGCATCTTTTATGACCTGTGCAAAAAAGAAAAATCCGGACGCTTGTATGAGACATTTTTTTTGTCTTTTTTGCACAAGTTCTTGATGTAACTTTTTATGCTAACACAAAATGTCCTTATGTATATCGGTTTTTTTATTTTTTGACATTTTAAGAAGTTTTAAAATTATTTTACTCAACCGGTGCATCTAAACGCCGTGTCCTCCACAAAGCCCCGCTGCGGGTTATGAACTTCTGTATTGGAAAGCGCATCTGTCGTGATAGCTTGCACCTTGTGGCCTGATTTACATATGTGATTTCTTTTCATGTCAAGTGCGGGAGCGATATACCCTCAAGAGACATAACACTACCGAATTGCCGCTTAGGCCTAGAAAACTCATTGTGGCTCCCGAGCTCCAATTGTCCCTTTGTTTTAAAAATTGAAAATTATATTTAGACGTTTTGTAAAAAAATCAGATTTTTTTGCTGGATGTATCCTACAAGCAAGTAAAATCGCAATGCTAGATTCCTGTAACTCTTGGCCCCAACGTACCAGTCAGAACGATCCTGAAACTGAAACTCTGATGGCGTCGACCTGAGAAACTACTCCCTCCGTTCCAATTTAATTGACTTGCTATCCACTAAATGTGGATGTATATAGACATGTTACATGTATAGATACACCCACATGTGGTGGATAGCAAGTCAACTAAATTGGAACGGAGGGAGTAGATCTCTAGCATTACAGCACGTTTTATCTAATTCAGCTCATATATGCCGCATTCAGCGGCGCGCCCGCCGCCTGAACGATATCGATGTGGGCTCGGCCCATTTACTTCCCGATCGCTAGTTTCCTACTTTCCTTAGCTGCTCACTTTTTTTAGCGACCATCGACTTGGCCGGCCCGGCCAACTCCCGTTTCATCTCTAGTTTTCTGAGGTTTCTCAAACAAGATTTTTTGCTTTTTCTTTTTTCTTTTCATTTTTACAGTTTTATCTTTGTTTTTATTTTCTAGATTTGCTCAGGTCTTTTATGTTCTATTATCTCCGTTTCTAAATATAAGCCCTTTAAGATTTTCTTGATTCGTACATATGTAGTGTAGACGTATAGACACATTTTAGTGTCTGTAGGTTCACTCATTTTGGTCCGTAAGTAATACACTTTGAGATATATATCTAGAACATCTTATATTATGAAACATAAGGAGTACATTTTTATGTCTTTCTTTTTCATCAAATATTACTATTACTAGCAAAATGCCCGTGCGTTGCAACGGGAAAGACTCGTGCATTGCAACGGAAAATCAGAATATTTAACGTAACGAACATTGGTGTTAAACTGCATACATATAATTTCCAACTAACATCTTTAGGCGGAGATCTTTCTTCTTCTCCTTTTTAGATAACCACCGTGTACCCGTCTAGCAGCATTTTTTAACCAAAACCAGGTGTCTTATCTTCACCAATTTTTTGTAATAAAATCGAAGTAAATTCTAGATAAACATAATAAAGAAAAATATGTCACAACAGGCGTGCTAAGTGTGTTGATTCGACTGAGACACGACAAACACCGTCATATTCCTCCAGCTTAAATACCAGCTAGAGCAGTTTTCCCATTGGTATGTGCCCTGCATGAAACATCTAACATCTATGCAAACCTTTTTTAAATTAAAAAACATGAATATTGGAACATTTGTTGTATCAATGAACATACCTTTTTGAAAAAAAATGTATATATTTGAATCTACGAATGTATATCTTGAACCCATGAATAAAATTTTGAATCTCGTGAACATTTATTTGAATTCGTGACATTTTCTAACTATGCGGACGTGTTTTTTAGCTCATGAACATTTTTTGAACCTTGGGGAAATTTGATTAAACCTCGTCAACATTATTCAAACAATGAACAATTTTAAAATATGAAACATTTTTATGAGTCCATGAACATATATTTTGAACCTATCAATCATTTATTACTATCCATGGACATTTTTAGAAATTCCTGAATATTTTTAGTTTCCGCGGACGTGTTTTTTTGCCCATGAACAGTCTTTGAACCAAATGGAAATTTGATTAACCCCATGAAACATTATTTTGCACAACATGAACAATTTTTGAAATGTGGAACAATTTTTGTTGAATTCATGAACATATCTTCTGAACCCATCAATAATTTTTTGTATCATGCTCATTTTTTTGGAATTCGTGAATGTTTATTAATTACGTGGACGTGGTTTTTTGAGCCCATGAACTATTGATTTACCTCGAGGACATTTGATTAAACCTTGTGAATATTATTTCAAATAATATAAACAAACTTAAAACAATAATGCAATTTTTTGAATCCATAAACATTTTATTGAACCCATCAATAAGTTTTTTGTGTCTATGAACCTATTTTTTTTGGAATTCATGAACATATTAAATTCCCACGGACATGTTTTTTTCCAGCTCATGAACGATTTTTTGAACTTCCGGAGATTTGATTAAACTCATGAATATTATTTCAAACAACATGAACAATTTGAAAAATTTGAACCAAAATTTGAATCCATGAACACATTATTTGAACCGATCAATAACTACATGAACGTTTTTCAAATATGTGGCAACCGTTTTTTCAAATCCATGAACATATTTTTAAACTCACAAGTTATTTGTTTAAACCTCATAAACATTTATTTAAATCCTTTGAACGTAGTTTTTAGTTCATAAAAATTTAAACATCATAAAGTTTTCATTATGAAGTAAACATAAAAAATGAAATGAAAAAAAGAAACAAAAGAAAGAAAATGAAAACGAAAATACATAATAAGGAAAAGAAAAGATATAAGAAGAAAGAAGAGGAAACAAAAAAATAAAAAAGCATAAACGGAAAAAATAGGAAAGAGAGAGACAAACAAAAATGAAAAACTAACGGAAAACGGAAACAGGAAACCGGGAAAGTAAAAACCGCTGAAACATCGCGCGAGTAACGATCGAACCTACTGCCGGAAAAAATGGGCCGACCTAGCAAAAAAATGCTTCAGGTGGCATGAGCATGAAACACCGCAAAAGGCGGTGTATAGGATTTGCCTTCGTTTTGGTGCTGCAGCCTCTGTCCTTCATGGGCCAGAAGGGGCTGAGCTGCACGAAATAGGATAATTTGACCGGGTATCACTACCGGAAGGGAACCCTTCCCGAAGGTCGATTCGCTAGCGAGATCGCTCTGTATGTACGACACGTGTAGCTTCTCCCGAGCTAGAGAACTAGCGAGTCCAGCGCAATCGAATTGTAAAGAAAAAACCTACGCGCGAACGAGCGTAGCGAAAGCGGGATACATGAGGCTGCGTGAGCTAGCATACGAGCCTACAAGCGAGCGAGCCAGGAGTGAAGATTTTGTGCTTCCGAGCTCTAGTGGTCTCAAAAAATTAAAAAATATATTTAAAAGTTTCAAAAATGTTGAAACAAATTATGCATGTTCTCAATAATATATCCTACAAGCGTTTAAAATCTAATGTAAAATACTTTACGTTTTGAGTTACATAAAAATGACAAATGTGTAGATCTGAGTATAGTGAATAATATGTGGTTTCAAATTTCTAACCTTTCTCATTTTTGTGTAACTCAAAACGTATTGTATTTTTCATTGATATTTTCCCGTTTGTAGTATATATCATTGAGAACGTGCATTTTTTTTACTTTTTTTAAACTTTTAAATATATTTTTTGATTCTTTTTAAAAAAAGCGAGATCACTAGAGCTCGGGAGTAAAAAAATACTTTCGGGCGAGGCGGAGCGTACGCACGGGGAGCCATGGTTTTTTCGCTTTTCCCTCGTAAGTACAAATAAAATAAAAATAAATAGACAGCATGAACTACAAATTACACAGAAGGCAGAGTACAAGTATACTGAAAGGTGGAGTACAAATACACATAAGTCGGAGTACAAAGTATACAGAAATCGGAGTGCACGTACACGGAAGCTGGAGTACAAATACACACAGAAGATAGAGTACAAAGTACACAGAAGCCAGAGTACAAGTACACGGAAAGTCGGAGTATAAAAACACAGAAACAGGAGTACAAAGTACACCGAAGCTGGATTACAAGTACACGAAAAGACGAAGCATGGAAACCAAAGTATAAAGTATACATAAGTCAGAGTACAAATACACATGCGGCGTACAAAACACGTTTGCGCGGAGTACACATTCATAATGAGATTTTGAACCTGAAGTACATGCATTCAACTACAAAAAAAAGGTTCGCTAAAACCCATCAACATGGGATATAGTTTTAAAAATCTCCACGCGAGGAGTTCAAAAGTAAAAAAGGTTCGTAATACAGACGAACGTTCTCAAAATATTTCGCTTTGAAAATTTGGTTTTCAAAAATAAAAGGGAAAAAATGGACTCCTACTTCATGTATCCCTTTCTCCCTCATCTTCACCCTACTTTTATTCTCGTTGCGACTTGGCAAACATGCACACAATCGCAGGGACCGCGCGAATGAGAAGGTGACCACTTGGCGCGATGAGAGTGGCACGCGGTGACCTTTTCAAAAGTTTCCCTTTTTCTAGTGATTTCAGAATAAGTAATATTTGCTCCCTTGCTTTTTGGGCTCGACTTGGGCTTCCGCCCTTGTAGCACGGGCCCTGCGTATCTCAAATTAGTAATAACGTGTAGCTGAAATGGCCAAGAACTTCAACATAGGTGTAGCTGAAATGGCCAAGAACTTCAACATAGGTTATAGCAGGAACATCTCCAGTTCGTCAATTTCCCTCGCAACAACGAAAAACTGAAAGTGCGACCGCTAAATCTGAACTTTCTTTCTGGAGTGCATATGTACCTCTCCACCACAAATTTGAAGAGCAGGTTTTACATTTGTTAGCCTACTTCTCTAGGTTATAATGTGTCAGAAGCTGACTTCTCTAGGCAGGTGTCACATCATGATAGCTAAAAGAGGACCGCAGGTGTCAATAGGCATATGAAATGACTAAAACTTTAAAATTCAATATTTACTTTTAAATACAACATACAACTTCCTATTTGAATCTCGGCTTTCGCTGAGAGACAACATCATCCCGAGTGAGCGAGGGCGGTGCCAACACTGGGACACCTCCATGGATTTTTTTTTTGGAGGGCGGTGCCAACTGAGGTTCAACTGAATCTCTTATATTTTATACTGAAATGTTTACACTTGCACATAGGTTACAACTGAATATTTTTGAGTTATACTATGGTTGGCTTGTAACTAAATCTTTCTCATGGGTGGCTGCAGACAGAGAAGGTAAATAATAGCTATATTGCTTATTTTCATTAGAATGAGAATCAAGCGGACCCAGATCAAGGAAGGAAAAACGGGCATGCATGTGGCTTTCCTGAATCGTTCAGATTCCGAAAACTGGCTAGCCTTGTATGTACGACGTACATACTCCGGATATGTGGCGGATACTGGCAGTGTACCGGTGACGCCCAACTAATTCTGTTGCTCAGAGCACTCTCGAGCTGGCAAGGTAGGTTCGTCCTTAGCCAGGTAGGAACAGCGCGTTGCCACACGATTCAGTCCGCCAAGCAAAGCGTTACCTGTTGGGTAGATGACCATCGGACGGCTAACTGATGAACGACGACGATTCCTCAGTACCTTACTGATCGAGATCGATCGTGTCGATGCCGGCCGGCGCACGCTGTGGCCGGCCCTTTAATAAGCGCACTGCTTGCACCCAGAAGCTTAGCACATTCATCTCGCGACCATCACTCGCGTCACATCTCTCCCACGTCAGAGCGCGATGACGGCCAGAGTGCCTTTGCTCGTGTTTCTCGTGCTGGCCGTCGCGCTGTCCGGCGGCGTCCAGGCGGCGCTGCTGAAGGCGCACTTCTACCGGCACAGCTGCCCAGAGGCGGAGGTGGTGGTGCGGGACATCGTGCAGGCCCGCGTGGCCGCCGACCCGGCGGCGCTCCCGGCCAGGCTGCTCCGCCTCTTCTTCCACGACTGCTTCGTCAGAGGCTGCGACGCGTCCCTGCTGATCGACTCCACTGCGGGCGGCAACACGGCGGAGAAGGACGCCGCGCCCAACAGGTCGCTGGGCGGCTTCGACGTCGTGGACAGCGCCAAGGCCGTGCTGGAGGCCGTCTGTCCAGGCGTCGTCTCGTGCGCCGACGTCGTCGCGCTCGCCGCCAGGGACGCCGTCTCCTTCCAGGTCGGACAGTTACATCAGTCAATGCACTACATACATGCAATGCATGGGTATCTAGCTGGAGCTCAATAATAATGTTCACGCGCGCGTGCATGTGGATGCGCAGTTCGGGCGTGAGCTGTGGGACGTGCAGCTCGGGCGGCGCGACGGCGTCGTCTCACTCGCGTCGGAGGCGCTGTCGGACCTCCCCTCGCCGTCGGACAACTTCACCGCGCTGGAGGCCAACTTCGGCAGCAAGGGCCTCGACGTCAAGGACCTCGTCATCCTCTCAGGTATCAGCATGTCAACGTCGGAAAGAAAACAAACATACAATCCGCACAGAATCTCCCGGCCGCGGTCGATCGACACTCTTTTCGAATTGACCGTCACACTGACTGACAAGAGTTTCAGAAAACCTTATATAATTGGTCTCTACGACTAACTAAATTAAACAAAAGCTAACCTACCTCGGCATATATAGGATTAAATTTGACAGGCCGGGCGCAGAGATATCGACATTCAGAGATCGTCCTCTTCGATCCGATGTTTAAAAGAAGAGATGGATATAGTGCACCAGCAAAACGACATCATGTTTAATTAGTTACGCCCACGGGTCACATCTGACGAGAGAGATAAGTGGCACAGTGTGCAGTTGCAACACAGCCGGAACGACGGCGACCGGCCACCGTCTACTGCATGGATGGATCGACGGCCGGCATCGATCGGTCGCGGTTTGGCGGCGAGTGGTGAGCGTAGAGCATGCATGCCGCGATAGACGCTGCATGCACATGCACATGCACCTGAGCGCCGTAGCCCAGCGAGAGAAAGAGACGGGGCAACCACCATCCAACTATGATGGTTGTGGTCGCCCGAGCACTCGAGCCCGTCAGCAGGCCGTTCATGGCCGCTCGTTGCTGAATGCTGATAAGCTAGCTATGATCGTCTAGCCAGTAGCCGCACGCCCGCACCACCACCGGCTAAGGTTAGTTACTACACCTGCGTGCGTACGTGCTCATCAGTTGAACTACTCCAACTTAATTTGTGTTCTAACAAGTTTAAATACCTCAGTTCGAGAGAGGGCCGATCGAGCTTCATCGGTTAGTGTGCACCAAAGGAAGAGGCTCTTCATTCCCGCCGTACAAATTGATGAAACCGTTTTAATTTGACACCACGATGTCGCAAAATCATCCAACGGAGCAATAAAACCATTTCGGTGGCCATAACCTCCAGTGGTTTTCTATGAAACCACATACTTATTTGCATATCTACTCAATGCCGGAATTCAACCTGCTATTAATGTGGATATATAGCACTATATATGGTCATCTATATGATCAGACCGCGGCACTTCACTAGACTTTTTCTGAACCATCCATTTGATCCACGTACAGTCGTGAGCCATGACACCACTTTCTAAACAAAAGTTGTCTTTCAATGCGGATCCAAGCAGTAGGAAAATTCATCATGGTAATTATGACTTGAAAACCAAAGTGGAACGGAGATAACATGCTTTCATTTACAATGACTCGGTTCTTGAGAAATCATGTAACACTCTGGGTCATAAATATTGTATATAGACATTTTAAATATATATCTGGACGTCACAAATATCATATAGAAACAATTTTCATGTATACGATCGAGTATATATGGACGTCACAAATATCATATACAGAAAATTTTCATGTATATGATCGATGAAACAGTTGTGTGCGTATGTATTGTTGTCCACATACATGTATATCCAGTAGTCCCTAGTGGATGCATGTAAACGAATACCCCCCTCGGTTCCAAAATATAAGATGACCTTGATTTTCACGGTCTCTAGTATGTTACTTTTGATTACAATTTTTATTTAATATACCTGCAAAATAGTAAAAAAACATATGGAACAGAAATATGTTTCAATGCAATTATATTGACATTATTCTTACATGGGCAATCTACATTACTAGTGAGCGAAGCTTTAAAACATCGATCAGACATATATTTATATTTATTATATGTTGGAATGGTAAGAGTATGACATGTACACTTAAGTCAGACTGTCAGAGAACGTGAGCCTATAAGCAAGAAAATACAAGTGTGGCACATATATATAGGTAAATGTCCACTACAATCATATATATGATCGACACGTGCATGCACTTATATGCACTTTCAAAATGCTAAAACGATTGATCATATCACTCATCAGTAACTAAAAAACTAACAATTGTAATCAAAACATTATCTCAGGATCTAATACGAGCCCAAGTGTTTGCATGTCAATAATGTTTGTGGTGGTTACAAATCAGTTAGTTATATATGGCCAAGTCAAAAGCATACTTGATCTAACTTTTGCCCTTTCCACAAAAAGACCATCACTGAGTTGTAAACGCGCTGCATATGTGCCCTGCCCAATCAGGCATCACTACAGGAATCGCCCGATACGCCGACGGCCTAAAGCCGTCGGCAAAGGCCAGAAAAACCGTCGGCGTAGGCTAGCCGTCGGCGTATGACCGTCGGCGTTATACGGCGTTGGCTCAACAAAGTTCTAACTTGTATATTTGCAGGCGCGCACACCATCGGCGTCGGCCACTGCAATTTCTTCAGCAGCCGCCTCTTCAGCTCCACCACCACTGGCGGCATGGCCCCTGCCACTGATCCGACCCTCAACAGTGCTTACGCCACGCAGCTGCGTGCCGTCTGTGGTTCGCCGTCGAACAATGCTACGACCGTGGCCATGGACCCCGGCAGCCCGGCCCGGTTCGATTCCCACTACTACGTCAACCTCAAGCTTGGTCGTGGCCTGTTCCGGTCCGACGCCGCACTACTTGCCGACCGCCGTGCCGCCAGCATGATCCACGCGCTCACCAAAGAAGGGCACTTCCTGAAAGAGTTTAAAAACGCCGTCCGCAAGATGGGCCACGTCGGGGTCCTCACCGGCGACCAGGGAGAGATCAGGAGAAACTGTAGGGTCATCAACTCATGAATTGATTGGTATACATATACTCTTAGTCTTTTGGTGACAATAATCACGATGAGTTAATTTATGTTTATTCTTGGTGTTGATGTGAACATGAAGGCTATAGAGTGCAGCAGTGTTGTAATTATTATTATTAATAATTAAACCCTCTATTGTGTCCAAATAGATAAAAACAAGTAGCCCACCTATGGATTGCTGAGTATATAGTACTAGAAAACGATTCATTTGTGGTGGAAAACTTAATGTATGATGCTCTGATTCATGAGCTTTCCTATATTTTTGGTTCAAAGTTGTGGACTTGTGTATATAGGAGATTGGAACATGTGTGATGTGAGACCAACCACAATGTGACGCGGGTTAAAGCAAAAGGTGGCTAGAGTCGGAATCGGTGTTGTTTAGCTGAAGTGTGTGACTCCGATTCACTTATTCAATTGAAAGAACCCAATGGAAACCGAGCCAACATGTTGGTTCGCTTTTCTTCCCTAACGCCATGCATCGTTGCCATGCAGTGTACCAAACCCGTTCAATGCGCTCTTTGAATCGCTTGTCTATCGCAGTGTGGCTTGTCTGATTTGTGCAGTTCAAATCTATTATGGCAAAAGGTGAAAGATATGGATTGTGTCATGTTTTATATTGAGTCCCTGTCACTTCAAAGAAAGTGTAACTCTAGTGCAATTTAGTTTAGAGGAAGTACAATTGTAGAGTTGCACTTTTTTGGTTTCTCTAAACCTAAATTGCACTACTGTTGCATTTTTCTTTGGTGACTGACACTTAAAAAAAGCGATTGACTAAGACATAAACACTCCCTTTCAGTTATGATTTCAAAACTGTCTCCATTTTAGGTTGGGTTGGTACAATTTTTGTAGCTTACTGAATACAAAATTTTCAAAGTTATTCTAAAAGTGGTTGAAAAATAGCTCAGTTTTTGGTTTGAAGACATAACAAATTAGAGATAAGTTTTTGTCTATATCTTTGTAATTGTGTTAAAGGCCTAATATGGCAGCCTCCTGTAAATTTCGAAGGGACCTAGTCAAACCGGGGTTCAAAAGGGTGGTCCTTTACTGCTCACGTTATTTCGTAGAAATACCAACAAACACCTAAGCTCAAAAACACTCATGTAAACTCACCCCTATTTACGTACACACGGACACTCTACCACTATGAGCAACTCCGAAAGACTGAGTTAGTAGATCTTAAGGTTGACAAAGTCATCATCAGTGTTTCATTGTTGATTGACAAGTGGTACCATTGAAAGCATATCACCGGTTAAATCTTGGAATAATTCAGGTTAATGCGAACACCCATGCCAAGTGTAGGACTTGAATCTGTGTTGGTTGGTTTCATTACAAGGAATCTAACCAATTGTGCTTCACATTTTTAACATTCAAAATAAATACATAACCGAATTTACATTGCAAACTCATGATCCTTTAGTATTATTTAATCCATACCCAAATAGAATATAGTGCCTTTTCATTCAACTAGGGAATGTGAATTTTATCATTAATTAAGGGGGCGGTTACTACGAGCAGTTGGGGTTGCATGTAGAGCAGTTGTCCCTGCACTCGTCCCGCATCGAGAAACACCCCCTGTCCTTAGTCTGGCAGCAGTAGCAGGTACCATGGTACCCTCCTTCAAGATGACATCCGATATGCTTGGTGCAAAATTTCAGGTTAAGCTTGCTCTCTTTTACTGATGTCGGTTGCACAAAGATTCCTCATATAAAAACTAAAAGTTACATTTTTCAAAGTTTTCTTCTCTACCTACTTCTTTTGCATCTTGACATTCATCTAAGACTCCGGTTAACAAATCACAAAAGACAAACGTGCTCCGGTTGCACTAACCTAAAATCTTTTGAAGAATCCCTTCCGCTTGAGTCACCCACCATAATAGGTGAGAATCTAATATTGCTGAACATGTTGCCATCCGGGACACGTCCCTTGCAAGGGAAATTTAAAAGAACTCCACGAGCAAAAAAATAAAACACCAGAAATATTGGCACTACCATTGTTGTCACCACTGCCAAGATTGGCTGAAACGTCGCATGATAAACCACCGGATCTAGAGTAGATGATCTATGGGAACAAAACAACATAGACTCTCGAATGTCAGTCACGCCGACTACCACAACAACATCAAAGCAGAGATAGATCTATAGAACCCGAACTCTATGTGACGTCAAATTCTACATCGGGACACTGTTAGCAACACGCGGACCTCACTTTGAAGAAAATTTAACTACAATTTAGGAGACGTCGATCCGGGATCCCGTGGTCTCCCGATAGAGAGGAGTACGAACGGCAACAGAGGTGGAGAAGCTGTCTTCTCTGTGCCGGCTTGTAGGTTTCCAATGTAATCGTTCTAAAGGAATTGTACCTTTTTTCTGGAGAACCAGAGGAGTTTTTCTTAGCGATATATACCCTACTTTATTAAATATTCATAACACTATGGATACAAATGCCAACAGGCGGTTCACCTAACCACACATGGCGACCGACATCAAGGCTAAGAGAAAACCTTGCGAAATCATGAGCCTCTGTTTGACCTCATTCATTCATGAACAAATCGCACTTGGCTAAACAAGGTAGCTCGATTTCTCATCTCATCTGCAATCTGGGCATATATTGGTCTGGTATATCATGTAGTGTGTTGATTACCCTTAGATAGTCACTTGACACATAAATATTTTTGATCCCCATATCTTCGCATAAAATCATCGCTTTCCCTAACTGCTAATGCTTCCATTACCTCAGGGTCATTTATCCCTTCAATCACCGAGTTTTTTTTAGAGTTACATTCAATCACCGAGCTAAGTCCATTAAAATGTGGTAGGTCATCCTCTCAGGTTTACTTAAAAAAGAGAAGGAACGACTTTCCTCGATTATTGATGCTCTAGAAGCATTAGCAGAAGTTCGGTTACTATCCGAGCAAGAGATTGAGCTAAAGAGCCAATCTAATGCACAGATAGCGAAGCTACTGCGAGAGGAGGAGTTAAAATGGTATCAACGTTCTAAAGCCCAATTCATCCTAGAAGGGGATTCGAATACACGCTATTTTCATAGTATTGCCAATGGCAGACATAGGAAAAAGCGCATTCATTCCCTAGTCCAGGATGAGGGAACGATTGAGGGTCATGAACAACTAAAGTCGTACATTACAAATTACTATAAAGGCCTGTTCGGTGCTCCAGAGGAAGGAAATTTCACTTTAGATGAGTCTCGAACGGAGGATATCCCCCAGGTTTCAGATGCGGAAAATAGTCTACTTACTAAACTCTACTCAGAGGAGGAAGTGAGGATGGCAGTTTTCCAAATGAAACATAATACATCACCTGGACCTGATGGTTTCCCAGCTGAGTTCTACCAGAACTTTTGGGATGTTATCAAGTCTGATTTACTTCAACTGTTTGCCTGTCTTCACAATGGACAGCTAGAGTTGTTTCGTCTCAATTTTGGTGAGATAATTTTATTACCTAAGGTTAACGAGGCAGAAAGGATTCAACAATTTAGACCTATATGCCTTCTTAATGTTAGTTTTAAAATATTTACCAAAGTGGCTACGCTTCGACTGAACAGTGTGGCAGATCATGTAGTTCGTCCGTCTCAGACGGCTTTTATGCAAGGCCGCAACATCCTTGATGGAGTTGCGATCCTACATGAAACAGTTCACGAGCTACATAGGAAAAAGCTGAATGGGGTAATCCTTAAAATTGACTTTGAGAAAGCTTATGATAAAGTCAAATGGTCTTTCCTTCAGCAGACCCTCAGAATGAAAGGTTTTTCTCCTGAGTAGTGCGCGTTAATTAATAGCTTTGTTTCAGGAGGAAGTGTAGCCATTAAGGTCAATGATGACACTGGCAAATACTTTCAAACGAAAAAAGGCCTCAGACAGGGTGACCCGTTATCGCCAGTACTATTTAATATAGTGGCTGATATGTTGGCTATCTTGATCGAACGCGCTAAATCTGAGGGTCAAATTGAAGGAGTGATTCCACATCTTGTTGAAGGTGGTTTATCGATTCTTCAATATGCTGACGATACAATTCTTTTTATGGAACATGACATCGAAAAAGCTCGTAACCTTAAGCTGATCTTGTCAGCATTCGAGCAACTTTCGGGTATTAAGATAAATTTCCATAAAAGTGAATTGTTTTGTTTTGGTGAGGCTCGAGAAAACGCCGCCTTGTATGCTGAACTTTTTGGCTGTGAGTAAGGTCAATTTCCTATCAACTATTTGGGTATTCCGATTCATTATCGGAAACTTACAAATGCTGAATGGAAAAAGGTGGAGGAAAGACTTCAATTATGCTTAAATAGTTGGAAAGGCAAACTCTTATCTCTGGGTGGAAGATTGGTTCTCATAAACTCGGTACTAACAAACATGGTACTGTATATGATTTCATTCTTCCAATTGCCTAAAGGAGTCTTAAAACGATTGGATTATTTCCGATCAAGATTCTTTTGGCAAGGGGACTGCGAGAAGAAAAAATACCGACTGACTAAATGGAGTGTGGTTTGCTGCCCTAAAGACCAAGGAGGGCTCGGAGTTCATGACCTTGAGGTCAAGAATAGAGCCTTGCTAGGTAAATGGCTCTTCAAACTTCTATCGGAAGATGGAGTTTGGCAAACCCTCCTTAGAAGAAAGTATGTGGGGGATCAAGCTGTTTCTCAGGTTCTTTGGAAACCTGGCGATTCACACTTCTGGGCTGGCCTCATGGCTACAAAGAAGTTTTTTTTCCAACATGGATCTTTCTTAATTAGGGATGGATCGGAAATTCGTTTCTGGGAGGATAAATGGCTAGGCCATTCTACCCTTAGAGAACAATATCCGGCTCTGTACACTATTGTACGAAACAAAAGCGACAGGATCGCGAAAGTGTTGGGTACCTCCCCACCAGATGTTTCGTTCAGAAAAGTTTACTTGGAACAAGACAAGCATCCTGGAATGCCTTGCTCATCCGATTGAATTCTGTCCAATTGTCGGAAGGTCCAGATAAATTTCAATGGAATCTTACGAAGAATGGTAAATTCTCGGTTGATTCTATGTATAGAGCACTAATTCTACCCGAAGTGCCAGTCGATATTAAGGATAATAACAAAATTTGGAAGATGAAGATACCGCTTAAAACTAAAGTGTTTGCGTGGTATCTTCGTCGGGGTGTAATTCTTACAAAAGACAACCTTACCAAGCGTAATTGGCACGGAAGTAAAAAGTGTGTTTTCTGTCAACATGACGAGACCATTACACACTTATTCTTTCAGTGCGAATTCACCAGGTCTATATGGTCATGCGTCCAGATAGGTTCTACCTTACATCCACCGCGTACTGTTGCAAACATTTTTGGCAACTGGTTGAATGGCGTGGATCCTAGGTTTAAACTCTTCTGTAGGATGGACGCGATTGCCGTTATTTGGTCGCTGTGGCTATGTAGGAATGACAAGGTTTTTAACGATAAAAATGCTTCAGTTATGCAGGTTATCTATCGGTGTACAGCTACGCTACGAGCATGGTCGACCCTGCAGCGTGTGGAGCACCGTGACTTTTTTTTGGAGGTGGCATTGAGGCTGGAGGCTGCGGCCAGGGAGTTATTCTCCCGGCATGGATGACAACATAGACTCCGGATAGACCTACCGGCATCTTAGGCGGATCTGCATTATCTCATTATGATATGTAATTCACATTTTTTTACTTTTTGTTCTGAATTGGTTACTGGTAAACTGGTGGCTGTGTGCATCTTAGCTATGCAGAGGCCGGGTGTAATGCTTAAACTCTTAAGTAATAAAAGCCCTTTATCTATAAAAAAAAGGTCATCCTCTCAGGTATCATCCGGTTAGGGACGCAGCACTACGTACGTACGGCGTCTTTTTCGGAAAGAAAACAAACATACAATCTACCGGCCGGCCGGGGTCGATCGACACTCTTTTCGAATTGACCGTCACACTGACTGACAAGAGTTTCAGAAAACCTTATATAATTGGTCTCTACGACTAACTAAATTAAACAAAAGCTAACCTACCTCGGCATATATAGGATTAAATTTGACAGGGCGCAGAGATAGCGACAATCAGAGATCGTCCTCTTCGATCCGATGTTTAAAAGAAGAGATGGATATAGTGCACCAGCAAACGACATCATGTTTAATTAGTTACGCTCACGGGTCACATCTGACGAGAGAGATAAGTGGCACAGTGTGCAGTTGCAACACAGCCGGAGCGACGGCGACCGGCCACCGTCTTCTGCGTGGATGGATCGACGGCCGGCATCGATCCGTCGGTTTGGCGGCGAGTGGTGAGTGTAGAGCATGCATGCACATGCACCCGTGCGCCGTAGCCCAGAGCAAAGTTGTGTAGCTAGCCAGCGAGAGAAAGGGACGGGGCAACTACCATCCAACTATCCACGCATATGCGTATGTGTCGTTGCATCGACGGGGCCGGTCAGTGGTCGCCGGAGCACTCGAACCCGTCAGCAGGCCATTCATGGCCGCTCGTTGCTGATCTTCTAGCCAGTAGCCACACCACCGCCGGCTAAGGTTAGTTACTACAGCTGCGTGCTATGTGCTCATCAGTTGAACTACTCGAACTTAATTTGTGTTCTAACAAGTTTAAATACCTCGGTTCGAGAGAGGGCCGAGCTTCATCGGTTAGTGTGCCAAAGGAAGGGGTTTCATTCCCGCCGTACAAATTGCTGAAACCGTTTTAATTTGACACCACGATGTCGCAAAATCATCCAACGGAATAAGAAAACCATTTCGGTGCCGATAATGGCCTCCAATGGTTTTCTATGAAACCACATACTTATCTGCATATCTACTCAGTGCCGGAATTCAACCTGCTATTAATGTGGATATATAGCACCAGTGGCGTATCTAGTGGGGGTGCCATGGCTATTAATGTGGATATATAGCACCAGTGGCGTATCTAGTGGGGGTGCCATGGGTGCCATGGCACCCCCTAAAAAATGCACACCCTTTTACATAGTGATCAACTAGCCTTATTCCTTGTGTATTAAATGTGTTAAAATAATTATACATGACATATTTAAGCTGTGAACACTGAGTTGGCACCCCCTGTGGTTTTGTCCTGCATCCGCCACTGTATAGCACTATGGTCATCTATATGATCAGACCGCGCCACTTCACTAGACTTTTCTGAACCATCCATTTGATCCACGTACAGTCGTGAGCCGTGACACCACTTTCTAAACAAAACTTGTCTTCCAATGCGGATCCAAGCAGTAGGAAAATCCATCATGGTAATTATGACTTGAAAACCAAAGTGGAACGGAGAGAACAGGCATTCATTTAAAATGACTCAGTTCTTGAGGAATCATGCAACACTCTGAGTCATAAATATTGTATATAGACATTTTAAATGTATATCCGGATGTCACAAATATCATATACATACATTTTTCATGTATATGATCGATAGTTGTGTGTGTACGTATTGCTATCCACCTACATGTATATCCAGTAGTCCCTAGTGGATGCATGTAAACGAATACCCCCTCGGTTCCAAAATATAAGATGACCTTGATTTTTCATGGTCTCTAGTATGTTACTTTTGATTACAATTTTTATCTACAGCTAATATGCCTGCAAAATAGTACAAAAAAATGACACAGAAATATTTTTCAATGCAATTATATTGAAATTATTCTTACATGGCCAATCTACCTTACTAGTGATCGAAGCTTTAAAACATTGATCAGACGTATATTTATATTTACTACATTTTGAAATGTGGAGAGTATGACATGCACTTAAGTCAAAGACCGTGAACCTATAAGCAAGAAAATACAAGTGTGGCACATATATATAGGTAAATGTCCACTACAATCATATATATGATCGACACGTGCATGAACTTATATGCACTTTCAAAATGCTAAAACGATTGATCATATCACTCATCAATAACTAAACAACTAACAACTGTAATCAAAACATTATCTAATACAAGACCAAGTTAAAAAAAACTGACTCCTTAAAAGCCTATTTTTTGAGGATTAAAAAACAAATGAAAACAATGTACAATAATATGTTTGCATGTCAATAATGTTTGTGGTGGTTACATATCAGTTAGTATGTATGGCCAAGTCAAAAGCATACTTGATCTAACTTTTGCCCTTTCCACAAAAAGACCATCACTGAGTGGTAATCGCTGCATATGTGCCCTGCTCAATCAGGCATGCACGCAGCAAATCTAAGTGGCCGCTGTCTCATCAAGAATTGTCACTTGATCTATACCTGCCAGCAACCAAATGAGCTGAGATCTTTGGCATGCATGCATCATGCATGGGCATGAGTTAATGCATCTGGTACAGCTAATTGTGCTGTACTTGATAGTACGTACGTGTAGTGCATACCTTAGTGGTGGCTACCAGTAACTACCAACAACCAGCACTCCTAACTAACACCATATCAAACCCAAGCAACTGTGGCGCAAGA
Source organism: Poa pratensis (assembly GCA_947311845.1). Taxonomy (NCBI): domain Eukaryota; kingdom Viridiplantae; phylum Streptophyta; class Magnoliopsida; order Poales; family Poaceae; genus Poa; species Poa pratensis. The sequence continues at coordinate 25,865,824 of CAMZMU010000114.1, read as the reverse complement.
GATTGGATTCCATTTGGCCCATCACTGATTAAGTGTTGTGGGTTCTTCCTATAGGACATACAGAGCGAGTGAAGTGCAGTCCCAACAAGAGTAGACTGGTCTAATGTATTACAGTTCGAAGTGCCAATCTATGAGCTGTTTGGCTTATTAATGGCCGTTAGATTGCACCACCTTACCAGCATGTGCTAGGTATAGCTAAGTTAGCTATCAGTGCTCGAAATAGCGGTTCGATTGCCGAATTAAGTGGACCCATGCAAGAGTTTGAGTCAATCATTATTCTTCAGGCCGGCTGGAGTGGACAGTTTGATGAACCAATAAATTACCCCTAGCTAGAAACCAATGAAATGCAAGTAAGCCAAGTATGAATTATTGCAGTTCATCTAGTAAATCCGTGATGATTAATGGCTCAGTAGTTGCAGACTAAGACATAACCTAGTGGTGAGGAGGGGTTGATGACTTCCCACCCACCTGAGTTTGAGTCCTCATGATCGCAATTTCGGGGATGTTGCAAATGCCACGGGTCCTTCCCCATAGGAGTAAAAAAAATGTCACAAGAGGTTAGTGTTGTACGTGTTCACATACTTGTCGTCTACGAGAGAATCCCCACGACCAGCAGGCAGCCCCCCCCCCCCCCCCCCCCCCCCCCCCACCACCACACACACACACCCATGACCCGACCTGCCAGCTTTGTCGAAGCGTGCCATGAAATCGTTCATCCACCTATGCAAGGGCTGCACATTCACCATGCATATCTGGAAGCTAGTTAACTCTTGGTATCTGGACTTGTGCCCCATGGCCCTTGAACCAGAGGCTCACACCCTTCCATGACGGTTGGTGGAACTTCATGCTCGTTCGGACAGACAGAACCACAAAGTGTCCATGTAGCATTGTCTCCTTTACATAATATCTCACGTTTGAAAAGATTCAAACAGGAGAATTTCGAACGACACTCAGCTAACCTACATCAAGATCACCCGTATTGTAGACAAGGATACTCTACAACATGCATTGGCCTTTGAAACATCCCTATAAGGCATATCACCCACTTTACACTGGAGTTGAACTCTCTCGAGTGGGAGGTTTCCTCGTAATGTTCCACCGTTAAAAAAAATTATGTTCTCATGTGTAAGCATTATTTACTTTGTAATAAAACTGCAATGCTCATACCGTTTACTCTACAATATTGTTGTTGTTATTGTTAGTTTGGCATATGCATTTAAGATATGGAACACACTTTATGTAGACGAAGCTTCATGATTAATCAACCAATCATCCACTTTCTCAAATTTTGCTTGATTTTTCCCCCAAATATTACAAAAGCAGCATTTACACAATAACAAAAATGTATAACATATGTGTTCAATTTTTTTAGTGTGCTAAAAAATGCATAACATATTGCATCATTGCAGAAAATAAATTCAACCACAACAAAGTTCTAACTTGTATATTTGCAGGCGCGCACACCATCGGCGTCGGCCACTGCAACTTCTTCAGCAGCCGCCTCTTCAGCTCCACCACCACTGGCGGCATGGCCCCTGCCACTGATCCGACCCTCAACAGTGCTTACGCCGCGCAGCTGCGTGCCGCCTGTGGTTCGCCGTCGAACAATGCTACGACCGTGGCCATGGACCCCGGCAGCCCGGCCCGGTTCGATTCCCACTACTACGTCAACCTCAAGCTTGGTTGTGGCCTGTTCCGGTCCGACGCCGCACTACTCGCCGACCGCCGCGCCGCCAGCATGATCCACGCGCTCACCAAAGAAGGGCACTTCCTGAAAGAGTTTAAAAACGCCGTCCGCAAGATGGGCCACGTCGGGGTCCTCACCGGCGACCAGGGAGAGATCAGGAGAAACTGTAGGGTCATCAACTCGTGAATTGATTGGTATACATATACTCTTAGTATTTTGGTGACAATAATCAGGATGAGTTAATTTATGTTTATTCTTGGTGTTGATGTGAACATGAAGGCTATAGAGTGCAGCAGTGTTGTAATTATTATTATTAATAATTAAACCCTCTATTGTGTCCAAATAGATAAAAACAAGTAGCCCACCTATGGATTGCTGAGTATATAGTACTAGAAAATGATTCATTTGTGGTGGAAAACTTAATGTATGATGCTCTGATTCATGAGCTTTCCTATACTTTCTGCCCATGGCCCAATTAATTCCGAAAATCTCATGGCCCATTTATTTGGCTGTTAAATGAGTCATTGATTGATAATTAACGGACGCGTTAATTTCGGGAAAATTAAATGAGTCATTGATTGATAATTAACGGACGCGTTAATTACTCAGCGGTTTCCGATTCTTTTGGATCGTGGGCTGTTACCGACTCGATCGTGCGGCTGCGCCCACATCCTACCCGAACCGCACTATATATACAGGCCGAGCGAACCCTAGCCGCCACTAGACGCAACATATGGTCGCTCGCCGCCCTAGTTCCAGAACATTGTGTCGCCGTATTCCAAGTCTTCTCCATCCCGTCTTCCGGCGTGCACCGGTTGAAGGGACAGTAGGCCTCCGGAACCCCGCCTCTTGTGATCCTGTACGGGAGAGGGGCGATCAGATTTTTGGGGAGCGCACTCGCGCGGCTACTGGCTTCGAGTTCTTCCCCAACGACGACTTCTTCCCCGACATCGCCAATCTCTTCATCAACGACATGGGCGACGCCGGTTCCGCTGCTGCTGCTGCTGCCGCATCGTACGTTTTCTTGATCTTCCTATTTGATATGCTGCTAGAGTTTCTGCTTGTAGTAGTTGCTCTAGATTCGGTCTGTTTTTCTACTGTTATAGTAGATCGCATGTTTAGTTTAATTCTGTTTATTCTAGTCATAAACTGTTTATCAATTTCATGGATTAAATCTACTGCTAAATTGCTTATATATTCAACAATCCAAAAACCTGATTATAGGCAATTTGTACCGCCTGGCTTTCTCGCGTCAACGAAGCCATTTTCCTTTAAAGGGGTGTTGTACAAACGGTGGCGCATGAGAGCAGTTTACTTCCAAAAAATTCAAAAAATCCAAAAAATTCAAAAAAGTCAAAACACTTCCAAAAAACTCAACAATCTTCTTTGTTATACATTTCTGTGTCTTTTTTGGACTTTTTGAATTTTTTGAATTTTTTTTCTTTTTTTCTTTCTTTTTGATTTTGCTGCGAAAAATCGTCTGTTTGAAATAACTTTTTTTCTTTTGGAATTTGAGAAATTTGTGAATTGCTGACCGGGTAAACCCCGGTGGATTCGAACTCGGATTTTTCTCACGATTTTTTTGACATATTTTTTGCATTATTTCGACGTCGTATGCAAAAGTTATGGCCGTTACAAGTTTTTTTTCCTGTTTGTTGCAGAAAAGGTCAAAATTCATATTTCAAAATTTCTATACCTACTAGACACTCAAAACTAACTACATGTCAAAGGATTTTATTTATTGAAATTTTTATCAATTTCTTTTACTTCCTGCAAGACTAAAAAGGCGATCCACGGGGGGTGGGATTTGGATGAAAAAAAATTCTGTGGCGCACCAAGCTGGTGCGCCACAGAAAGGTGACATTCTGTGGCGCACCTGCCAGGTGCGCCACAGATTTTTTTTTTCAAATTTTAACCCGCCCCCCAGATAACTTTCTGTGGCGCACCTGGCCATGTGCGCCACAGAAATGTGACTTTCTGTGGCGCACCTGGCTCCTGGTGCGCCACAGAATGTCTAATTTCTGTGGCGCATGTGGTTTAGTGCGCTACAGAAATGTGACTTTCTGTGGCGCACTAAACCACGTGCGCCACAAAAAAAAATTCTGTGGCGCACCAATTAAGGGTGCGCCACATAGTGCCAACCTACCTATATAGGGTTTCCCTACTAGTGCTTGGGGGAAAAGTAGGGCACAGGGTGGACCCATGGCAGGGTAGACTCACATCCTCGGCCTCACGGCTAACTCTAACTAATGCCTGCCTGTCAAGCCTAGCCACGTTTGCGATGAGCCTGTACCTCTTGTATGATGGTACTCACGCAGCCATGGGCAAGGTTCGGTGCCGTTTCTTCTGGGAAGGAGTGGGCGGCACAAGGAAGTATCATATCGTGAATTGGGCCACAGTATGTAAACCCAAAGAACTGAGGGCTGGGAATCTTGAATTCGAAACTCATGAATTTGGCTGTCCTCTCCAAGTGGATCTGGAAGTTGAGCCAACATGAGCAGGGTCTATGGGCAGACTTGCTGCGTGCTAAATACCTACCCACGGGGGATATTTTTACCTCCCCAGTGATCAAAGGGTCCCAGTTTTGGAATGGGCTCCAAAAAATAAAGCACTTGTTTAAGCTGGGAGCTAAGCATCAAGTGCATGATGGTAGGGCGACTATGTTTTGGTCGGACTGGTGGAAGGGCAGGGCGCCAATGAGGGATAGGTTCCCCTGCCTATACAGCATAAGCTCGGAGCCTTTCATCTCTATCCACCAGGCCCATAGCCAGGAGGGCTGGCACTTACGTTTTCGCCGAACTTTTGGGCTGGCTGAGGCTGTTGAATGGGAAAACCTCTCCAGGGAAATAGAATCGTGGTCAGGGGACAATAGTCATGATGCTGTGGCACTCGAGAGCTCGGGGTGCTTCTCGACTAGGTCCATCTACCTCAAGCTCTACAATGGGACGGCTATGATCCACTTCAAGGATTTGTGGAAGGCTCGGATCCCTCTCAAAGTCAAGATCTTTCTTTGGCAGATGATTAGGGACAAGCTCCCGTCGTGCGAGCAGATTTGGATTCGGCATGGCCCCTCTAATGGTCGTTGCGTGTTGTGTGATGAGCTAGAGGATGCGGATCATATCTTCTTTCGCTGCTATCTAGCACAGTTTATTTGGGCATGTGTTAGGGAAGCACTCGATTGCCCGTGGAACCCGGCAGGGGCCGGAGATTTCCTAGCTATTACTCAAGGGTTGGTTGGCCGTGTGCGTAGAGTGATATGGGTGTGTTTTCTGCCATTTGCTGGGCGCTCTGGCTAGTATGAAATAAGATGACGATTGAACATACTTTCGTTACTCACCCTACTGATGTACTTTATAAATCACTGATTCTCATACAGGAGTGGAGACTGCTGAGTAAGGAGGGAGATCGACAAGGGCTGGACTTGGCAAGGGAGGCGCTGCGCAACATTTACATGACCCTGAGAGCGTCATCGACCTAGCTTCTTTTTTGTTCCTGGCCTATGTCCTGCCTTTCGTTTACTCCTGTTTGTGTGAGGTGCTGGAACTTCTAGCTGTATGTGAGGTGCTGGAACCTGTAGCTGTACGTATTTGCACCCGTGGTTTGTAAGACTTGGTTGGGATGTTGCTTTATTAATATAAAGCTGGGCTGAGGCCTTTATTTTTAAAAAAATTCACATAGGAGATTATGGACAAATTTGTGTCGAAACGAACAGCGCCACAAAGTTTTGATGCAGCAGATACTTCATTATTTTGCAGAATAAAATGGGTGAGAAGTGCATGGGCGATTGTCCGATTTTCTATGTGGAGAAAGATATATTTTCTACCATCAAGAAGGATGACGTGATTGATACCTCTGAAGATTGAAGATCGAGGAGGGATGTTCTAAATGTGAGTTTCGTGGCACTTCATGTGTTTTATTGAATGATATTTCTTTTCTATTATTTGTTTCGGATAGTTGTTGTGAATATATGTTTCTTTTGTTCATAATTTCCAGGAAGGTACAAATGGAATCTTGAAGGTCATCGATGGTGTTTATTTTTCCTCGACGTGTAAAGAAATAGTCTTATGACTTCGCTCATTTGGTACTCGGTATGCAAGCTTTTGAATATGACAACAATTCTCAATATATCGTTGCAAAATTTCATTCGTTTATTTCTCATGAAGTTATTTATATGGTTTAGAGAAGTTATTTACGTAGATTTGGGCACCCTTGCCATGCTTATTTCTTGAGGGATTAGGAAGGAACGCAATGCTTGGGTCTTCCGACACCACGCCTCCCGAACCAACGTTGTCATCATGATAAAAGAGGAGGCCAAAATGTGGGCGAGGGATGGGGCTAAATTAAGCAACATTATGCCGGGAAAGTAGACTTTTGTTTAAAATCCAAGGGGTTGTCCTAGGCAATTAAGACCTAAAAAATATCTAAAAACTTCTTCTCTATTAATGAAAATGGCATGTGACCTAATACTACGCAGGCTCATGAAACAACGCTTTTGAGCTTTCTTCAGGATTTGACCCGAACAGTTTTGACTTTTTTTATAAAAAAATACGGCGCCCTTCCGTAGTTGTATAGTCGGCATTTTGCTGCCCGACCCCAGTACCCATTTTTCCAGCTTCGTCCCTGCCCCTGCATGTGTTAAAACCGTACAGCCGAAGGGATGCAAATTAAGCAACAGATAGAGATATGGTTGTTCAAATATATAAAAACCATCTGCCTTCCTCTCTCCTCAAGATGCACATGAGCATGCAAAGAGTTGGCAACTCTCATCTGTGTGATGACCGATATGAGTTATCCAAAATACACCAAAATCTGAATATACTGCCTTGAATTATAGTATCCAATCAGTGCAAAGATAAACACATTGTATTCGATGACCTGTGAGGATACAGACATAAGTAAGACCATTGAAATTAAAAATTATGAATAGGTATACATTGAGGGATGAACGGAGGCGGCGATTTGGCTCTAGGGTCTAGATACACCCATTATGTAAAAAAAAATTAGTTTTTTTTCAAAATGTCAAAACATTCCAGAAAAAAATCCGGATGTACATTACAATATGATGTGTTAGCACAAAAAATGGCATTGTGAAAAAACATTTTTTGTGACCTGTACAAAAAAGACAAAAAACTGACGCGTATAAAGACATTTCGGTGCGTCCGGATTTGTCTTTTTTGCACAGGTTGCAAAAAATATTTTTTCTTCACGTAACTTTTTGTGCTAACATGAAATGTCTTGAACTATGTGCAAAAAATTTATTTTGAATTTTTTAACATTTTGAAAATTGTTTTTTGGGTAGTGGGTGCATCTACCCGTTGTGAATATCCGGGGATGAACACTCTACTGACTGAAAATAACTTCAAAAGATGCATTCGTTTTATGCACATGTACCTACTGTCCAGTTTCATTACAGTTAGGTATTTTTTTGGCTGTATTTGAAGCCTTGTACAATCGAAGAAATCAGGCAGGGACATAAAAACTGAGAAAGGCAAGAGTGTTTGTCCTATCCGAGACCTTACACAGCATAGCAGGAGAATGAGCTCTCAAGGAGAGCTTGCACGGATATATGCCATATCTTATTTCCCTGCAGTTTCGAAGCCCAACTCAAGAACTCTCTGTTTTCACAACGAAACAAAAACAAATAAATCAATATGAGAAATACAAATTTTGTAGTCAATGTCGCTCTGTTCTTTTGGAGCCCAACTCAATCTCGACTTCTCAGTATTCACAAATGAAACTATCAATAAACCAAACCAGGGGGAGGAGATCGGTTTTCCGACTCACAAAACCCCCAAATTTATACCATTCCAGCAGACAGCAGTGCCACCGGACAGACCGCGGAGAAAAGATGACCTGGTTGAGCCAGTGTGGCACGAATTTAGTTGTTTCAGTATGACTATTACAACGTATTTGTGAACACGTGCCACGAATAACCTTAACGTGCCATCGATCCTATGACTGGTTCTCCAATCTTTATTATTTATTGACTTAATTTCTTCATTATTTTCAGTAAATTATTTCAGTAGATTTCCACGGTAGCACAGAATAACTTACTAGCTACTGAAATCCCTAAAAAACCAAAGGTCTTCTTTGGATCATAGGATTAGAAAACAGAGAAATTGAAACAATACAGGAATTTGATAGGATTGCAGGTGCAAAACAGATGAATATAAAACATAGGAAAACTGTAATAATGGTCGTTTGGACGGAACACAGGAAAAACACAGGAAACATATCTCAATCCTACGCGAATGAAAGAGTTTAGAATAGATGTTGAAATTCCTATGGAATTTGGGTGTAGGAATGCAATTCATAAGAATTTTAGAGATATCACTTTAGGAAAAAATTATATGTATTGGAATCTCCATATTCCTATGAATATCCTTCAATCCAAATAAGCTCACAGGGATTCCTGACATGTGGTGCGTTCCGGCCCCACATCGCTGCGCTACGTGTTACTTGTTTGCGTGTGGCCTGGTGTTCGCCTGGTCGGTGGAGTAACCGCCTCGGAGACATCCATGCATGTACGTGTCGATCATGTGCATCGTGGGTGGATGGATATCTTTTGACTGGTCATGGCGTGTGGCTGTTTCCTTCTCTGTTGTGGTGGAGGTGTGCGCTGTTGGTACTGGCTGCCACCGCTTCCGCCAAGCTCCGTCTCCGTGGTCGCCTCTACTCTCCTCGCCGGTGCTGCTGCCCAACACCTTCACCATAACTCGTTGTGCCTAGTTGTTAGCCCAAAGTGGCACCGTCGCCTTTATTGCGTCCTCCATGTATATTGGCCTCCTCCGCTTCCTGCCCTCCGATCGCCACGCTGCTGGCAAAGCCATTCCCGCTCTCGGCGTGACTGGTGATGGTGAAGGCTCCTCGCTTAGCTCTGCAAAACGAGGAGTGAGTTCAGAAACACGGCTGCTCGACCGGGGTGTTGCGTGGCAGAGGAGACAACGGCGGCGAGGGACGCTGAAGCTTCCCCTCAGACTGAAGGAAAAGAACATCACTGATGTACCCTACTCCTGCTACCATGCAAAGTTTCTTGCTATATGTGCAATGTGAACTAAATAAAAGTTATGTTACTCCTAATGAAATACCAAATTTGATTACCTTGGTACACTTTTGTGCATCTACCTCTTCACAGTATTATTTCCAAAGCAAATTTTACCAATTGTCCTTCCCCATTTACTGCTCCATAACGAATATTGCGCTGTGTTTGCAGATGTTTTTTCATTCGTGAACTTTCCAACTGGATTGTTATAGTGAAATTTAAGTGATTGCCATTCTTCTATTTGACTGGAAGAAAACTGATGTCTGATGTTTTGTATTTCGGCATGAAGTGCTAGAAGCATGGTTAGAAAAACTCGGGAGAGAGCACAAAAAACATCTTCTCAGCTAGAAAGAATATTCTAGGTATATTTTTTTTTCCATAGACAAAGTTCTTCGAAATTTGTGTTGGATAGTCTAATCTAATTGCTGAACACTATATGTTCTTGGCCAATTGTTCTTTATTGCCTTCAGAGAGGGCATTGATGCTCATTGAATCAGTATTTGTACTACTTTGTCCTGTTTGTATAATCGATCAAAACATGCATTCTGTTTATGTTTTACAATGTAATATGCTATTATTTGGTCTGAATAAAGTATAGCTCATTCTTTCTAGATAGAGATAGGTGGATATTTTAGTTCTTGGTTCAATCACCTACGCCATGTGCTTCATCAGATTTCGTGCTCCGTTTCCCATTCGAATTTTTATTATTGATAGACCAAAGATGTCGGGCTCTGAAGTGCAAATGTTGTCAATGGTGTCTACTGAATTCTTTTGCTGTCATGAGTTCTGCCCGTGTGTATGCTATGTGCTTATGGTAAGGGCAAGACTTCAAACTTACTATGTTTGCATTTTTCAGGTTCCACTTCTTGCTGAACGTATGAATTTGTTGTTTATCCTCGCATTGGATTTTGTGGTGGCGATAGACCTAAGCTAGCTGACTTTTAAAGGTAGTTGTTGTCAGTAGCTCTTAATGCTACCTTTTGCAGTTATGAATTCTGATTGTGTAATGTTATGTGTTGTTCACTGAAAACATTAGATTTCGTGCTCGGTTCCTTGTTTGAGTTTTGGGTGTCGATAGACCCAAGATGTCTGCCTCTAAAGTGTGATTTGCTGTCAATGGTTTCTACTGAAATCTTTTGTTTCATGAGTTCTTGTTTGAATGCTATATTGTGCGTACAATGGAACACTAATAAGAGAAACGAAGATACACCTATCTATAGATATTGATGTCTCTTTTTTTCGTAACTAGACTATACATTTCCCGTTGAATATGTATTTATACAGGAAATTTTCTAGATTAAGGTGGAAAGCATTGTGCATTGTGGGGGACGCATTCAGGACAACGTTATTTTTTTGCAGTATTTGGGAGGTGGATGGTTTGCATTTTTATCTTTTGCACTAGATATTGGTATAGCAGAATCTGAGCCTGGGCTGATTTTGTGTGCAGATGATTAGAAGGGAAAGTGAAGTTCTTCAACTTGAACCCTTCAGTGCCTACTGCTGAGCTATGTATGACAGTGAAGTTGACCATGTTTGTCACCCTTTTTACATGAAATTCAGATGTTACTTGTTTAGCTCTATGGTTGGCTGGTTGCCCATGATAGATCTCAGTTATTTACATGTTTTTCTTCAAAGGGGAAAAGCCCTAGCCTGCTGATGTTCTGGCCATGTTGATTGATATAACTCATTACTTCGTACTTAGATATGAATTTTAATTATAATGGACCATAGCCTGTATTATTGAAGGAATTTTGTTGCCTGACTGTTATGAAGGATGGATTTGCGTATTGATACTTTTTTCTGAAAGTCACAGATTTTCTGAAAGGAAGTTAAACAGGTTTGAATCCATCCTAGACCTTATTGAACGCATATATTTCAGACTTTACTCAGTTAGGCTGGCTGGCTGGCTTGTCAACAGTAATCAACCGAACCAATCTCCGGGCGCAGCGAAGCACGCAAATCCTTCCATACCAATAACAAATAAGGTGCTCTTACTACCGATGAACAATCACTAAAACATGAAAAAAAAATCCCATTTTCCCTTCCTAGCTTAGCCAAAAAGATAGCCGACTCTCGTGCGCATTCTTACAATAGAAACCATCATTCAGCCATGAAATTCTACCGCCTGCTGGTGTGGCGGTGGTTCGTGGCATTTGGGATCGCAGGCGGGGCAGGTGTCCCAACACTCCTCTTTCGTCGGGGAGCAATACCCACCCGGCATCGTGCAGCACCAGCAGACCTTATAGTAGGATCCATCCTTGAAACTGCATCCCAGGTACGGGGAACAAAATTTCAGGATGAACTTGCTCTCGTCTACTACTGCGTTCACCGCGCTAGCGTTGGCGGTGCTTGTGTTGGCATGCCCGTCTAGGTACAACTCCGCTCGCTCAGCAACGGGACGGCCTATCGCATTCGATCGAACACATGTCAGTCCATTAGTATGCAATACATGTAGTAATACGTTTCGTAAGATTAACGATGAGAGCACAAGAGATGGCAATGACGATATATACTTACAGTTTGCACAGACGGCAAGGCATCCAATGAAGATCACCGTTACGTGCAATAGCAGGCTGCTCTTCCCTGAACTCATCTTGGTACTACGTACCTACCGATTCAACTCAATCTGTTGGAGATCGATTGCAACTTTTGCATGAATGATCCCAGTGAGAAGAGAATTCCATGGCAAGACTGCAACAAGTATATAAATAGCACGAGGGTGGGGTGTGTATATATATATTAATGCTCGTATATATGTCCATTAATGTCCAAATATACGGTCCATTAATGTCGAGGGTGGCGAGTAGATTTTTTACATGGAGACAGGTATACTAGTACGTGATTTTTATGGTTCTTAATGGTTTCAAATAATCATGCCAGTGTACTTTGTACTATATTTGCCGTTCTTTTTTCTCCAAAAATATACCAATTTATAAATAATCATCAATAGCAGTACAGAGAATCTCAAAACTAATAAAACTTATAAAAAGGTCCATGTACCACCTAGCGACGACTACAAGTACTCGAGTGAGTGAAAGGTGTGTCGCCATGGTTGCCCCTCCATCTATGGATCCAGGCAAAATTTGTGTTGTAATAGACGTAGCGGAAGTCGTCGTACTAAGAACATCGCCAACCGGACGGAGCAAAGTTAGCCTCTCGTTGGTCCACGGACATATCTGGACAGACGTGTCCGTTTTGGCCCCTCATTTATACGTGCGCGCAGACATGTCCCATAAAATTATCCAGTCAGTTGCGTGTGATTAGTGAAATAGAGAGAGAAAGGAAAAAAAGAAAGAGAAAATGTGGTCCAACGTGGACCATGTGCTATGTGGCAACTTGTCCGGACATGTCCGACTTCCGCTGACAATTGGGGGAGCCGGACAGTCGGGGACACATAAGGACGAAATGGGAGGACCGAATGGGTAGGCAGTATGCTACTCTACTCTCTCTGTTGTCCTGACCGTGTCTGGGCTGTCCGACCGGACAAATAGGGAGAGAATGGGGAGCTAGTTGGAGATGATATAAGTCCCAAAATAACCAAGACCAGAGTAGCAACTATCATCAATGATGAGAATCCTAGCTCAAAGAAGAAAGAGCTGCAACCACACCAATGCATACGAAAGAGACCGAATCCTGAGAGGTCCACCAGACGCACAACTCCACATGTTCTCGCTGATGCTAGGTGCACCATCAGAGCAGTGATAGGGCACGAAGGATCTTATTTTCACTTTAGGATGTCATTGCCGCCTCACTATTACTAGGAAGATAACATAACTCGAACAAATAAGAACGAATACCTCCTGCCCGCGAGGGCCGTGGTCCGCCTCACCTCCGAGGCCCCAATGGCCGAAGGAGGTGGGACGGACCAACGGCGTCGCCATCGAGGGGAATGGAAAATCTAGATCGATTTTTGATCACCTCCTTTCTCTAGCAGATGTACCCGTTCGTTGCTCTTTTTCCTTAACACTATTATTTCAAATATGAAACTTTGTATCACTGGAAAAGATGGATTCCTCTTTATAGTTGATCAGTTGAAAGAGTACAATTTCTACCAAGTACGGCTACCAGGATTTCAAAAGTTGCGGATAACCACTCCAGGATCTGGAAAAGGCCACGTACATACAGAGTGCTAATGTAAAATCTACATTCTCCATGACGATGGCCTTTGCTTGATGCAGGTTGCTCCTGCAGAACTGAAGGGCCTGCTTCAAACCCACCCTATAAGCGAATACACCGTGTTTTCCTCATGGATTCCATACCGAAGAATGCTTCATGCAAGGTCTTTCATGCTGAGTTAGCATTGCATCAGATTAGCTAGCACAGAGCTGTAACGAGGGGAGCATTAAGTCATTCATGCTGGATAAACGCTTTCATGGATAGTTCACACGTCTCGTAGTTGTGTAAAAAAAGGAGTGAAGAAATGATTGTACGATGAAGGCGCCGGCAGATTGGTAATCTGGCGACATGTCGTTTACTTAGTATATCTCTTTTCCGTCAAGATCACCTTCCCTGTCGACTATTCGCATGAAGCTAACACCCAGAATTGTGGCCGGTGACAAACTAGCAGAACAGAGTCAGTTGATGCCGGTTTACAGAACGCTAGTGTGTCGAGCATCTTGAATACTTATCAAATCTAGACATAGCCTAGCAAAACCTAATTTCTCCAGTACGGATGAGGAGAGTTTGGCTTAGTGATGGTATCGAAATGGAATCGCATAAAATGATCTGACCATGACCAAGCTTTGTATCATGAGGTAAAACATAAGCACCCTGCTGTGTTGTGGTCACAACACAAGTTTGCAATGCAGACAACTCGAACGAGTTTAAACTTTTGACAAAGACACAGGTAGCACAAAAGCACAACTATCCTGACCAAACAGTTCAACGAAGACAAATAACGCAAGACACATATGTTCGCTCCAAGTTATTTCTGCCCATCGTCTTGATGCCAATGGATTAGATCTTCGTGGCATCTGCAGCTGCGTGTGGAAGCTTCGTTAGTGCCCCCACTCAAAGCATTGAAATTATATGCATATATGAAAATGAGTATGAGACTAGTTTGTACCTCCAGTGTAGAACCTTGTGTATGGAATGATTTTCTCGAAGAACGTCTTTCCGTACACCTTCTTGCTTCGGGCTGAATTGATGTCAATCTCAAATAACCCCTCTTTAGTATTCAGAAATATAACACCAGCACCTTCCACGGCACCAACCACTGACACTGACACGTTCAAGTCGGTTCGACGCGGGAGCAACGGTTTGAGCTCAGTGACCTTGCAGCGTGCCCATTCCACTGCTCCAGCCTCCATTGACCATAGATGTAGTTTAGACGCCCACACACCCGCGAACAAGAGCATGCAACCATCCGTCGCCATGAGGACAAGGGGTTTCCCGCCGTGGACCGGCGTATCGATCACCCGCAACTTGCGCTCACCCACGTTATACTCCATGATTCCGGTGCTCCTCTCACATGGGAAATATAAGTTATCTCCCAAAAGTACACTATGCGCAAATTCACGGATGACATCTTCTTGTTGAACGTAGATGGGTTTGCTCCACTTGCTAGTCTCGGATGAGTAGACGGTGGCGAACGTGATTCCATTTTCATAATTGGAGCCGACGAAAACTATGAGGAAAGGGCCGCCATTGCAGTGTAGGTGGTCACAACAGTTCGTGGAGCATAGTGTTTGACACGAGAAAAACATGCTTAGGACTTCGCGAGTAGGGCGAAGTAGTAGTCTCTCTCATGCGCACCAGGGAAAGGTAAAAGGAAGAAAAGATGCGGGCGTGCCAGTGTATAATGATACACAAAGAAAACAACACAGAAAGAGATGGGAAAAGTATTTTTATTCATCATATTGATAACGAATACAATTCCCGAACATTGCGCTCCGTGGCCTGCTAGCGCGGCCAGCCTGACTATGGCGATTGCAGTCTCCTGGTTCACGGGGCCTCGGAAGGCTCCCGCTTAATTACTCCCGCGGGTTACGCCGCGAGACACCTCCGATTAAGCCGTGTGGTCGTCGTCGTCGTCTTCGCTTCACGTCCTGCATGCATGATGGTGTGGTGTGTGTGTGGGCAGCGGCAGAGCCCGTGTCCTCGTCGGTACACGCGCCGCTAAAAGCGTGGCCTTTGACCGGCCTCGCCCGCCCTCGCCGTTGCGCCTCGTCGGTCTTGAACGGCAAAAGTTGTTGTTGTTGTTGAAGTAGCATGATGCAGTCCGTGAGCTAGGACTTCTAGACGACTAGTAGCTTCGTCGGGGTGTGTAGAGGGGTAAGCCTCGCAGGAGTATGTAGTTAGGAGACCGGCATCGGTATAAAACCAACACTCGCTCATATCGACATGGCCGGTATGGTCAGCGTCTCGCCTTGGTCCGACATCGAGTTCACGACAGTCTCACCATTCGTCGAGGACGCCGTCTCATGGACCTGTGGAGAAAAGGGTATTGAAGGTGCCGTTGGGTGGCGGATACTGACGATGACGCGCCGCCTCGTGGACGCACTCCTGTACGCCGGGTTGTGCCTCCGAAACGAGATGTCCCTGTACGTCAGGCTGCCGAACTGATTTGTACGCCGGGACCTGTACGCCAACGCTGTGACCATCCACCAGTAGCAGAAACCTGCACGTCCGCATGCATGACGGCATACATGCCATCACATGCATGTTGGGTACTAGCCATGCACGTACAATAATTAGACATGCACGTATAGTTTAGAATTGTATCGATCGATTGTTGCTCTCCTTGCTCCTCGGCATGTGGGATTAGCTTGCTGGTTGCTCGCATACGGCCACCGTCGCCGGGCACCGGCAAACGGCGACGCGCCGCCGTGGGATGCCGGCAGTGGCGACGCAACGCGTCGCGTTCTGTACTGCTTGTTCCTGTACATCAAGTTAAACTGATCGCTCGCGCCTGGCCACCATCGCTGGGCGTCGGCAAGGGCGACGCACCGCCGCGGGCCGGATGTCGAGCCGTCATCTACACTTGTTCCCTGTACGTCAAGGACCTGTACGCCGAGCTGCTTATGTCTAGCCACTCAGTAATGGTTGTCGACGTTGCGCCGCCGTCAATGACCGCCGTCGTGTAATGCAACAGTCGTGGACGTGTACGCCAAGTGGAGTTGCACCTGTACGTCGTATATGCCGAGTTGTCCCTGTACACCAACGCCAAGTGGGAGGTTGGCGACAGCATCGTCCCTTGGCCGACTCAACCGTCCGACGGGCGAGCTGCGTTGACGAGCTCCACCGACGATGACGCCGTTCACGTACGAGACTTCATCCGCCATGCTAGCTGTGAAGGAGCAAGGAAAGGAGGGAGATCAAAAATGGTTCTCACCCGTGGTGCAGATGCCACTCGCGTCCATGGCCTTCAAGGCGGACTCCATCTTGAGATGAGGAACGCCTCCAAGTGCTTGCTTTCTTTGGATCGTTGATGCGTGGGTCTTGTGGATTGCTAGCTACGAGTATTTGGCCAGATGGGAAACTTCACCCCCGGCCTCTCGCCTCCGTTCTCTCTGTCCTTCGTGTGCTCCGGGGTCTCCTCCTTATATAGGCAGCCAGCGATCGCAAGATAAGATCGTCTGCCCCGAAAATCGGAACTACTCCGTCGATCCCTTCCGTTTCCTTTCGTATCTTGCACGCTTTATCTCTTAACGCGCATTCAAAATCTTATCTCATCTCTTGCTTCTAGAACTCTGCACGTATTTTGTTGGGCCTGCGTCTAGTTAAATACTTGGTTAGCTTATCACAAAATTAAACTTACCGAGCAACCTCCAGAATGGACTTGTCGCGTACGCCTGACATGTGGGCCGGGCTCTCCGGCCGGCCGGCCGATCGTAGACATACGGTAGACGTACTCGAGCTGTACACGTATACGTGCCAAATCGATCAGCCTGTCGTCCAATCGAACGTCTCGTTGTAGAAACGATCGAACGGCTTGTAGAGTCCATGCGCATACATAGTAACCTGCACTTGTACATGAATCTTAACAAAACAATTTCAGGCTAACTTCATGAGGCAATGGTCAAAAATCCATCGAACAAATCCCCCTCGCCAAGTAAAGTTCAAACGCGAAGCAGTTTGAATCTTAACTTGGCGAAAGACTATATTTTTAAAAGATACTCGTACACCAATTGGACACATATCACCGAGAGACTTGCCGATCAACGCAAAGGCCAGGTAACCGGCTATATAAAGCTAGCCCCCCGTACCTTCCCTTGCACAAAGCTAACCATCTTCCAAGTACGAGCTAGCCCTTGTCTCAAAGAGCAGGTAAAACCGATCTTTCGACCTTCATCTGCTAGCTTTGATGACCGGCACGGCCGTCGCGATCGTGTTGCAATCTCGACGAGCATAGATGTTTGGGGCACGATGCTGCGCTCCCTCTCTTACATCGTCGGCTGCATGCATCTTTTCTTTACGTTCCTTCTCTTACCATGATTGCCTAGTTGCTTATTGGATGTTTGCTTCTATCAGATCAGGATGGGCCGTGACCCTACGAGGAAGAGCAAGTGGAGCGATGACAAAGTCAAAGACCCGAAGGACGGACGGGGTGACAGGTCAGATGACCCCAACAAACGGAAGGCCGACGACCTGAAAAATAAGAGGAACAAAGCCAATGACGCCTATGCGGCATCAAGCAGCCTGTCGAACTCCGGGTGCACTATGAAAAATCGCCATCGGTGTCGCCCCCGATCCCGGTCACTGCTCCGCGGAGTGCACGTTCTCGTCCTGGTGATAGAAACACTTCTTCCTCCACGACCATCATTCCCATCGATTCAGAGGCTCCTCTCGATGTTCCTGAGGTATATTAGAACACCAACCAATACGATTAGCCTTTATTTTTACCTTTTCTTTCTTTTACACTTGGCCCCGTATGCAGGATGATCTTGACGATGTGTTGCCGCATGTGCCGGTGAGTGCTTCGGCGGAGCGCCTCTTAGCTGAGGCGATGAAGCTTCCCTCAACGAAGATTGATCTGGTTGTGAAGCCGGCATCATCCGATCCGGCAGCGAAGTCCACCTCATCGGTGACCCGTGATCTGGTGTTAACATCTCCAACTCTGCCAAGAAGTGATCCTGCAGCGAAGCCTACATTGCCAGCGTCAAAGCCTGCACTTCCGATGACAAGCGATTCATCGGCACAGCCCGCAGGTACCTCTGCCTCAGTCGCCACAGCTGAAGTAGACAAAAAGCGTCCACTGGAACCATCCAACGAAGGAACAGTTGGCGTGGTTCCTAGCGTCGCTCAGAAAAAGGCAAAGTTTTCTGCTCCTGGTACGTGTACTACTCCTGCCGTCTTGTACATCTCTTGGAACGGAACACTTTCCTGATTTTTTTTTTTATATTACTTATTGATCAGGTGACGCGAGTGCTGCAACCACCTTAGAAGCCTTCTATTCTCCAGAGGCCAAAGAGCTCATGCGCCTGGTTGAAAAGCACCAAGGGATTGTTGCTGAAGCGGGCGCCCCACTTGAGAAGCTGAACTTTCCGGCTGATCAGACTTGCGTGCAGCCCAGCCTTGTACTCCCGGCCGGGAGCGGCCCGATGGGACCTCACGCGCCAAAGTACATCTGCATGGAGCTGAGGGAAATACAAAAGGCACTGAGGGAGCAACCATTCAAGAAGGAGCCAACGATTGCCCTGATGATGGCTGCAATAGACTCCTGGAAGAACTGGTACGAGAATGGTGTTCCCCCCGACCTAGAGGTTTTGATCAGCCATCTCCAAGCCGTGGTGAACCGCCTGGGAGGAAAGAGTAGCTCCAACGCTCCTGGTGGAGCAGCTCCCACGCCGGAGCAGGCACTTTCCTTCATTGGAAGGCTTGACGCTGCTAGTGCGGAGCTTACTTCGGGACTTCGCAACCTTGAGGAAGACGGACTGCGCTTGGAGGAACGCCTTGCTGATCTCGCGTCCATCCGCCACAAGCAGCAGAAGCTCGCTGAGGAACATCAGAAACTCGCCAAGGAACATCAGAAGATTGCCGAGGAGTACAAGATGCTGGCTGAGAAGCAGGCTGCAATGGCGGCGCAAGCTGAGAAGCGCGCAGGAGTCGTCGCTGACATGGCAACCTCGTATGCCCTCCATCTTGAAGCCCATGAGCATGCCGTCCGGGCTTGTTCGCAGGAGGTGGACCTGTACGCCAAACGCCGTGTAGAGGTTGCCGCCTTCCTGGCCAACGGCGGAACGCCCGCTGAGATCACGGCCGTCCTGTCCTACCAGCCTAAGGAGTGAGGGGTTGGACCAACGCCATCATCGCCTGCTCTCTTAGCGAAGAGCTGCTCATTAGTTAAAATAAGTTTCAGCTTAGCTTAAAAAGTGTGCTTCGTATTAGTTCATCGGAAAGAGTGTGTTTTTTTTTTTTTTAGAACATAGTACAACACAGACGCTCACAAATATGCACGTACACTCACCCCTATGAACGCACACACGCACACCCTACCCCTATGAGCATCTCTGAAGGACTTGTTTCAGTAAACTTTAGTATTTTGTATCACCGATCCTCCACCCTAATAAAATGATGATGGCTTAATGTGATATTCTTGCTCTTTTTTTTTTTTTTTTTTAATATGTATCCATGCACACCACCCATCTCCAAGCAACGTTGGACCGGGGTTGTGTTAAAATTGTTTTGACCCTGAACGTTGGGCGCCTGCCTTGAGCGCATCCCGCGGCCTTTCAGACTGGGTACCTGTTCATCTTTGCCATGCACCAGGCTAACTTGACAATGACGAATACCATGACTCGACGTCTTGACTCTATTCGGAGAGAGGCGCAAGCGTACGCACATGCTGCATGCCTCTGAGAATGTACCTGTATAAGAGAAAACAAAAGAAACAAAAACAAAACAAAAGTGTGTGTACGTGCATGCTAAGGTGGCGAAATACATGCCCCCATGAGCCATACATGCTGTGTGAAGACACATTACAAACTCGCATGACTGGTCATGCGTCGAGGGGCTTAACGCGACCCAGCTCGAGGATTCATCATGTTGGTGTATGGTGCAGGTACGTCCATCCGCACTTGTACAGGTATGTCCATCCGTACTTGTATCATCTGGGTAGATCGTTGACGAACGAGGCTCATTTTGCCTTCACTTCATGGCGAAATAACATGCCTTAACCTGAAAACAAAATAAACAAACAAAAACCTATCTCGTCGTGACCGCCAGACTGTTGCGGTGTCGGCCGACTTGATTGGGAGGTTTCACGGGTTTATGCCGGCCATACTGGCACGCTGCACTGTTCCCGAAATATTGAGTTGTTGATGTTGGCGGCACGTCTCGTGTAGACAGCCGAGGGGAAGAAACATCCCTTATATTGTTGATGTAGATTGGTGTGGACGCTTGGATCCTGCATTAAACTTTGCGGAACAAAACCAACAAAAGCAAGAACGCAATAAAAGCCAAGGAACAAAATGGTTTTGGTTGGTGTTTTTAAAATGTTGGCTTTCCCGTATACACCAGCTAAGAGTGTGATATCAGAAAAAGCCATCGAAGAACTTGTCATTGGGAACCGTCGAAAGACCATGACGGTAATAACATGTCCTTGTGTACGTGTGTGGAGACGCCGTCTTCGGAGATGCTTCCGAAGGCAGTAGAAAGTCATACCCTAGCCCATCATGGTACCGAGGAGCCCCATGGCTCGACCATGCCCCCTGCACGATGCCCCACGAACCCAGAACCTTGGGTATGGTAGACGAGGGTATGTGGTTTTGGGATAACAGCTTGGGAATTTCCATGCCATGTTGAGGGGTGGTGAACAGCTACCTCCCGCCTTCTTTCCAATGGTTCCCTAAATGTTGGAGACTATCAGACTTGATGCTTGGACTTCTTGATGTTTGACCTTTTGTGAGGCCTGCTTGTACGGGCCACTTGGGCGGCCATGGACTTCATGAGATTGCTTGAACTTCTGACTTGACTTTCCTTTGCTTGATTGCACTTCTTGATGATGCTTCTTTGTCTGTTTGCGGACCCACCTTGAGAACTTGGAAGGCAACCATTCACCTTGGTGGACTAAGAAACCCTCAAGCACTTTATCTGGAGCTTATGGTGGCACACCCCAGGGTTGTCACGTGGCTACGCACCAAGTTGGGCAGCCATTTCATGATCTTTTCCTATGGTCTTCCCCGGGGTGCGAGCCTCTGTGAGCGAGTGGCCCGCCGAAGACATGGCGAGCGCGGAGCCTCAGCCCAATGAAGTGCCCAGGTCATCATCTCCACTGCCTCCGGAAGCATACACCTAGTACGTGTTGTGCATTGTGGGTGTGATACGATTCGCTTGCAACTTGGCATCTTGTGCCGCCCTCCGACAAGTTCTAAGACAGCCCAATCTTCCGTCACTAGCATGGTGTGTTGAGGGAAAGCCTTTTTGTTTTGTGAAATGGGGAAACAAATATCCACGTTATGCAAAGGAAAATGCACCATGGATCCGAGCCGACAGAAATATTTCCCCATTGAAAATCGAAAGAAAACAAAAACGCGGAAAAGCAACGGAAGAGCCAAAGTTTTAGCAAAAGTATTTTTTGAGAAACCTTCCGTTGATTGGCGGCATGGGCCGGGATCCTTGAGGATCGACCAGCTGGTATGCGCCTCCGTCGTAGACTTGCTCGATGACGTAGGGTCCTTCCCACTTTGGCTCGAACTTCCCCTTCGTCTTGTGTGTGACGACGATGGGGCGTCTTAGTACCAAGACTAGTTCGCCTTTCCGGAAGACGCGCGGCTTGACGAGCTTGTCGTAAGCTCTCACCATGTTTTGGCGATAAAGCTCCAAGTTCTGCAGGGCATGAAGGCGGTCCTCTTCGAGGGCGTCAAGCTCCTGAAATCGCAGTTGTACCT
This sequence comes from Poa pratensis, assembly GCA_947311845.1. Classification (NCBI taxonomy): domain Eukaryota; kingdom Viridiplantae; phylum Streptophyta; class Magnoliopsida; order Poales; family Poaceae; genus Poa; species Poa pratensis. The sequence goes on along the minus strand of CAMZMU010000114.1, from coordinate 25,844,265 downwards.
GTTCGTCTTTGGTGAGTTCTTCCTGTATGGCCACCCGTAGAGAGGGTAGCTGAACCTCCAGTGGGAGTACCGCCTCACTCCCATAAACTAGGGAATAAGGGGTAGACTGAGTTGGGGTACGTACTGTAACGCGGTACGCCCATAAAGACTCATAGAGACGGTCAGGCCAATCTCTTCTATGTCTTGTCACCGTCTTCTTGAGTATCTTGCCCAACGTCTTGTTGAAGGCTTCAATTGCACCATTAGCTTGAGGGTAGTAACCGGTGGAGTAGTTCCACTTGATCTTGTACTTCGTCATGAACCTGTACATCTTTTTGGACTTGAAAGCCTTGGCGTTGTCGGAGGTGATGCGGTGTGGTATCCCAAAGCGATATAAGATATTTCGCTCTAGGAAGTTGATGACGTTGTCGCTCTTCACCTCCCGCAGAGGACAGCTTCTGCCCACTTGGAGAAGTAGTCCGTTGCAGCGAGGATGAAGCGGTGCCCCCCAGAAGCTGGTGGATCGATGGGGCCGATGACGTCAATCCCCCAGGCGTCGAATGGCCAAGAGGGAACCGTGGGGTGTAGAGGAACCGGCGGTAGATGTTTGAAGTCGCCGTGTATTTGGCATCCGTGGCATGACTTGGCTACCTGAAGGCAGTCTTTCATGATTCCTGGCCAATAGTACCCAGCTAGGCGTATGCTGTGATACATCCTGGCTCCGCCTTGATGCCCGCCGCAGATTCCGTGGTGCACCTCCTGCAAAATCTTTTCAGCCTCACCTTGGTTGACGCACCTTAGCAATATCTCTTGCCCATGAGACCGCCTGTACAAGACATTGGCCTTGTAGACGTAAGAAGGAAGTCGACGTTGTAGTTGGCGCCTCTTGACAGGGTCATCAGGAAGGCTGCCGTGCTTGAAGTAGTCGAGGAAGGGTCGTAGCCAATCATCTTCCTCCACAGCGTTCGTCGTGATGGTGTTGACTTCGTACTCCTCCGGGATGAGCTCCAGAACAGCGGGAAGAAGCCACCTTTCTTCAACGGTCACCTGCATTGGTGTATCAACTGGAAGCACCAGTGCTGACGCCAGTTTCGCCAAGGCATCAGCAGGTGCATTCTTGCTTCGTGGAACATGGAGTACTTCAATTTGTTGAAATTTCTCCATGAGCCTCCGGGCCGCATTATAATATGGCACCAGTTCAGGCTTACGCACCTCGTATATGTTGTTGACCTGTCGTAAGATGACCATGCACAAATGCATCTGAGTTCTTCACTTGATGGCGGACTGGCCTGCAAAGGTGTCGGTGTTGAAGGCACGATCTTGGCGGCCACAATGTGGATGGGCCTCCTAGCGCGGCCGGGTGTATTGGTAATGCTTAGTGGTAGTACGCTTAGAAGGTACACCAATTGATGATCAAGGAAGAGGATCTCTCGGTTTGAATATGAGAAATCCTTGGAGTCGTGCAAGTTAATTCTCCCGCACACGTATTGGATGAGGAAGTTTGTTGTGACCATGAAACAGCCATGGTGCCACCCAACAAAGACAACCTTAGTTCTTCTTTTGACAGCGAAACACCATGCCGTACCTTGAAGAAATTTAATCAATCTAGTCGCGGCCGCAGCTACCGCGGTGCCCGCCGACTAGGTCGAAGGGTTTCACAGATTCACGCTGATCATACTGGCGCGTTGCACTGCTCCCATAAAACTGACGTGTTGATGAAGATGAGACACCAGAAAGCCATTGGTATTCATCCCACAGTCGCTTGGATAATGCCAAAATGTCTTGGCAATGCAGAAGAAGGTCAGAAAGACATTGACCGTCCATATATGAGAGGATAATATTATGCCGGAAAGCCTTCAGCGAGCTCATAAGAGAGAGTGCCGGATTAGCCATCGGCTGTGTAAACGATCGAGGGTGTTGCCCCAGCGTCGTTGTTGTTGAAGATAAGGCGTCGGAGTGCCATCGACGTCATGTACACACGGGCGTTGCTAGCCCATTTTATATGTTGATGTAGACGATCGGACGCTGGGATGCCATCAGCGAAGTCTCAGGTGTGGTGTTCTAGCTCTCCAGTACGCCTAATGTATAGGCCGGAGAAGACATGGACACGCGGGTGTTGATTCCCCAGTGTCCATACGTGATCTAGGTTTATGTAGAAGATCGTTTGCCGGGAAGCCATCGGCGATGTCATGGTACACTGGTTGCTGCCCCAGCGACCATGATGTATGTTGGAGTAGAGGTTCTAGCGCCGGGATGTCGTCGGCGACGTCATGGTGCTTGGGTTGCTGCCCCAGCGACCATGATGTATGTTGGAGTAGAGGATCGAACGCCGGCAAGTCATCGGCAACGTCATGATGCACAAGTTGCTGCCCCCAGCTTCCATGATGTATGTTGGAGTAGAGGGTCGAGCGCCGGGATGTCGTCGGCGACGTCATGGTGCACGGGTTGCTGCCCCAGCGCCCATGATGTATGTTGAAGTAGAGGACCGAGCGCCGGGATACCGTCGGCGACGTCATGGTGCACGGGTTGCTGCCCCAGCGCCCATGATGTATGTTGAAGTAGAGGACCGAGCGCCGGGATACCGTCGGCGAAGTCATGGTGCACGGGTTTCTGCCCGCGGCGTCCATGATGTTTTTGGTGGTGAAGAAGGATGGAGCGCCGAGAAGTCGTCGGCGATGTCATGACGTACCGATGTATAATCCGCTTAGCCATCTTCTTAGCGCAGGTTCAACATGTGCGCCATAATAAAGAGGATGGCTGCACTAAGTGTGAGAAAACCCAATGCATATGTATGTTGCGTATCATTCAAAAAAAAACTAAGAGGGTTTGAAAACATTGCATGTGTATACTAGCCCCAATGTAGATCATGATGCATAGATTTGTAATCAGAAAAGGCTACAAAAGGACTTGTCATTGGGAAACATCGGAGGAATGGCAGTTGCAACTCAATACTGAATTTCCTTTGGCGTGCGTGTGTGGAGACGCCATGCTTCATGGATGCTTCTGAGAGGCAACAGAAAATCATACTCTAGCCCATCAGGCAATGAGTAACACCACAGCTCCACCATGCTCCCTTCCGTGCCTCAAGAACACCAAAGCATGGGTGAGGTAAAATCAGGGTAGATGTTTATGGGACAATGGCTTGTAAAAATTTGTCATGCCTTTGTTGAGGGGTGGTGAATGACTGCCGACCGCCTTCTTTTCAGTGATTCCCTTACTGCTCCGAACTGCTGGACTTGGTTCTTCACTTCATGGATATTTTGCTCTTGCGAGGACTGCTTTCACGAACAATTTGGCCGTTCCTTGACTTCACGAGATATTTTTCTTTACATGATTGCTTGCACTTGCTTGGAAATGGCTTTATTCTTGCTCTTCTTTTGACAATTGATCAAACTTGCTTGGAGATACTTGATGTTTCCTCCTTCTCTTGACGATTGATTAAACTTGCTTGGAGATACTTGACGTTTCCTCCGGGAGCCACCTTGAGAACTTGGAAGGCAGCCATTCACCCTGGTCAACTAAAACCCTCAGGCATATTATGTGGAGCTTTTGGTGGCACACCCCAGGGTTGCCAAGTGACTACGCACCACGTCCAACTTTTGTTGAGCGGGGCAGCCCTCTCTTGATCTTTTCCCTAGAGTCTTCCCCGGGGCATGGTGCCTCGGTGAACCTGAGACACATCCGGAATCAAAGGGGTGTGGGGCCTCATTACTCAGAAGTAGCCCAAGTAGTCTTCTCCGCAGCCTCCAGAAGCATACAATTGGCACGTGTCGTGCATTACGGGTGTGGGATCAGATCCATCTGCAACATGATACATTGTGCAACCCTCTGACAAGTCCCAAGGTAGCCAAATCTTCAAACATCAATGGGATTTAAAAAAAAAAAACCATTAATATGATTAAGCATGGCATCTGATTATGAAAAGAGTTGAAATAATGTGATGCATGTGTGGTGCAATTTTCAAAATAAATGCCCTATGTGAAGGCTATATCTGCCATAGCTCTTCGAGTAGAACCTACGCTTGGTGAAGTCACCCTCGAATTTTCGCCATCACATCAAGGCACCCACAGGTTGGAGGAGATGGGCCTATCAGGAGCGTATGTTGAGGATGGTACTTCTTTAAACTCGAAGGGCCTTCATATTTGATGGCCTCCCCAGCTAGAGCTTATAATCAAGATTGACAAAGCTCGCCTTCGCTTCTAGTGGGCACTTCCTTAATTCAAAGAGCGCCCCCAGCAAATCGGGTATTAAATCGATATTCACAATTCCCGCCATAATGCGTGGATAGTATACTTGGCCACCCATAACGCCTCTGGAATAGCAGCAACATCTTGAGCCTCCTTGACATGGCTGCTCCATAGAATATAAAACACGTGATCGGGGCAGATTGAAATTGCACCCATGGATCTCTAATACAACAAGTGATCACGGATCGATCACCAAAGGCACTGCTAGTTAACTGAAATCACCATGAAAAATAGGGCACCGCCAAGAAATATCCACACCATCTTGTAATTTGGAGAAGAGCCATAAGACGAATTTGACGACCATTGTTGCGCAGCAAAGATGGGAGGAGAACCAGGTCCCACCGGGCGTGCCATTTTGTTTGACACGAAAAATAATAACTTAACGCGTATGACGTATTATTATCTCTCTACGCACCAGGGGAAAATAAATATGCGGGCGTGCCAGTGTACCAAGTACACAAATAAAAATATAGGGAAACTTGCATTTTATTAATCTCTCAAAGGAGAAACAAAAGTACATGATCCCTTTACAATATGCGCTCCGTGGCCTGCTAGCGCGGTCGATATGACTTGGGCGACTGTGAAGTTCTGGTTCACGGGGCCTCGGATGGCTCCCGCTTAATTACGTCCGCGAGGCAAGGTCGCGGACCACCTCCGATTAAGCTGCTGCAATGGTCGTCGTCTTCAAGTCTCGTCTTCTCCATACGCTTGGTGTGGATGATGATGATGCGATGGTGAAGTGGAAGATGGAGCGGTACGTCCGTCGCTCCGGCGATGCTTAGTCGCATTCCTCCAACTTGTCGATGTCCGATGATGAAGATGTCTGGCTTCGTCAGCTCAGACAGGTAGGCGGCCTTCGCCTCGTCGGTACCCGGCCTTGTGATGTCCGCCTTGTCGGTCGGACTTGATAGCTTGCCTTTGCCTCGTCGGTGCCCGGCAAGAAGTGGTTTGCTTCATCGGAAAAAGGACATGTCGGTGGAGTGGCTTCGCCTCGTCGATGCTAGGACGATGTCGGGGAAGAATGTTGGTGTAGAAGTTGAAGTAGACTTGAATGTCGTTGCGCGGCGGCGTGGCTGGATGACGACGATAAATGAAGTTGGCGATGTAGATCTTGTGGCGCCAAAGGCATGCGTGACCTTCTGGAGGCTCGATATGTTGTGATGACATAATTCAACTGGAATAGATGGTTGATGTAGACAAACTGCGGCGTGCCAGTGTGGGTGGCGTCCTCGCCGGGGAACCGTCGATGAAGATGGTCGTCACACCGATGTAGCTGGTCTCTGCACTTGCTGGTTGTGGTGGCGTCCTGCCTTAGCGCCGGAACCGACTCCGGGGTATCCATGACGAGGCGATCTCCAGCAGGTGGTGTGATGACGTTCCGTATGGTGCTCTCCTTAATCCATTCCCTACATAAGAACAAGAGACACGCACGTAATGAAATAATAAATTAATATTCACGTACCTTGATTAAGTGGATTAGTGCACCATGGGCTTGATGCATGCAGTGGTAAAGAAGGCAATGTGCCACGTCTTGGCGACAAGGTTTGCATGTCGACGGTGTCTGGCATCACCAGGAACGGACCGGCCGACTGCGCACGGACAGCTCCGATGGCGACGTTCTCGTCAAGGAAGATAACCTTGTTGATGGTGGCGTGGGCTCGACGTGGACGGCATGAACTCTGCACTTGCCGTGAGCTCCATCGGCTACACTTCAGATGTACATCATGGCAGTGAAGCCACCGGCGGGCTGCGCAGACACGGGCAGCTCCGGTTGTTGCCGAAGAAGTTCACCATCTGCTTTGGTGGCCTGGACGAAGAGCGTCTTGACAAACAAGATCGACGTTGTTGACATGATGGCCTCCAGAAATACATCTTGGCATGTCGTGGTGCCGCTACCGCCCGCCGTGTCGCGGACTTGGAGATGACGCCGGGCTGTATGCCGGCCGTCATGACGTCGTCTTGGTGTTGGAGATGGCGCCGTGCTGCTTGCTGGCCGCCTTATCACATGGTGGAAGATGACGCCGCCGGCCGTCGCGACGTCGTCTTGTCGTTGGAGACGGCGCCGTGCTGCTCGCCGGCAGCCCCGTCGACGTACTCATGAAGATGGAGATGTCACCGGGCCCTGTGATGTGTCGGCCGTCGGGACGTCGTCTTGTACGTGGTGGTGATGGAGAAGACGCCGGGCCGTGCACCGGCTGTCGGTATATCACCTTCGTGGCGGTGATGAAGATGACTCGAAGGCTACACACCGGCAACATCTCCACATCGGTAGACTGCATGTCAGGAGCGCTTCATTCCATTGCCTTTGTCTTCCGCTCTGCTAGTTAAGAGAGAGGAAGAGAGAGATCATAGCAAGAGTAATGGATATGTTGGCGTAGATGGAAGGACGCGGTCGATCTGCTCGCGGATGCAAGCGCTAGCTCGGATGAAGAAAGGATGGCCGGTCGTTCCTCGGCGCGCGCCCACCGTCTCCATGCATGGCATGTCCAGGGCGCCGCGGCCACCAGCTCGAGGGCGTGTCCTCAATGGCCACCGCCGGGTGCGAGCATCCACAGCCCTGACGGGCGTGTCATGTGCTGCTCCTTGAATGATCGATGTGTGTATTCAGAGTTGGCCTCTTCCTCCTCTCCTGGATCATGGCCGCCGGTCGGGTGGATATGCGAGGCGATGATCGTCCGGCCTTCAAGATTCTGGGCGCGTGTGCTCCGCTGCCGTCATGGTGAGCGTGATGTGCTGGGCCTTATCTTCCAGGCTCCGATCCCCCCTTGACCTGTACATGGTCAGGTCTTATATAGGCAGAGGGGTAGGGTATAGGGCGATCCCTCGTCCGCCGCCATGGCCGTTCGACCGCTTCCGATCTTGGTGGATCAGATTGAGACGCGTTTGGTTGGATCACGCCGTCATCTGCTCCCGTATGTGCTTATCTGGTTGGGTATTGTACTGCTGATCCAACGCGTCCTCGGTTGCACCCAGCGACGTGATGGTCACGATCTGATCGGTCCAACATGAGGTTCTTTTACACTAGTGCATGTCGACTCAGTATAGGTACGTATCCTTATGCTGGTGCAATGCCCACCTTCACACTAGCAGCTAGCTAGTCATATTTCGGGGTGTAGCATTTTCTTTTCTTTACCTCTATCGTGTACCATAGCACAACTATTATATTCTAACTTGCACTAAATTTTATACTTCTATTATATGTATCTCAGTACAAAATCTCATCGAACACATAGCACCGTGGCGTTCCAAGTTATGCTGAGATCCTCGTCTTCATCGACGAGTACGGCCGAATACCTGGTTGGATTTGCGGGAATTTTCCACTCGGCATTGGTCATGGGGTTAGAGACCACGAATTCCTGCTCCTCTTCAGGGGTGCAGTAGAGCACACGGCCATGCCGGGAGTCGAGAACATACCAGTCGCGGCGGTCGCGGCACCCAGGCGGGCAGAAGGAGGAGGCGGTGGGGACGAATTTGGAGACGCAGTACGTGTCGTGGCAACTGTTGTGGAGGAAGCCCAGCATGGGTGGCGCCTGGTGGAACACGCCATAGAATCGGGCAAAGGCCGCGTCGGAGAGGACGCGCCGCCAGTCCGTGGAGACGGCGCCGGCGCGGACGAGGCTCGCGATGTCTTCCGGCGGGAGGCGCAGGAGGATCTCGTAAATGTTGTCGTCCACCAGCGGACACGGCGAGAGGCGGTGACTGCGTCGCAGCGGAGGCGGTGAGCTGATCTCGTGAATGGTGTCCTCCACCAACGCAGGCGGCGAGAGGCGGCGGCGGCGTCGCAGCGGAGGCGGTGGTCTCATGGCGAGCGAATTGGGCTCGCGTTGCGTCGCGGGATCCGGTGGTTCTTCTGTCGCCTGATTCTTCTCTCTATCTTTTGGAAACGTCCCCGTCGAGAGATTATGGGCGAATTGCACGGCGTAGTGGAGTCACCGAGTCAGTCAACAACAGTTATTTTCTCCCCAGTTTCCTTTTTTTTTTGGTAAGGAACGGGAGAGCGTCAGCCGGACGATCGATCGCCCCCTGCGCGTTCCGTCTGATTGATTCGTGTTTGCACTTTCCTCTTTTGGTATTATGTTACTCCCTCCGTTCAACAATATACGACGTTTTAGCATGTGTGCATGTTCACATATATGTAGATGTATGTAGACATGTTTTAGTTTGCATGTTCACTCATTGTAGCATGCATGTAGACAATATATGTGAGAGATAAAACGTCTTATATTATGGAACAGAGTGAGTATTTCGGATGCTTGTTACTCCCCTAGTTGTGCCAGATGTGCATTTTCAATTTCGTTATCAGTGTATGAGAAAATTAATGTCCAATGCACGAGTTAGTTCAAGGAATATATTTTTTCTGCAATTCAATTAAGCTAAAAAGTCACAATGATGATGTGGACATTTATTGTACATTTTCTAGCTAGATTTTTTTTGTTTGAGGGAACATTTTCTAGCTAGATGGTATTGTAGATCTCTGAATAATTAAGTTTCTGCAATCTGCATATTGGACAGAAGTGTTGAAATGTATGAACTACTAAGCAGAAGCTTGATTGTGAAGTTTTACATTTAGCCAACTACAGACCATCACAAGAAAAAGTTATTGGTCAGAAGCTATCACTTCCTGTTTTTAATAATTGGTTGTTTATCTCAGAATAGAAGAAAACATGTTCCACACTATTCGAGAGAAAAGATCTAACACCGTTGTCAATAACTTATACTTCCCTTATCAGCGAGCAAACACAGCTAATATATGTCTTTGTTTGCCGGCACCTGGTATATTGACTTACAAAAACTACATAGTCTACTATTTGCTGTTCTGTTAGTACAGTCTAGAAAGATATGCACCAACAGTCTTGTGCAATTACTAACACTGTACCTATTACTAACACGGGGACTACAAGCAGCAGCAATGACACTGAACTCACCGGCTTAGTAAGTTTGAATTACCACTACCAACAGCAGCAACCACACTTAACTGACTATCGGTGCTGCTGTAGTTAGCTAGTTGAGATTGTGGTTGAGCTGGGTGTGGCACTTGTAACGGTGCTATCAAATGGATCCATAGCACATTGGTCGATCTACCTTCAGTTTACTTTGAGAAAGGAATTGTGGTGCAATAGGTCATTCTTTGAGTTACTTTTAGCATCTTCCAGCATCATTCTTCATCTCCTAACCAAGGAAAAAAATAGCGCGCTATTGAAAAATAGCGCCGGCCTTAAAATATGCTATTAGCGTGCTATATCGCGCTATAACATGTTATTAGTGAGACATTATACATGATTTATTTAGCGAGACAATTCTCAAAACGATATAGCGTGCTATTAGCGGCGGTATAGCGCGCTATTTTTTTCCATGCTCCTAACACATAGTGTATTCGTGTCGTGTGATTTTTTTACACAGATAATTCATTTATATGTCCATCCATGCTAGTAATGATCTGAAGAGAAATCAACTACGAAAAAAAGAGTCCATCCACATATATTTATTTATTTTTCGAGAGGAGGAGCCAAAAATGACCCCCAATTTTCATTCACATGAAAACTGATAATACAAGGTTTTGGAAATTCTCACACCCCAGGGACAGCACCATCCCTGAAAGCACCACAACAAGAATAAGTTTTACTATCATAACGAACGAAAACACCACACTCTCAGGTGGTAGAGAAACCAGCAAAACTATCTCTCTACTTCCAATTTTTTTTCACTCACACACCTGATAACCAGAATCACGCCTGAGACATATTACAGTACATCAAAACCCCTTACTACACCACAACATGTATCTTTTTCTCTTGGGAGCATACTTCTCTTTTTTTAATCCGGGGACGGCTAGCCGCATCACCATCACCCCCAGCCCTGCCTCCGACGAAAAAATTCAGTTGCCACCAACAGCAGCAGTTTTTGCTCCTCTGCGTTTCAATATTTGCAGGTTTGTTCTCTGCAAACAAGCACAGTTTTTTTTTTCAAAAGTGGAGACTACAAGTTGATACTAAGCACTCGGTCAATGTTATCAGGCAGACAGAGGTTTAAATTCTTGACATTTTTGTAGCAGTGGCACCCATTATGTAGGCTGCAGGACAGGGAGCGGCTGGACGAGATGATCGAGCTCCTACTGATGGCGGCACGCCATCTTTGTGCATCGTCTAGTCGCTGAGTTGTACTCCGTTCGGAGTTGTATCGCTACCCTCCATATTTTCTTGTTGAGCATGTTTGTGTTGTTGTCCCAGCAGACTTTGCTTTCTCTCTTTCGTACTTGTGACTTGAACGTTGTATGACTATGGGTGGTTGCTTTATTTATAAAGCTGGGCCAAACAGCTCCCAAGTTACCTCTAATATAACTAATGGTCATAGTAAACAAAAACAGAACATAACTGAAATTAGTATATATGGCTGTAAGTTATCGATGTAAAAGGCTCTCAAACCCTGTGTTAAGCACTGTTTAGTACAATTGAGCGGCATGCTTGATGGGAAATCACAACCAACAATTGAGCGGCATGCTTGATGGGAAATCACAACCACAATTGACATGCAATCACAAAACAAACAAAACAAAACACTATTTAGTACGAAGAAGACAACAAACCGTGAAGGTTCCTGGCAATGAGCTACCCAATTAACACAAATTACAGTTTACATACCTACATACAGTGGCATAGCATCTACATGACTTTGTTAATTTCCACTATGCTTCTCACTATAATCTATTTCAACAGCTCAACTGTACTCGCAAAATTAATTGGCTGTGAAACAGGAATTTTATTAATGTAGGATGGTTTTTTGTCTGTCAACGTGTTTCTAGTCTGACGTTAGGATCATAAGTTTTTTCCTGGTTAATGATGGCATACATGATAAATGCAGGTTGTACACACAGAACAGGAGAATAAGACCGATGGAAATCTAGAGCAGAAGTTGAGAAACTTACATATTGTGGTCCTGGCGCTCAAGAAGATAGCAACTGATAGCATTTTCAGCTTCCTAGAGGCTCTGAAATGGGCCACCAACACAAGGATATGTAAGTCCACAACATTCAATGCCTGGTCAGGCGGCTGAATACGCACGGTTGTTTTCCTGCCCTAGCCGCCGCCGGAGGCGACTAGGAAGCGGCCCTTGTTCCACCAAACTCCATCGGCGGAAGAGCTGGGCTCCTCTCTTTCCGCTTGCCGCTCCGGCGGCAGGAGGGAGGGGGACCCCCGTTTTTGCATGGTAGTTAGGGTTAGGAAGTTTCTGGCATGGTGCGTCGTTGGGATGGTGGGAGCGGCGCCCGGGCAAATAAATCTGCCTCAACTCTACTCCCACACCGGCGTTGTCCTTCATGGCGGCGTCTCGGAGTTGGTGGCATTGTGTGCTTGCCGATCTTTCAGATCGGTGGCTGTAGGATTCATGGATGGTGTCGGCGAGGCGGCAGCGACGATTCCATCAAATGGGTTTTTCCTCCTGTTTTGTCCCCATTGCTGCGGCGTTGTCTCCGACGCCACGGTGCAGTAGAGAGGATTTGTCCAGGAGTACGTGCAGACGGTGGTCTGCACTGGTGACAGCTGGAAGATGGTGCACCTTGTGCTGGGTTCGTGGTTGGAGGCTGACGGTTCTGTTTCCCTACTCCGACGTCGTCGTGCGGGGGTGCTAGTGATGAACTTCAATGGCGTGTCCGGGGTCGTGCTGCCCCGGTCTGATTCTTTCAACGGCAATGGTTGGTCCTATGGCAAGCTACTTTGGAGGTCCGAAAAGCTGATGATCAGCGATGGAGCCGCGTCGAGCTCGGGTGAAGAGGTGATATGTCTATTTTTTTTGGGAAAAGCTACACGGAGGCGCCGCACGCACACCCTCTCCATGCGGCGGTTCTTTCGTGTGTGCTTTTCCCCTAATAGAGAGTGTGAAAGGACATTTCTTAATCCCTTGTGTTTTGTGTGTTAGGCAACAACACTAGTGATGATTTAATATGTAAATCAAGTGATGCAGGTTTTAGGTGTTTAAAACATGTTTGCATCAAATCCAAAAAGAGAGCTGAAAAGAGCTTGTATTGTTGCTGAAGAAAGGAAATCGGATTATCCGATTCAGGCTATATCGATTATCCGAGTCTCAAGAATTGCTCGATTTCTGCTAAGGACTTCAAGCAACCCTGTACTGGAGTTTTCCGGAATATCCGATTCAGGCTGAATCGGAATATCCGAGTCTCAAGGATGCTCGATTTTCTGCTAAGGATCACAAGCAACCCAGTACTGAAGCTTTCCGGATTATCCGACTTCGGTTGGTTCGGATTATCCGATGGATCGGATTATCCGATGCAAGTGGGCATCAGAATATCCGATTCCCCTGTCTGCAACGGCTAGAAGAGTGGAGCACTATATATGGGCCTTCTCCTACCTTGAGAAGGGTACCACGACCAGAACTAGCTCCCCCACCATTGTTGAAAGCTTCAATCCACTAGATCTCTCTCCCTACCCACTCAAACACCTTGTCCTTCTAGGACTTGGGAGAGTTGACCTAGATCTACACTTCCACCCAAGCGATTTGATTTTCCCCTCCGTTCTTGAGAGGGCTTGAAGCTTGTAAGTTCGTTGAAACATTCGATTGTCGTTGGTCGTTCTTGTGGCTTTGGAAGCCATAGGGACTAGCCGGAGCCTCCAATTAAGTTGTGGAGTCGTGCCCCGACCTTGTGATTCTTGTGGCTTTGGGAGCCGCGGGAATTTGGTGAGAGCCTCCAATTCGGTTGTGGAGTGTGACTCATCCTTGTAAAGGTTTGTTGCCGACCTCGAGGGCATCATATAGTGGCTCGTGGAACTCCTCATTGGAGGATAACACGAGGGAGATATGGTGTGCCATATCAAGGCTACTCGAAGTTCACTTTGTGACTTCGCACCGCTCCAACGGAGACGTAGCTTCCATTGGGAAGTGAACTCCGGTGAAACATTTCCGCGTCACCGTGTGGTTATCTCTTAACCTTCCTTTACTTGTATTGCTAGCTTAACTTGTTTAGAATATCTTGCTAGCTTGTTTATTGCTCATCATATAGGATTGTTCACCTAGTTGCATATCTAGAGAACTTATATTTGAGCAATTCCCATATTTGATCAAAAGAAAAAGAAAATTTGTAATTGCCTATTCACCCCCCCCCCCCCCCTCTAGTCAACCTACTCGATCCTTTCAATTGGTATCAGAGCAATGTCTCTTTATTAAGGGCTTAACAGCCTAAAGAGGTGGATGACTACCGAGGAGGAAGAAAAACTTGCTAAAGAATAATAAGAACAACTTGAGAAAGAACTAAGTGAAGCGGGGATAACCCCACCCGATGATGACGCACCGCTCACCATGAAAGCCATGAAAGAACTCTTTGGGTTCATGAGGGCTAAAATGGTGGACGAGGTGTATACTCGGGTCATTAATAATCAAAATGCCTCCTCGTCAACCGATGCCTCTATTGGTGAGTCATTGGGTGATAAGGAGAAAACTAAAAGTAGTGAGAAGCCCCCTCTTAACTTTGCTCCACCTAGTTCATATCTCACTCAAGTTCCAGCCACCCAACCTCATATAAACAACCAAAGTAGACCTCCTCCTAAGCTTGATAATACTCGTTATTTTTCTTGGAAGAAATCTATGGAGTCTTATTTTCACAGCTGCTCAGTGCACCTTTGGAGGGTGGTTGTACACGGTTACAATCCGGTTGATCCCAATAACTTGACAAAGCAAGAAGAGATTGATGATCAACTTGATGCAAATGCCAAGTACATTCTCGAGAGTGCCATGTCCGCCAATGATGAAGATCATGTGCGGAATCTCAAAACCGCCAAGGAGGCTTGGGTTTATCTTGAATCTATATATGAAGGCAATGAAGGCATTCAACGATCCAACATAGCTATTCTTCAACATCAAGTTGACAATTTCATAATGCTAGAAGATGAGTCTCCCAATGATCTATTTCGAAGACTCATGAAGCTTGTTGTGACCATGAGGGAGAATGGAAAGAAGGATATGGACGATGAATGGGTCAAGTCCAAGTACCTCAAGACCATGGTTCCATACAATGACACTACGGTGATGAATCTTCATGCTAGAGCCACTACACAACAATGTCTCCAAATGAACTATTGGCACAATTCATCACCTATGATACCTTGAAGGCCACGTCCAAGTCTTCCATCAACCAAGTTCGTGGCACTAAGAACCTTGCTTTGAAGGCTCATGTGGGAGAACATCCAAGATATGAAGAAAGCACAAGTGTTCATCATGAAGAAGATTTGGTGGGTGAACTCAATGAGGTTCTTGCTCTTGCCGCCACCAAGTATTGGAACAAAAAGAATCTCAAGAGCAACACCTCCCACCAATGAAAAGAATGTGCTTCAATTGTGGAAAGGAGAATCACCTTGTGAAGGATTGCCCTTATGAGAGAAGAGAAGATCATGGAGGCCAACTCATCTTAAAGAAGAACAAGTACTTCACCAAGCCCAAGGTCTTCATCAAGAGAGCTCCTCAAAAGGCTCTTGTCATCGCAACACATGAAGAGTATGAGTTCGGTGGCGAGGAGGAGGATGATACAAGTGAGGAAGTGGGAATGGCCGCTCTTGCAATGGGCAACCTTCCTCCTTCATTGGCACCCCTCTTCTCCGCTCCAAATGACAACAAGATCTCCAAACCCATGTGCCTCATGGCCAAGGAAACCAAGGTGAATTCCCCACCTAAAATATCTATCTCCTGTAAACCATCTCTCTTGGATTGTGTTGAGGATGTAGGGAAAAATGAAGAGAAAGAGGATGCAATTACCCTCTTTATAAACAAGCTCCAAGGTCCAACCAAGAAAATGGTTGAGGCTCTCATGTACCAGTATGGAGAAGCCAAACACCTCCTTGAGGAGAAGGAGAATAGGATTTATGAGCTTGAGGGGCATGCACGTGATCATGCCGATAAAATTGGTGAGCTAGAAGATCAACTTGTTGAGGAACAAGTGTTCCGGGAGCAACTTGAGGAGACCCAAGTCAAGGATTTATCCAAGGCAAAAGAAACCCGTGAAACCTCTATTCAAGTTCTAGTGATCTAAAAATTAAAAATGATGAGCTTGTAGAGAGTCATAACAAACTCCTTGAGAATTTTGAGCAACTTAGGGAAACCCACAAGGTGACCTCAAGTGAGCTCACCAAGCTCAAGGGTCACATGCTAAATTACAAGCTCAATTCATATATGCTAGCTTCACCACCCCTCATAATGATAAAGATGCAAATGCTTGTGCTACTAACCCCCTATGTCTTAAAGCCTCTCTCATGGAGGAGAACACTAGGTTGAAGGCCCAACTTGAGAAGGGTCTAGCCACTTGCATCCAAGGGAAGAAGAACCTCAATGATCTTTTGAGCAATCAAAAGGGAGTGGTTTGCAAGGAAGGGCGTGGGTTTGCTCCTAAGTCCAATAAGGCAAACAAGAAGAAGCCTACTTCCCCTTCAAAAGATATTGTTTTGTGAAGGAGGGGGAGTTGGGCAAGAAGAATGCCGAACCCATTGTGGGTGGTAAGGCCACTAGGGGCAATGCCACTCACAATGACTTTGCGGAAAATATAACCCTTCATATGTTCTTATGAAATCTAGAAATGGTTGTGTTTTTGCTAAATATGTTGGCACTTCATATGGAGATGATTATCACTATGCTATTTGGGTTCCAAAGACCCTTGTGACTAACAAAAGAGGACCCATTCCAAAATGGGTACCTAAATCAAAGACTTGATTTGTTGTAGGGCTTCTCTTCCGGTGGATCTTCATGGCTCATTGATAGTGGGTATTCATCTCATATGACCGGAAGTAAAGAAGTAGTAAAGGGCCTATTGAAACAATTACTCACATTCTCTCATGTCACCATTGGGAACAATGCAAGACTTAAGGTATTGGGATATGGCAAGGTAGTGATCACACCGGAGTTATCCATTGAGAAGGTCCTCCTTGTTGAATCCTTTCATAGAATTTACTTTCCGTAGGTCAATTATGCAATGCCGGTTACACTGTTATCTTTAATAAATTCCACGTGACCATCCTTTTCACACAATCTCTTAAAGTAGCCTTTGTTGGATTTCGTGAGAACGGTTTGTATGTGGTCGATTTCTCGAAAGAGACCACTCAAATTGCCACGTGTCTAATGGCTAAATCCGACAAGGGATGGCTTTGGCATCGCCGGCTAGGCCATGTCGGTATGAGAAATTTACAAACTCTTGTGAAGGGTGGACACGTGATAGGACTAACCGATGTTAATTTTTCCAAAGATCGTCCTTGTAGTGCTTGCATAGCCAGAAAGATGCATGAAAAGAATCACCCCAAGAAGACCATTATCTCCACTAAGAGGCCTTTGGAGCTCCTTCATATGGATCTTTTTGGGCCTCCCACATATGATAGTCTTGGTGGCAAGAAATATTGTTTGGTGATTGTGGATGATTATTCAAGATATTGTTGGACTTACTACATCAAGAAGAAGAGTGAAACACAAAAAGATATTCATTGACTTTGCAACCCTAGTTCAACGCCAATATGACTCCAAGATTTTGGCAATAAGAAGTGACAATGGTACGGAGTTCAAGAATTACACTATGGATGATTTCCTAAGTGGGGAGGGCATTCAACACCAATATTCCGCTGCATATACTCCCCAACAAAATGGTGTCGCCGAAAGGAAGAATGATACGTCTCAAACGTATCTATAATTTTTGATGTTCCATGCTTGTTTTATACCAATTGCTACATGTTTTGCATCTACTTTATATCACTTTTATACATTTTTTGGGACTAACCTATTAACAAGATGCCGAAGTGCCAGTTCCTCTTTTCTGCTGTTTTTGTATTCCAGAAAAGCTAGTCTGGAAATATTCTCGGAATTGACGAAACTATACGGGGGTGCCTATTTTTCCAGAACTCGCCTGACGGAGCGAAGGAGCAGCAGAGGAGGGCCACCAGGAGGCCACACGCACCTAGGGCGCGGCCCCCCTTTTGCCGCGCCCTAGGGTGGTGTGGGCCCCTCGGGGGTCCGCAGCCGCCGCCCTTTCGCCTACTTATTCCCCCCGACGCGAAAACCCTAAGTACCTGAGCAAATATCCACGAAAAGATCCAGAGACGCCGCCGTCGTCAACCCTAGCTCGGGAGGGTTCAGAACCTCTTCCCGCACCCTGCCGGAGAGGGGAATCGTCACCGGAGGCTTCTACATCGCCATGCCTGCCTCCGTAGTGATGCGTGAGTAGTTCATCCTTGGACTACGGGTCCATAGCAGTAGCTAGATGGTTGTCTCTCCACTTTGTGCCATCATGTTTAGATCTTGTGAGCTGCCCTACATGATCAAGATCATATTATTGTAATGCTACATGTTGTGTTTGCTGGGATCCGATGAATATTGAATATTATGTCAAGTTGATTATCAATCTATCTCATATGTTATTTAAGATCTTGCATGCTTTCCGTTACTCGTAGATGCTTTGGCCAAGTAGATGCTTGTAACTCCAAGAGAGAGTATTTATGCTAGATAGTGGGTTCATGTCTCCGTGTAACCTGGGACAGTGACAGAAAGTTCTAAGGTTGTGGATGTGCTGTTGCCACTGGGGATAACCTAACGATGCTATGTCCACGGGCATATGTGTTTGTTTACATTACGCACTTTACTTAATGCAATTATCCGTTGCTTGCAACTTAATACCAACGGGGGACTCGGATGACAACCCGGCGGTGGATTATTAGTCATAGATGCTGTTGGATAACGGTCTATGTATCATGTCGTAATGCCCAATTAAATATCATAGTAGTCAATATGTCATGTATATGCATTGTCATGCGCTCACTATTCGTCAATTGCCCAGCTGTAATTTGTTCACCCAACATGTTAGTTATCTTTTATGGAGAGACACCACTAGTGAACTGTGGACCCCGGTCCATTCTTTTACACTGATTAAACAACCACAAACTGCAAACTGTTCCTTTTTCATTCTCTGCAATTTAATACTCATTTTCCACACCATACGTTTAATCCTTTGTTTTCAGCAAGCCAGTGAGATTGACAACCTCACTGTTTCGTTGGGGCAAAATAGTTTGATTGTGTTGTGTGCAGATTCCACGTCAACAGGCCAGACTCCCTGCAACAGCTATTTTTCTGGCGCCGTTGACAACCTTCTGAAGAGTTGCTGCTCCACTGGTTCGATAACCTTGGTTTCTTTCTGAGGGAAAACTTGCTGCTGACTACATCATACCTTCCTCTTGGGGTCTCCCAACGAACGTGTGTTTCACGTCATCAAAGAACCACACTCTTATTGATATGGCAAGAACTATGTTGGCCGAATTTCATTCCCCATACAACTTTTTGGCCGAAGCCATCAACACCCTTGTCACTACTCAAACCGGCTCTTCTTCCGTCCACTCATGGACAAGACACCATATGAACTCCTCACCAGTAAAAAGCCAAATGTATCTTACTTTCGAGTCTTTGGTTGCAAATGTCATGTTTACATTAAAGGTTGCAAAATTGCTAAATTTGAATCTAGATCTTTTGATGGTATACTTGTTGGATATGCCGCAAAGTCTTATGCTTATAGAGTCTACAACATATCCACCGGGTGTGTTGAAGAGTCTATGAACGTGGAGTTTGTCGAGGATAATGGCTCCCAAGCGGAGCATATTGATCATGATGATGTAGGTGATGTAGCTCCATCTCAAGCCATAAGAACTATGGGATTGGAGAACTTATTCCTATTGAAGAACCTATTGTTGATACTCAAGAAGAAGGAACAAGTTCTACTCAAGTTGAGCCATCCACCTCAACAATTGATCAAGAAACTATCCAAGAACAAGAACATGATATTCATCCACATGAACAAGAAAATGGTCAAGACCCACCCAACTCTAGTGGTGAACAAGAACATCATGAACCCACAACTCCAAGAACTCCACTTAGGGTTTACCATGAACAAGATGAAGGCAATGATGAAGATATTTGTGTTGGTGAAACAATTGGTCAAGCCATGGAACGCCGGGTCATCCGGCGTGCATCAAAATTGGATTATCCACAACACTTCAAAGAAAATATCCTTGGAGTATCCGTAGGGGTGTCCACACGCAATCAATTATCTAACTTTTGTGGTCATGTCTCTTGTTTATCTAGCTTAGAACCTCTCAAGGTATATGATGATCTTGAAGATATGGATTGGGTTGCGGCTATGCATGACGAGTTGAACAACTTCGAGCGCAACAAAGTGTGGTCATTAGTTGAAAGACCCAAAGACACATGCCATAATATCATTGGAACCAAGTGGATATTTAAGAACAAGCAAGACTCACATGGTCAAGTTATCCTCAACAAATCAAGATTGGTTGCACAAGGCTACACCCAAATCGAAGGAGTCGACTACAATGAAACCTATGCCCCTGTTGCTAGACTTGAATCCACTCGCTTACTAATTGCTTATGCATCTACTCATAAAATTGTCTTATATCAAATGGATGTTAAAAGTGCTTTCTTAAATGGTCCACTAAATGAGTTGGAGTATGTTAAACAACCTCCGGGTTTCGAAGACCTTAAATTTCCTAACCACGTCTACTTACTACATAAGGCTCTTTATGGGCTCAAGCAAGCTCCACGTGCTTGGTATGATCATCTCAAGGAGTTCTTAGTAGATCGTGGCTTTGAAATTGGGGTAATAGATCCCACTCTTTTTACAAAAAGGGTAAATGGAGAATTTTTCGTATGCGAAATATATGTTGATGATATTATCTTTGGTTCCACTAACCGTGAATTTAATGATCAATTTGGTAAGCTAATGACCAAGGAATTTGAAATGTCCATGATGGGAAAGTTGAATTATTTTCTTGGCTTTGAAATCCACCAATGGAGAGAAGGAACATTCTTATGTCAAGCCAAGTATATTAAGGACATGCTCAAAAATTTAATATGACAAATGCCAAGCCTTATAAGTTTCCCATGGACTCCAAGGCGGATTGCTGGCGCCTGGTTGACGGGAGAGTATTTGAGTATGATGATGAGTACTTCCCAGGCAACGGCGCCAGAAAAAGAGCTTGATGGCGTGAATCACACGTTCGTTGGGAGACCCCAAGAGGAAGGTATGATGCAGTTCAGCAGCAAGTTTTCCCTCAGAAAGAAACCAAGGTTATCGAACCAGTAGGAGCAGCAACTCTTCAGAAGGTTGTTGGTGGCTCGCGCACAACACGATCACCAACGTGGAATCTGCACACAACACAATCAAACTACTTTGCCCCAACGAAACAGTGAGGTTGTCAATCTCACTGGCTTGCTGAAAACAAAGGATTAAACGTATGGTGTGGAAAATGAGTATTAAATTGCAGAGAATGAAAAAGGAACAGTTTGCAGTTTGTGGTTGTTTAATCAGTGTAAAAGAATGGACCGGGGTCCACAGTTCACTAGTGGTGTCTCTCCATAAAAGATAACTAACATGTTGGGTGAACAAATTACAGCTGGGCAATTGACAATAGTGAGCGCATGACAATGCATATACATGACATGATGACTACTATGATATTTAATTGGGCATTACGACATAATACATAGACCGTTATCCAACAGCATCTATGACTAATAATCCACCGCCGGGTTGTCATCCGAGTCCCCCGTTGGTATTAAGTTGCAAGCAACGGATAATTGCATTAAGTAAAGTGCGTAATGTAAACAAACACATATGCCGTGGACATAGCATCGTTAGGTTATCCCTAGTGGCAACAGCACATCCACAACCTTAGAACTTTCTGTCACTGTCCCAGGTTAAACGGAGCATGAACCCACTATCTAGCATAAATACTCTCTCTTGGAGTTACAAGCATCTACTTGGCCAAAGCATCTACGAGTAACGGAAAGCATGCAAGATCTTAAATAACATAGATAGATTGATAATCAACTTGACATAATATTCAATATTCATCGGATCCCAGCAAACACAACATGTAGCATTACAATAATATGATCTTGATCATGTAGGGCAGCTCACAAGATCTAAACATGATGGCACAAAGTGGAGAGACAACCATCTAGCTACTGCTATGGACCCGTAGTCCAAGGATGAACTACTCACGCATCACTCCGGAGGCAGGCATGGCGATGTAGAAGCCTCCGGTGACGATTCCCCTCTCCGGCAGGGTGCCGGGAAGAGGTTCTGAACCCTCCCGAGCTAGGGTTGACGACGGCGGCGTCTCTGGAACTTTTCGTGGATATTTGCTCAGGTACTTAGGGTTTTCGCGTCGGGGGGAATAAGTAGGCGAAAGGGCGGCGGCTGCGACCCCCGAGGGGCCCACACCACCCTAGGGCGCGCAGGGGGGCCCGCGCCCTAGTGGCGTGTGGGGCCCTGGTGGCCTCCTCTGCTGCTCCTTTGGTCCGTCAGGTGTGTTCTGGTAAAATAGGGACCCCGTGTAGTTTCGTCCAATTCCGAGAATATTTCCAGACTAGCTTTTCTGGAATACAAAAACAGCAGAAAACAGGAACTGGCACTTCGGCATCTTGTTAATAGGTTAGTCCCAAAAAATGTATAAAAGTGATATAAAGTAGATGCAAAACATGTAGCAATTGGTATAAAACAAGCATGGAACATCAAAAATTATAGATACGTTTGAGACGTATCAGCATCCCCAAGCTTAGTTCCTACTCGTCCTCGAGTAGGTAAACGATAAAAACAAAATAATTTTTGAGGTGACATGCTACTCATAATCTTGATCATATAATATTGCAAGGCACATGTAAATGAATGAAGTGATCCAAGTCAATGGTCTATAATTTGCTACCAAATAGATAATGAGTAAACAATGAATCACACAAGCTAAACGTTTTCATGAATAGTACTTTCGAGACAAGCATCAAACAGTTTTGCATAAGTGTTAACTCATAAAGCAATAGTTTCTAATAAAAGGTATTTAATCAACACAAAGGAAGAATTAGTTTCAGCATTTGCTTCAACTTTCAACATATTTATCTCATGGATATTGTCAACACAAAGTAGTATAACAAGTCCAATACATTGCATATAACGCATGTTGTAACAAAGTTGACACTAGTGTTTGCTTGTGGAAGACAGAAAGAATAGGAAAACTGACTCAACATAAAAGTAAAAGAAAGGCCCTTCGCAGAGGGAAGCAGGGATTAAATCATGTGCTAGAGCTTTTAGGTTTTTGAAAGCATATAGAGATTGCATAAAATATTTGATACTCCTCCCAACCTTGCTAACACAAGCCATGGCTAACCGAATCCTCGGGTGCCTTCCATCAATCACATACCATGGAGGAGTATCTATTTTTGAGAGGTGTTTGTTAATTGTCAACGAATGGTAGCGGGTGAGAACAGTATTCTACCTGTCAACGGACTTTTAAGAGCGGCTCCCATGAAGGACGTTATTTCTACCAGCAAGGCAGATCATCCCTCTTTCTCTTTGGTTTACACACATTCAGGTATTTCACTGTTTGTCATTGCTTACTGATGAATCAGGGCAAAAGTGTGAAGAGAATTAATTGGTTAAAGTTGTAATTAATTGGGACTGGGCACCCCGTTGCCAGCTCTTTTTGCAAATTGGATAAGCGGATGTATATGCCACTAGTCCAGGTGTAAAAGTCCATCGACAAATAGAATAAAGAATAACCACACTAATTCCTCATGAGCTAGTAAACATTGACACAAAAAGGGAATAATAACATTTTGAATAATTTAAAGGTAGCACATGAAAAATTTACTTGGAGTGGCAAGGAAATACCACATATAGGTAGTTATGGTGGACACAAATGGCATGGATTTTGGCTCAAGGATTTGGATGCACGAGAAGCATTCCCTCTCAGTACAGAGTTTAGGCTAGCAAGGTTATGTAAGCAAACAAGAATATCAACCCGTACACCAAGTTTTATATGACAAACATATTGCAAACGTTATAAGACTTCATACCGTCTTCCTTGTTAACCAAACCCTGTTATTAGAAAATATCTAGACCTTAGAGATACCACCGATGCAAACCAAATTTTCAACAAGCTTTACGGTAGTTCTTCACTAATAGGCTTAACTCATGTGATGCACAATTTAATCATGATCTACTTGTTAACTCAAAACAATTGACAAGCATCAAGTTATCCATTAGTGATCTACAAGATTAAGCAAGTTTTTCCTTATACCAATTACCACATGCAACATTTTCTGAACCAACCAAACACCAATCAATTTATTTCATCAACTCTCCAAACAAATATAAGTGAAGCAAGAGAGTACTTTCTACAAAAGAAAGCTAATAGCTCTGACAAGAGATACATGAAAACAAGAGCTAAAAGCTGAACAGCGCTAGATATGAATACTCAACAAATATAAGTGAAGAATAGGAGTATTCTCATGAAAAAGCGGAGCGTGTCTCTCTCCCAATCAAGAATGCTAGGGTCCAGTCAAGCTTTATTGAAAATAAAAGTGCAATACTGAAAATAAAAGCACACAGACGCTCCAAGAAAAGCACATATGATGTGAAAGAATTAAAATATAGTTTCACTAGAGATGACCTGATAATTTTGACGATGAAGAAGGGGATGCCTTGGGCATCCCCAAGCTTAGACGCTTGAGTCTTCTTGAAATATGCTGGGGAGATCCATGGGAGCCTCCCCAAGCTTAAGCTCTTCACTCTTCTTGATCCTATTATATCATCCTTCTCTCTTGACCCTTGAAAACTTCCGTCACACCAAACTCAAAGTAGATCTCATTAGAGGGTTAGTGCATAATCAAAAATTCACATGTTCTATAAAGACGCAATATGATTTGTTACTTTAAACATTAGCTACAGCCACTGATGTTATGTGAAGCTCTTCCACCCAAAAAAAATTTCACTCAACACTAGTAAAAGAGAGAATGCAAAATAAAAAGGCATAATCTGTCTAAAACAGAACAGTCCGCAAAGACGAATTTTTTCGAGGCACTTACGACGCTCAGATCGAAAAACTTGAACTAATGAAAGATTCAGACATTCATAAAGATTACGCACAAAAATTTCAGATTTAATTAACAATCTGGTGATTTTAGGAATTTCGTACAGTGAACAGCAAAAATCTGTTTCTGCGCAGCAATCAAAATTAAGCATCATCTTAACATTAGAGGCTACTCTTGGCACAACAATGCGAGAAAATAAAGATACAAAGGAGTTGCTACAGAAGTAAACATCCTCCTTGACTCAATAAAAGAAAAATTGCAGAAAAAAATAATGGGTTGCCTCCCATAAGCGCTTTTCTTTAACGCCTTTTAGCTAGGCACAAAGCATGCATCAAGTATTACCAAGTGAAGAAGCATCAACAATCTTACGCTTACCTTTCCTACCTTACTCTTATCTTTAGGAAATACTTGGTTACACATAGGTGAGAGGCGAAATTCATAGTCCTTGGCCCATCTATTGTTGCTCCAAAGCGTTTCAACAGAGATCTCCCAAGCGTAATTTGTCCTGTTCCTGCACATTCAATGACAACATAATCAATAGATACTGTTATCCCTAGAGTTTTGTAAATACCCTTCGGCTGCTCCTTTTGGTATTTAATGGTATTATCACCAAGTTATCAATTTCATTTGGAAAGCTCCCAAAGGTTTAAGGAATCATAAATTTCCCTAGGCATTAAACAAAATTCAGACATGATATCACATCGAGCATGAAGTTT
Organism: Poa pratensis; assembly: GCA_947311845.1. Classification (NCBI taxonomy): domain Eukaryota; kingdom Viridiplantae; phylum Streptophyta; class Magnoliopsida; order Poales; family Poaceae; genus Poa; species Poa pratensis. The sequence goes on along the minus strand of CAMZMU010000114.1, from coordinate 25,819,418 downwards.
CACCATTGATAACAACTTTCACAGATGGAATCCATCCCGATGGTTCAAATTTATTGGCTCATTATCATAATGTTCACGAATCTGATTATACCTTTCTTTTAGACCAGATATATTTGTTTCAAGAGCATTTAATCTATCATTATGCTTGTGAAACTGAATCAATTTTACTAATTGGAGGGCTAGAAATTGTAATCAACTTTTTATAGCATTAAAAGCTTGATCCCCATCATGACGAAGGAAATCTCCTCCTACCACAGCATCTAAAGCATATCTGTAGCAAAGAACAAGACCAAAATAAAGCTACTGAGAGCAGGCTTAAGTCATTTTAGGTTCAGTTTTAGCATAGGACTCAAATATTCTAGACCAAGCATCTTTAAAACTCTCCTCACTCCCTTGCTTGAAAGTGAAATCTCTTCTTCAGGTGACATTACTACTGGAACAGGGCTAGACATGATAACTAACAGAAAACAAAACTGAAAATAAACTAAATGCAAGTAACTATTTTTTTTTTTTTGATAATTGAAAGCAAACAAGATAAAATAAAATAAACTAAGCAAGACAAAAACAAAGTAAAGAGATTGGAAGCGTGAAACTCCCCTTGCAGAAGACTGCTGTCTCCCCGGCAACGGCGCCAGAAAAAGATGCTGGCGCCTGGTTGACGGGAGAGTATTTGAGGATGATGATGAGTACTTCCCCGGCAACGGCGCCAGAAAAAGAGCTTGATGGCGTGAATCACACGTTCGTTGGGAGACCCCAAGAGGAAGGTATGATGCAGTTCAGCAGCAAGTTTTCCTCAGAAAGAAACCAAGGTTATCGAACCAGTAGGAGCAGCAACTCTTCAGAAGGTTGTTGGTGGCTCGCGCGCGCAACACGATCACCACGTGGAATCTGCACACAACACAATCAAACTACTTTGCCCCAACGAAACAGTGAGGTTGTCAATCTCACCGGCTTGCTGAAAACAAAGGATTAAACGTATGGTGTGGAAAATGAGTATTAAATTGCAGAGAATGAAAAAGGAACAGTTTGCAGTTTGTGGTGGTTTAATCAGTGTAAAAGAATGGACCGGGGTCCACAGTTCACTAGTGGTGTCTCTCCATAAAAGATAACTAACATGTTGGGTGAACAAATTACAGCTGGGCAATTGACAAATAGTGAGCGCATGACAATGCATATATATGACATGATGATTACTATGATATTTAATTGGGCATTACGACATAATACATAGACCGTCATCCAACAGCGTCTATGACTAATAATCCACCGCCGGGTTGTCATCCGAGTCCCCCGTTGGTATTAAGTTGCAAGCAACGGATAATTGCATTAAGTAAAGTGCGTAATGTAAACAAATACATATGACCGTGGACATAGCATTGTTAGGTTATCCCTAGTGGCAACAGCACATCCGCAACCTTAGAAGTTGTTGTCACTCTCCCAGATTACCGGAGGCATGAACCCACTATCTAGCATAAATACTCTCTCTTGGAGTTACAAGCATCTACTTGGCCAAAGCATCTACGAGTAACGGAAAGCATGCAAGATCTTAAATAACATAGGGCATAGATTGATAATCAACTTGACATAGTATTCAATATTCATCGGATCCCAGCAAACACAACATGTAGCATTACAATAATATGATCTTGATCATGTAGGGCAGCTCACAAGATCTAAACATGATGGCACAAATTGGAGAGACAACCATCTAGCTACTGCTATGGACCCGTAGTCTAAGGATGAACTACTCACGCATCACTCTGGAGGCAGGCATGGCGATGTAGAAGCCTCCGGTGACGATTCCCCTCTCCGGCAGGGTGCCGGGAAGAGGTTCTGACCCTCCCGAGCTAGGGTTGACGGCGGCGACGTCTCTGGAACTTTTCGTGGATATTGGCTCAGGCACTTAGGGTTTTCGCGTCGGGGGGAATAAGTAGGCGAAAGGGCGGCGGCTGACGACCCCCGAGGGGCCCACACCACCCTAGGGCGCGCCGGGGGGACCCGCGCCCTAGTGGCGTGTGGGGCCCTGGTGGCTCTCCTCTGCTGCTCCTTTGGTCCTTCAGGTGTGTTCTGGTAAAATAGGGATCCCCGTGAAGTTTCGTCCAATTCCGAGAATATTTCCAGACTAGCTTTTCTGGAATACAAAAACAGCAGAAAACAGGAACTTCGGCATCTTGTTAATAGGTTAGTCCCAAAAAATATATAAAAGTGATATAAAGTAGATGCAAAACATGTAGCAATTGGTATAAAACAAGCATGGAACATCAAAAATTATAGATACGTTTGAGACGTATCACGGATCTTCACTTAGATCCGAATGGTAAGGAAGCTGATCAAAAGCTTTATCGTTCTATGATTGGATCTTTGCTTTACCTTTGTGCATCTAGATCGGATATTATGTTTAGTGTGGGTATGTGTGAAAGATTCCAATCAAGTCCTAGGGAAAGTCATGAAACCACGGTTAAAAGGATTCTAAGATTCTTGATGGATACTCCTAACTTTGGTCTTTGGTATCCCCATGGCACAAGCTTAATCTTGTAGGTTATTCGGATGCGGATTGGGCGGTTGCAAAATGGATAGAAAATCAACCTCGGGGACTTGCCAATTCCTTGGTAGGTCTCTTGTCAGTTGGTCTTCGAAGAAACAAAATTGTGTGGCCTCATCCTCCACCGAAGACGAATACATTGCCGCCGGAAGTTGTTGTGCACAATTATTATGGATGAGGCAAACTTTAAAGGATTACGGTGTCATTTGTGACAAGTGCCTCTTTTATGTGACAATGAAAGTGCCATCAAAATTGCTCACAATCCGGTTCTTCATGGGAAGACCAAGCATATTGAGATCCGGTATCATTTTATTCGAGATCATGTTGAGAAGGGTGCTATTGCAATCAAGTATGTCAACACCAAGCATCAACTAGCCGATATGTTCACAAAGCCTCTTGGTGAAGCAAGATTCAAGGAGTTGAGAGGAGAACTTAATGTGGTGGACATAAGCAATTGGATTTAGTGATTTCTTGCATACCTACCCATATTAGACGATAGTTATTGGGTTTAGATGTAGGCATGGACATAGGGGGAGTGCGGTCCTAATCCATTGGACTATCCCTCCCCCCATTATGCCGATAGTAAGAACTCATTTTCTCTCTCTATTTTCATTTCATGAATTGTGAGCTTAAATGACGAGTAGTGGCCGTGAACCCGAGATACATCTTCGCGGTGTCACACCACAAACTCATACATGGTGGCCTTGGCCACCGCCCTCTTCTTTGTGAAGAGTTGGTTCTTTTGGGTCTTAATTGAAAATAATTTGGAGTTTTGGTCCTATTGTTGGTTTTATGGAAAACACACTCATCTTGGCATTTTCTTGTTCGATTCTTGCAAGGTTGAGTGTGAAGTACCAATGTCAGTTTGGCAATCTTATCCCAAGCCTATCCTTCCTAAAAACACTCTATCTTATGCACACAAGTCTTGATCTGAATCTGTGGAGAAAGGGTTCAGCAGGCCATAATTTCTGTGTTCCACAGAAATCCTGACAATCAGAATATCCGATGCCTGACTGGATCGGATTATCCGACCCGTCGGATTATCCGGTACATGTCAGCATCTTAATATCCGATATGGCGGTTTGTCATTTTTTTTAAGGGAAGAGGTCGGGATGAAGGGCTCATTCAGCACTTTGTCCACCCCGACCTCCTCTCTCCTCCAAGCGCCGCCGCCTGCCATCCCCGCGCCTCCCCGGCGTCTCCGGCCGTCCCCAACTCCGGCCCTTTGCCGGATCTGGTGCTCCTCATCCTCGGGAACCTCTCCCTCCAAGCATTTGCCTCAATGGATGAGGGTAACTTCCTCTTTCTCAAACCCTAGGTGTTCCTCACCTAGTTTCATTTGAAGAAGTTATTTTTGCTGATTCCTTTGAGGGTAGTGGTTCCCATTGGTACTTAGAACACTAGGCTAGCCCCCCTTTTTGTCGATCTACTGCTAGACCTAGGATTTGAATCAATCTGTTGCTGTTGGTTCCACATCAGATATTCCGATTCAGTATTAACCGGATATTCCGATTAGTCGGATTATCCTATTCCTGCTTAATCGGATATTCTGAGTTGCACAGTTGGTGTGTTTTTAGCTACATTTTGATTTGTCCAGGACTAAGTAGATTCAACTTAGGGATGCTCTCCTAGTGTACATTGTATCATTCCTTGCTATGTGAATTGTGTGTACTCATCCATGCTACCCATCTATTTCTTAAATCTCACAGGTGGTTCGAGTAGTCCTCCGAAGAAGCTTGCTAGAACCGAGAAACTGACAGCCAAGAAGAAGAAGCAAGTTGTCTCTAAACCTCCGAGGAAGGGCAAGGAAACTCGTCCCAACTATTTGACCATGAACAACATTGACTATGCCAAAATTCGTCAGTCCAACTGGTACAGAAATATGCCCAGAGATGAAAATATTGAAGATCCCAACTTCTGGTGCATGGAGCAGATTTATATACACAAGGACATCTATTTGCATTATCGGAACCCTATTCGCCCTATGCAGCCCTACCGTCTGCGAGATATCAAGGACAAGGCCAGTTATGCTCAAGCTGCAGAGGTGCTTGAACAAATGGGAATGGTTCCTCTCATGGAGAAGCAATGTCCTTACAATGTGCCACTTATTCTGCAGTTTTTCTCCACCTTGGTGATCGAGGGTGACCATCGCAAGACCATGAAATGGATGTCGGGCAACACTCAGTGACATCTTCCTTTTCTCGGTTGGCTACTCTCCTTGGCTATACATTCAACGGCAGCCATCCTCCTAGTGGTCGCCGTATGCATTCTATTGAGAAGCCCAATAAAAATGACATGAAGGACTTGTATGGAGCTGGTGCAGTTATTGGCCAAAAAGAGGGCCTCTTTCCCCTCTATGATCAGCTTGTGCGCATTTTTCGCTCAACTATTGCTCCCAGCGGAGGTAACAATGACAATATTGTCGCTCCCCTTGCCAATTTACTTTGCCTTGCTAAAGAGATTGTTGAGAATGAAGACCCTGACGCTGATTTTAAAGTGGAAGTGATGCATTTCATTTTTTGTGAGTTGTTTGACTCTATGGTCAGTGGGCTCACTATTCCTTATGCTCCCTACATCATGATGCTCATCAAGGAAACTCTGAAAAACCACAATTTCACCAAGTATACTATGCAGCCCCATCCTTAGAAGAAGGTCTATCAGAAAAGGAAGGAGGTCATTCCAGCTTCTGCTGCTGCTCCTGCCAGAGGCTCCTTCATGGGTGATGCACATCGTGGCGCCCCCAGTCCGGCTCAGGTTCCTTCCTTTGCACCGCAGTTCAAGAAACTCAACTGGTTCCAGAAGTACATCCTGTGTATGAATGCAAACATCCGGAGGGGACAGTATGAGACTTATCTTAGGCAGGAGAACATTCTCAAGCGGCTCCCTCGCCTTCCAGAAGACCCCCCAGCATCTGATCCTCTTTCTTATGAGAAGTGGAACGAGGGCTCTCAGTTTCCATGGGCTCAGCTTGACACTCATCTCCTAGAGACAGCTTCTGCATGCCCTTCCCGGACATCCTACACTCGTGCCCCTACTTATTCGTATGTAGAAGATGATGATGCTGAGGACAGTGGTAGTGGTGATGGTGATGATGCTGAGGTCAGTGGTGATGATGCTGAGGTCAGTGGTGGTGATGATGATGCTGACTATGCCTCTGGAACGGAGTGATCTACTTGGGTCGTAGCATCACTCTTTTCCCTTTTTGGCGTTTCAATGCCAAAGGGGGAGAAGTAGTTCTACTAGGTCTCCGTATGGGATTTGCATGGGGTTTCGGACACAAGCATATGCTTTTTACCATTCTTATTACGCTTGTGTCCATTTATGTCAAACTTATTTGTGTTGTGTTTTTATGTGGAACTTATATGTGTGAACCTTTGTGCTTAAGTTGTGAGACATATGGATTTCTTATATGGTTATGAGGTGTATCTTTGTGCTATGGTTTATCTCTACTCTATTGTGCACAAGGTATAGTTCTCTCTCAAAACTCAACCTACATTGATATGTCTCTCATGAAATCTTGTATCTAGTTTCCTTACTATTTGGAGGTGCTCTCTACCTTTATGTGTTGCATTTGTATTCCAATGCAATTTAATTATATGCACACATTAAGGGGGAGCTTCTCATGTCGTAAGCTCGGGAAACTAGGTAATATATAATTATGCTTTCCTTGCAAATCCTAGTGTTGTCATCTAACACCAAAAAGGGGGAGATTGAAAGGACATTTTTTTAATCCCTTGTGTTTTGTGTGTTAGGCAACAACACTAGTGATGATTTAATATGTAAATCAAGTGATGCAGGTTTTAGGTGTTTAAAACATCTTTGCATCAAATCCAAAAAGAGAGCTGAAAAGAGCTTGTATTGTTGCTGAAGAAAGGAAATCAGATTATCCGATTCAGGCTATATCGGATTATCCGAGTCTCAAGAATTGCTCGATTTCTGCTAAGGACTTCAAGCAACCCTGTACTGGAGTTTTCCGGAATATCCGATTCAGGCTGAATCGGAATATCCGAGTCTCAAGGATGCTCATTTTCTACTAAGAACCACAAGCAACCCAGTACTGAAGCTTTCTGGATTATCCGACTTCGGTTGGTTCGGATTATCCGATGGATCGGATTATCGATGCAAGTGGGCATCGGAATATCCGATTCCCCTGTCTGCAACGGCTAGAAGAGTGGAGCACTATATATGGGCCTTCTCCTACCTTGAGAAGGGTAACACGACCAGAACTAGCTCCCCCACCATTGTTGAAAGGTTCGATCCACTAGATCTCTCTCCCTACCCACTCAAACACCTTGTCCTTCTAGGACTTGGGAGAGTTGACCTAGATCTACACTTCCACCCAAGCGATTTGATTTTCCCCTCCGTTCTTGAGAGGGCTTGAAGCTTGTAAGTTCGTTGAAACATTCGATTGTTGTTGGTCGTTCTTGTGGCTTTGGAAGCCATAGGGACTAGCCGGGAGCCTCCAATTAAGTTGTGGAGTCGTGCCCTGGCCTTGTGATTCTTATGGCTTTGGGAGCCGCGGGAATTTGGTGAGAGCCTCCAATTCGGTTGTGGAGTGTGCCTCATCCTTGTAAAGGTTTGTTGCCGACCTCGAGGACATCATATAGTGGCTCGTGGAACTCCTCATTGGAGGATAACACGAGGGAGATACGGTGTGCCATATCAAGGCTACTCGAAGTTCACTTTGTGACTTCGCACCGCTCCAACGGAGACGTAGCTTCCATTGGGAAGTGAACTCCGGTGAAACATCTCCGCGTCACCGTGTGGTTATCTCTTAACCTTTCTTTACTTGTATTGCTAGCTTAACTTGTTTAGAATATCTTCCTAGCTTGTTTATTGCTCATCAGATAGGATTGTTCACCTAGTTGCATATCTAGAGAATTTATATTTGAGCAATTCCCAAATTTGATCAAAAGAAAAAGAAAATTTGTAGTTGCCTATTCACCCCCCCTAGTCAACCTACTCGATCCTTTCAGAGTGCACATGTATGCATGCAGGAATCTAGTGACATCATCACATTAGTTGTACATTTAGAAAATTCAAAATGTTTTATCCTCTAAACCGTTATTCCGATTAGTGATCCGTTTATACCGTTAGGTTCGTCTCGACGAAGGATTCAAAACTAGATCTCATGTTGCTAGGTTTTGAATAACTTTTTTTTTCTGAACCAGTTACCAGATTACCAGCATACAGCTACCACAATAATTATACATGGTTATCAGATTAATTTTTACACATTTTTTACAGTTGTGACATCTACATTCGGGTGTGAAACTTTTTTGTCACACCAGTTACAGTTTTAAAACACTATGGTAACCAGATTAGCATCGAACATTTACCAAGATAATTGTACATGGTTATGAGATAATTCTGTAGCCGTTTTATACACATTGCAATAGTACGTACAACTAGAAACTAAGAGTTCAACTATTTTTAAAACCTACGAGATGATATCATTCCATAAAATATAGTATCATGCAACCTTACATTGGTCTAGAATGGTGTACAGGAACCTGGTAGCCAAGTTATTATAATATGATAAGTGAATGATAATAATCTGGTAACTACTGACGAAGAAAAAAGTTGTCGAAATATATCAACATGGGATCTAGTTTCGTAGATCTCGTCGCGACTAAGCCAACGATGAAAGCGAATTTTAAATCGAATTATTGGTTTGAGAGATAAAACTTTTTTAAGTTAGACATCGGAAGGAATCTAGAATGACATCATCGCCCACGTCACTGCATGCATGTTAATTAGGAGCCGCTGCACGGGAGGACCAGCATGCGGCGCCGCTCCGTAGTCCTGTCCTTTTTTCTTTGGTGGATGCTACGGTGGTGCAGTAGAAAATGGATAAGCGTTGGTTTGTCACATAGGTTTATCCTATCTTTTCACATCTGTAAGATCGGTGTATACGTATTTTGTATCTCATCTTTTATTTATCAATGAGAATAGTATTACCATGCAAAAAAAAAAAACACAAGCATATGTGTGGAACGTTACACAACGATTTGATCCTTATGTAAGTACTAGTTGGCATGTACGTGCAACGCACGTCTTCACGATTAAATGGACAATTTACAAGTAGTAAAGAAATTATCAGGGCCGACGACAGTCTCCTGGACATGTTCTTGTTTTCTAGTTCCATGCAAGCAGTAGATCGATGTAGAAAAGAAACCATGAGTCCAAAACTCCAATTCAAGTATGTATGGACATAACTTAATGCCGTTGGCGCGCTGCGTAAATTCCATAAATCAGGCCGCCGAAGCATGTGACCAACGTCCAGCGGCACATATCACCGCCTGAGGCGCCGAGAATGTTATCCGGGTCCCGCGCGAACGAACGGAAACCAAACCCGCAGACTCACGGTGTAGGAAGATAGCAAAGTGTCCATGCATTGCAACGGGTCCAAATTTTAAAATTAGGTGTGACATGTAATTTCTCTTAGACAGACAAACATTTGATACGACCTAATCTCTATACAAGAGAATAATTTACATAAAAAATGACAGGCGTTGTCAACCTTGAGAATCTAGAAATAATATCACCCACAAGTACTCTTAAATTTGATGGGCTAGGCTTTTGTTTGGCATGTGGTTTTTATTGGATTGGGCTCATGGAGAAAACGAATGCTAAGTGGGCTAGCTTATATTTTTAATTATAAAGTGGGCTAACTGAAATAGGCACGACACAGAACTGAAAGACATCTTCATGTTCAGAATTCAGTTCGTGTTCAGAAGAAACAGAGGACTTTGGCTGTTAGGAATTCGACGATTTTGCTTTGCCGGCGAGGCTCACCAGCAGCGACCAAGGGTATGGGCATGATCAGGACTCAGGATACCATGTAGGTTCCATTTTTAAAAGAAAAGGCACGTGAAAAGTTCGGCCATGGCAGGGTCTTTGGCTGATCGTTGGGCTGCTTGTACCACAGGAAGAAGGTGCTGGATATTGCTACAAAATAACAAGGATCAAAACAACGCCATTGGATTTTGATAGACATGGGAGACGATTTAGCTAGAAAAAACGGAGCAAGAAATTTCCCTTTCTTTGACTGAATCTCTCGTTGCAACAGCAGCAAAGCAAAATTGGTAGTAGCAATCAGTCTCGACCTCAATCTGTCGCTGCAAAACATCAAAGGTGCCCCCGGTCGGCTCCATCTCTTTGTCGCTGCCCCTTCCCGACGCCTCCCCTCCACATGTCCTCCTCCCTGCTCCACCTTCCTGCAAGCCACCGTTGCTCCTCGCCTCTCTCTCCCTAGCCTACTGTCGCCTCCCCTCCCCATCCATGCATGCACCCCACCGGGAGAACTGCTACTCCTCCGTTCCCCACCTTCCCTTCGTCTGGTCCTCTCTCCCCCGCACAGGGAATGCATCTGTTCGATAGGGGCGAATAGGGATGGAACGGAACCTCTCTGCCTTCTCTCCCCGGCGGCGGCGGATGCACCAGGAGCACAACAAGCGGGTGGATCCCCTATCTTCTCATCGCGGCAGTGCGCCACTGCCCATTCGGCGATGAGAAGATGCCGAGGCGTCCCGCGGCGGTGGCGTCGCTGCGCTGGGAGGCGGCGTCCGGGCCGCAGACTTGTCGCGGTGGCTCCTCCCAGCGCCGCCGTCCTTTCATCGAGCCAACTCCTGCCCGGTCGGCCGCGTGCTCGCCCGTACCCTCGACCGGCCGCACCTCCCAGCTTCTGTATGGCCGGCCGCGCCCGTCGTCGTGCTCCTGCCTGGACGCTGCTGTCTGACCGGCCGCGCCCCGGCGACGCCGCGCTCTCCCGAGCCCTCGACCGCTCGCCTCCCGGCTGGCTGCGCCCGTCCCGTCGCCTGTTGAATCTAAGAGTTTATATTTTTTCTCCTGCCTGGACGCTGCTGTCTGACCGGCCGCGCCCGTCACCGTCGCCGAGGCCGCGCTCTCCCGTGCCCTCGACCGCTCGCCTCCTGGCTGGCTGCGCCCGTCCCGTCGCCTATTGAATCTAAGAGTTTATATTTTTTAGCGGTGGCAATCTTGTAATTATCACGGAACCGAAAAGGTTTGGAGCGATATAGATCGTTGATCAAAATAAACGTCTCAGATTTAATGTATCAACACAACACAACACAACACATGTTTGCTCTTTTCTCTACTATATAAGATTGGTAACGGTGGTGATGATGGTAGGTCATTTTGCTTTCCGATTCTACCCCTGCATTGCTAGGCTATTTACGGACAATTGCCACCGCCAAGTGATAGGATCGCTTCGCTATTCTATTCCCAGGCTCGATTCCACCGGCCAAATCCACCCATCACGGCGGCCTCTGTCTCCACCGAGGAAGAGCAGGGCACGGCGGCACACTTCCACCACGACCTCCGGCGTCCGGCTCTGGTACGTCGCCGGAGCCGCGCTGGCAACCGGCACTGGTACGTCGCCGGAGCCGTCGAGATGGAGCCGCGCTCTGCTCCTCAACAATCGCCGGCGAGACAAGCTCGGCCGCCGGCCTCCTGCTGCTCGCGGTGGTCCGGGCCCCTACCTGCGCGCGTCCGGCGCTGGTACGCAGCCGTAGCCGCCGAGATGGAGCCGCGCTCTGCTCCTCAACAATCGCCGACGAGGCAAGCTCGGCCGCCGGACTCTTGCTGCTCGCGGTGGTCCGGGCCCCGACCTGCGCAACGACAAGATAGCCGCCCGTGACGCAAAGCATCCCCGAGCGCCGCCATGATTCTCGTCAACCTCCGCCCTGCGTAGCTGAACGGTGGGCCACAGCTCGGTCGGCGACGCCTGTGGAGTCCGCGCATCCGGCCGGTCGATTTGCAGAGGAAATTTCCTCTGAACATCAGCTTCTCGTCCCATTTCCGGTGGTCATGGCGGGGCACACTGACCTCCCGACGCTTGGTGCTGAATCTCGGACGGCCATCTGGCAACGGGAGTGAACCGGGGGAGATGCAATTTGGGGATAGGTACTGCTGCTTGCTGTTCACAGAGATGGAGAGAGTTGCTGCTTGCTCATTGAGAGAGAGGAACTGTAGTCTGTAGACGAGCATTGCTACTGTACTGCTTCCTTTGCTTGATTTGAGTGGGTGCGTATGCAGAAGGTATATGTAGCTCAATAATTGGTTAAATTCCCTCTGTTACGTCATCTAGCTAATTTATTTGTTGTTTGTAAGTTGTAACTAAGTCGCCTTGAATTAACTTGCTTCTTTTCCTACAAAATTTTTTTGTTTATGTATTCCTGATCTCCTATCTGCACAAATTTATATATAGAAGAAAATTATTTACCTCTGTTTGGTATTCCTCTCCTAAGCAGTAGATGTATATGGAAATTTTGGATTTAGCTCTCGAGTTAGTTCAAACCTAATATATTTGATTTATTTTAAACCCGTTGCAACGTACGGGCATTTTGCTAGTAATGGTAGTATAGAAAACACGATATCCAATCGAGTCGGATCGCAAGGCAAAAAAGGTTGCCCACAATAATTAAAAAAAAAAGGGCTGCCCACAACCTCATTCTGGTTCGGACACTGAAGTGCGACTCTGAGCTGAAGTGCGATAAACAGAGACAGTAATTAATTTATATCGATCTAAATAGATGGCCAAGTTCATTTTTTTAGCTATTGCTTTCTGAAGAAAAAAAAAGGTCAGGTGCCAGAAAAGAAAAACGAACAACAAAGCGAGAGGGAGCAGTCCTACGTCGGCAGGGAGCTTTGGGAGTCGTTCAGATAGATCCGAGTAAAAGCCCGGCGGAACGCTATCTTTTCATTTTAGGTAGGAAATCAGTTTTGATTCCGTTTTATGATTGTCGCCGTTTGATTACCCTCCAAGCCAAGGGAGTTAAGGACGCATAAAATCAGGGATTAACCCCACAAAATAAGGGATTGTGCTTGCTGTTAGTTTCACAGGGTTTATTCTTGCCTTTAAATCTCACGGCGCTTTTTCAGATTGATCATCTCCGCCATACTAGTTTCACGAAAGGGGAGAAGAGAGGTGCAGCTAGCGAATTCCAGATCCTTTTTCATCGATGAAGATGCAGTGCGCCGTCTGTCATGGCGACATGGGCCACGGCCAGGCCACCTTCACGTCCGAGTGCTCGCACACCTTCCACCTCCGCTGCGTCCACCACCGGGCCACCTGCCCGCTCTGCTTCACGACGTGGCGTGACGTGCCGGGCGTCAAGCCCAAGCCGGCGCTCATCTTCGCCGACGACGAACCGCTGGAGACACCGCCGTCCCACGGGCAGGCGACGACGACTGCTGGCGGCGGAGTGATGGTCCTCAAGACGTACTGCGAGTACCCGGCCTTGGCGAGGGGCGCCAGCCGTGACGGCTTCGCGGTGCTTGTGCACGCCAAGGCTCCCGCCTCGGCTTCCGAGGCGGCAAAGGCTGCGCGCGCGCCGCTGGACCTCGTGATGGTGCTCGACGTCAGCAGTAGCATGGAAGGCCCAAAGATTGCGCTGCTGAAGCAGGCCATGGGGTTCGTCATCGACAAGCTGGGCCCCGACGACCGCCTTAGCCTCGTGTCTTTCTCGTGCGAGGCGCGTCGGCTCAGCCCGCTCACCCGCATGTCCGACGCTGGGAGGGCCTCGTCCGAGTGCGCCGTGAAATCCCTCCGCGCCAGCGGCGGGACCAACATCAAGGAGGGCCTCAGCGAAGCCGCCAAAGTGATCAACGGCCGCCGGTACAAGAACGCCGTCTCCGCCGTCATCCTCCTCTCCGACGGCCAGGACAACTACACGTTGGGTCATAGGGCCGGAGCGGCCACCGACTACAACGCGCTCGTGCCACCTACCTTGATGCGCTCCGGCGCCGGCTCCTCGGCGCCGGTCCACACGTTCGGTTTCGGCACCGACCACGACTCGGCGGCGATGCACACCATCGCGGAGGCCACCGGCGGCACCTTCTCCTTCATCGAGAACAAGGCCGTCATCCAGGATTCCTTCGCCCAGTGCATCGGCGGGCTTCTTTCGGTCGCCGCGCAGGAGGCCCGCGTCTCCGTCGAGTGCGTCTCCCCGGGCGTCCGCGTCCGGTCCATCAAGTCGGGACTCTACAAGAGCCGCGTCGACGCCGAGGGGCGTGCCGCCACGGTAGACGTCGGCGAGCTGTACGCCGACGAGGAGAGGCGCTTCCTGCTGCTCCTTGACGTGCCGGCTGCCATCGACGACGTCACGCATCTGGTGAAGGTGAGCTGCGCCTACCAAGACGCCGCGACAGGGCAGTCGGTCGACGTGGCTGGCGAGGACGCGGTGCTGAAGAGGCCGGTGGAAGCGGCGGAGGTGGAACCGTCGGTGGAGGTGGAGCGGGAGCGTCTGCGTGTGGAGGCGGCGGAGGATATCGCAGCGGCGCGCAAGGCGGCTGAGCGCGGGGATCACGCCGTGGCGTCGGAGATACTCCGTCACCGGGGCATGGCGCTGAGCGAGAGCGGCCACGCGATGTGCGCGGAGCTCGCGGAGGAGCTTGGCGAGCTGAGCGAGAGCGTGGGTGACCGGATGCGGTATGAGCGGTCGGGGCGCGCGTCCCTCCTGTCCGGCATGAGCGCGCACTGGCAGCAGCGCACGACGACCTCTGGCGGGGTTAGGGCCAAGGGGCTGTACTCGACTCCGGCGACGCGTAAAATGGTGGGCCTGTCGGAGAAGGCTCGTCAGCAGCAGCGGCAACAGATCTCTACTTTGCCGTCGACGCCACCGCCCCCCTCTCTCGCTCTGAACTTGATGAAGAACTGCCGCCGGTTTCTGCGTCTCCGGTGAACAGAGAAGGGGCACGTCCAACTGCTAGGAAAATCCTCGCACCACGTTATCATCTGAGAAGACTATTAATTCTGAAGCATGAATCTTGCGCCATCCTTTAGACACAAAACCCTGTTTTCCTTTTACATTCATCATCGCACAATTTAGATTCCTACCAGATAATAAGGTTTAGTGTGCTTTTTTTTTTACATTCATCATCGCTCTACTTTTTGATACTGGTCTTCGTTCTCGAGGTTCTACTGGTTATCTATTGGCAAGAATAATAAGAATTTCAAATTTTAATAGAATAATTCTTAAATAAACTGTCGGAGTTTTGCGGGGCCAGATTTATCAGCGCTTCTAATAAATCTTGTTCGTCATCGCACATATATGTTCGCATGAGTTATATTGTTCTGCACCAGCAAAAAATCTTAATGAGGAAGGCGTTTTGGCTCCCGGGAGCATATGCTCCCGGTATGTTCAAAAAAATAGAACAAATTGAAAACTTTTCAAAAAATCCAAAAAAATCATGCACGTACCTGACGATGTCGCGCATATACCTGGGCATTTTTCGGGCCGGGCCGGGCTCGGGCCGGGCCTAAAAAACCCGACGCAGAAAAGTTCAGGCCCGGGCCCGGCCCGGCCCGACAGTCGGGCTGCAGAAATCGGGCCCGAGCCCGACAAAGCCCGAAAAAGCCCGACCCTTGCTGATTTCCTGTTTTGCCTAGGCCCGAGCCCGGCCCGACATGACTATCGGGCCCGATTTTTAGGCCCGAGCCCGGCCCGATGTGCAAGCCCGGCCCGGCCCGAGATTATCGGGCCGGGTTGCGTCGGGCCGTTCGGGCCGCGCTGCCCATGCATATTCTGACAGAATTTTTGTCATTTTTGCACAGGGCGCATACGACGTCGTTTCGGTGCGAAATTTGACACGATCGTGCATGACGTCGTCAGGTACGTGCATGATTTTTTTCGGATTTTTTTGAAAAGTTTTCAATTTGTTCTATTTTTTTGAACATAACGGGAGCATATGCTCCCGGGAGCCAAATTGAATTTCCGCTAATTAATTTGCAAACTTTAAAACAACTGAATTCTTGCCATGATTTTATTTATTGAAACATTTATTTGTTTGTGCCGTGACATTGTGTCAATTCGATCATGTTATACCTTGCTCTTAGAAATAGCAACTTGGTATTGATCAGTAAAAAAGTTTATTCTTCTTACATGACTAGTAAAATTGCACATGCAACGCATGACTCCTACTCTTCATTTATACTAGATCCTCTGGCGCGGCTTGCCGCGCGCCACCCGTTGTTGAGACTGGTTTTTCGATTTGTAAAACGCTATGATAAATCTTCTCAATATGCCCCGGTAGGTGTTCAAATTGCCAAGAAACAACTAATCCATGCCCCTAAAGCAACAAAGGTTATTACTTAGCACCAAAACCTTATTATCCAGTGATAAGATGACCTCGCCTAATTTAGTATATAGTGTGAATGTACATTTGGCAATATCTTGCTCAGTTTATCATCAAATATTACAACAAAACAGTGAATACTTTCTAATTGAATGTAAGCAGAAAAAAAATCTAATTTCTGATCAAAGCAAAACATCAAACATCCATCATTATAGTTATTATTCTTCAAGAATCATGTAGGAGACTCGAGGACATAGATGCATCTATGCAAATCTAAAAGCATATCAGAGTCTCACTGATATTGACAAAGAGGAATCTATTATACATATGATGAAAAGAAAACATTGTGCAGGGAATAGCAGATGACAGACACAAAATTAAACCGCGTGGAATTGGCAGAAGGATGGCGCAAAATAATTTAATCTGGCATCGGGATCAAAGTTTGCGTTGATGAAATGGCAAGGTTATAGGAACTGACCACGGGAAGTTTGTCCTCCATGAGGTCGTAGTCCATCAGATCGGTGCTGGCAGGTGAGATCGCCGCGGAGGTAACATCGTCCGTGCTGGCCTGGTCATCCATCTGGTGAAGGAGCGGAAGGTAGGACCTGAAGCTCTGACGGGGTAACAGTCGGTGGGAGGAGTGTTGGAGATATGCCCTAGAGGCAATTAATAAAGTGATTTTATTTGTCATATCTTAATTGTTCATAATACGTTTTAATACCATGCTATAACTGTATTACGCGGAAACATTAATACATGTGTGGTATAAAAACAACCAGGTCCCTAGTAGCCTCTAATTAACTAGTTCGTTGGGTAACAGATGATCAAGGTTTCCTGATCATGGACAATGACGTCGGTTAACAACGCAGTCATATCATTAGGTGATGATTTGATGGACATACCCAAATATAGAAATGTAGTGTTCATACCTTCGACCGTGAGATCATATCAAATCTCTGCTTCTGAAAGATACGGCTGATCGCATCAAACGGCATGACTTATATAGCGTGACAATAAAGGTGACACTTTCGGGTATCGGAAGGAAGCAGTAGAAGCGAGTGATCAAGAGCGGGAATTGCCAATCCACATAGCAGGATAGATACTCCGGGCCCACTCGGTGAGATTACATCAATGAGCTTGCAAGCATGTGACTAGGTCACGGGGATGTAATATCACAGACGAGTAAAGATAGATTTGTCAATGGCGAGGTCATGCTCGGTAATCGTGATACCGGAGAATGACGCTCGGACAATCTAAGTATCGCTAGGCAAGAGGATGAGACTGGACGTCTAAAGGTTCAAACGATAGAAGATATTCGTGGATGCACAGGGGCTATCATGGATATCCAGATCCCGCTGTTAGTCATTGATCGGAGAGGGTGTCTCGATCATGTCTGGAGTGATCCCAAACCGTGAGATAATACACTTAAGGGTGGGTGACGATTAGATTGGATTTAGAGAGAAAAGAAACCGGGAACTCCGGAAGTGTTCCGGAACTTGTCCGATGTTGATCGGAGGCAACGAAATAGGTTTCGGAGTCCGGATGAATTAAATAATATGTATTTAATATTAATAAGTGTTATTAGTGATTAAATATATTTTTATTTAATTTATTTCAATTTTTTAAAGGCATTAAATCATAAATGGGCCTTAGAGGCCCATTAGGGAAAAATCCCTAAAAAGAAAAAGGAGAAAAAAAAGGGGAAGAAGGCCAGCCGGCCTAGGTGGGGCCCACCTAGGTGGCCGGCTGCCCTCCCTGGCCGGCCAAGCCATTGGGGATTAGTCCCACATGGCTTAGCCAAGGGAGATGGTCTTCCCCTTTCTCCTTTAAATAGGGGACCCCCATGCCTTGGAAATTACACCAATTCCTCTTCTTCTCTCCTACCTTGAGCGTGGTTCCGTTTCTGGAGCTGCGTACGGGGAGAGAAGTCTCTCTACTACACGCACACCGCCGTGCTGCTAGATCCAATCTTCCGCTTCCGCTGCTCTGCTGGATCTGGAGCCGGAGGTCGTCATCCACACCGTACGTGTGTGGAACCGCGAGGTGCCATTGTTTGGCACTGGAAGTCGTCTTCTTCCTCTACACGACCTTGAGGTCGGCTACGTCGGCTTCATCATCAACGCTTGTGCGGGAGCGTAATCCCCGCTTTCGGTCTACAAGGGTATGTACTCCGTTCTCCTCCGTATAAGTATATCTGCATAGTATAGATCCTGACTAGTTTATGGTTATCGTCGGTAGGAAATTTTTTGTTTTCTGTCCTCGATTCCCAACAGTGGTATCAGAGCCGATCTATGCGTAGATATATCTGTACGGTTAGAACACATGTTGAATGTGGGCATCGATTCTACATTTGTTACCCTCTCGCGTGTACTTGTTTATATCGCGGCATTGTCGGATGAAGCGGCCCGGACCGACTTTACGCGTACTCTTACGCGAGACTGGTTCCACACTTGACATACGATTTGTACCGTATATGTGGCTGGCGGGTGTCTATATCTCTTACAATAGTTGATATATCTTTGCAATGGAGGGCCCTGAAAAGGGTGTAATAGAGATAATTGTCTTATCGCTGTTGTGGTTGTATTCGTAGGTAAGAAACGGTTCTTGTGCGGAAGCCCTAGCAGCCACGTAAAACATGCAAAAGATAAAGTAGAATGCGTCTAACTTTATTTTGCAGGGGCAATGTGATATGGTCAAGGTAGGTTTATTAAATTGTTTAAAAACTGTCGGCATGAAGGAGACCATCGGCGCGGAGGAGACCATATCATGTCGCATTACATTTCATTTTAGATGTTACATAGATTGTGTGCATCTTATATTGTGTATATATACATGTCTATATATTAGTTACACGGCGGTAGAAATATAAGATGATCCCTCCTAAAACCATGTAGTGTTCTCCTATAGCGTGCACCACCGAAAGTTCTCCGTTACGAGGCAGGCCGTGACGATCGGGTGTCAGACGTATCTGCGTTCGCATAAGGTGGGTGTAAGCCACGTTGCACAAGCAATACGCTATAGGTTATAATGGCGAGCCTAGCATGTACAGACATGGCCTCGGAACACAGTGACCGAAAGGTTAAGCACGAGTCACAGAGTTGTTGTGATTGACATAGCGATGTCTACCTTTGAAGCTATGCTATCGGCCGTGACGATCGGGGATAGTATATCGAATAAGGATCGTGTAATCACTAAGACGATGCGAGGGATACTCGTCTTGAGTGGGAGTTCTAGTAGTTTTATTTTGAAAACTTAGTTTTACTTTGAAAATTTAGTTTTATTTTGAAAACTTGAACCCATATTTTATTATGAACAAAGTCTTTATGTTTTGCAAAACCTTTGTAGATGATAACCTCTAAACCTTTTAAACTTAGGTACTTTCCTGTGATTGAGAAACTTAAAAGGTTGGGTCCAAACTTCATACTTTTATACCGTAGCTTGAGGATACTCATTGTTCAAACTTTTTAGCTCTACATGATACAAAACCCGATAGGAGATAGACCCGGAGATTCCGCTAAACAAAAGGATAATTTAGATTATCAAGTTTTGTGCGGATAATTCCATCATAGTCCAGTGTATGCTATGATCTCTGCCATAGAGAATGAACTGTGGGTGTGTGTTGACAGATCGCAAACATTTGGAATGGTCGCTGAGATTGATGATCTGTATCCACCGTAAATCAGGTTTTCTTCTCAACCAAGATGGAAGAGAACACTTGCATTAAAGGAGCATGTGGCAGTCATACTTGATGACGTTGGTCATACTAGATGACATTGGTCATACTTGATGACATTGGTCATACTTGATGACATTAAGATGCCTCGCTCAGCTCGATCACTGGATGACAGAAAATGTTGCCTGATGCAAATGTTTTGTCATAGACAGATAGACTATGTCATGAAAGGGGAATCATTCACCTTCATGAATTCTTGATTACGTTGAAGAATCAAGAAGATGAAACGAATCACCGGAAAGTCATCAATGATGATGGTGTATATGATATACAAGTTATGAATGTTTTACCTAAACAAGTACTTGCAGTAGTGACTAAAATTTGATACTAGTCATGTTTTATGAAAACAAGATTTTCTGCTTGAGTAGCTTGGAAGGATAAAGAGACAATGTGTGTTGATGATGGCAGGCAATATGTTGTGAATATGTTGTGATGGCCATAGACACTCTCTCTGCATCTACCATTTTGATTAAATTTGATTTGAACAAATTCCATTAGATCGCTTGTTAGCATGATCATTATAAGTGTGTCTTGCCTCTAGCGAGACAATTATTCATATTTGTAAGTGACAAATCGTTGTCCTACATTTATGAGTGATATCTTTAATGATCATACACCGATCATGAATGGAATGTTGTTATTTGAATCTAGATGGTAGTAGCTCACACATTTATAACATTAATGCCAAAGATACAAACTTAATAATGACACCATATTATTATGGCACTAACGTTTTGAGTTATATGCATTGAGAAGCTCCATTCACATGGATCTCCAAGTCCTTAGATTTGATCTTTTGACACTTGCAAGATAACTAAGACACCGTTTCGGAAAACGGGCATTTAACTTGTTGAGAATCATACATATCGATGTGTGTGAATCAATGAAGTACTTCAACGTGTAGTGGAAATCATTATTTAGTAAACTTTACCAATGATTGATTTAAGTAGATGTATGGGCATCTACTTAATGAAATGCTGGTCTAAATTTGATGAATTCAAATAAGTTCAGAAGTAAAGTAGGAAAATAAACTTAACAAGATAATCAATTTCCTACGATACAGATCGAGGAAGCAATGATTTGAGTTATGAGTTTGGCATATCATTGGAAGACTTGTGAAAAAGTTCCACAAATTACGCCGTATGGAACACCACAATGTTATGGTGTGTTAGAACGTCGTAATCACACGCTATTGGATTGTGTGTGATCAATAAAATCTCTTATCGAATTTTTGTGATCATTAGAGTCGTATGGTAGGAACAAAACATTCACTTTAGATAATAGGGAAACCATCTAAATCCATGGAGACAATACCATATGAGTATGGCATGGCTTTAGCCTAGATTGTCGTTTTGATATTTTAGTGTTTTGATATGATCAAACCTAAAACGGATAAATTCATCTTTGTAGTGTGTCTAAGAAATCAGTTGGATACATGTCTCACGACAGAGGCAAAATCGTTGCCGAAATATACCTTACTAAAGAAATAGTTTCTTGTCCGAAGGTATAAGTGGGAAAGAAAGTAGAGCAAGACGGAGTTAATGAACTTCCTCTCCAGATATCAGAGTGGCGCAACGGAAACCGTTCCGGTACCGTCCTCCACAACTGGAAGGAAGCTGATCATGATGCTCTGAGCTCATACTAAGATCGTAGGCGTATGAGAATGTGTTCCGCACTGTGTGGTACGACAATCTTGTTATGAACGTCATGTTGATGAAACATGACAAACCTACGAACTACGAAGAAGTGATGGTGAACCTAAGTCCGAGAAATGGCTATGAGCCATATATAATCCGAGATAAAATCCATGCACGATTACCAAGTAAAGAGTTGGGTAAATCTTCTTGATGGGCTCCAAGCCGTTGAGAGTAAATGGAATTTTATGACAAAATAGACACTGACGGAAAGGCAACCGTTTATTAGGATCGATTTGTCATAAAACAGTTTCAACAAATTCAAAAGTTGACCACAACGAGAATTTGTCTCAAGTGGCGATGCCTAATTAAGTCTATTTAGATTGTTTTAGCAATTACTATAATTTCGAATTGAGAAATTAATAAATGGATGAAGAAGCCATGTTTCTTAATGGTAGCATTAAGAAAAGAGTTGTAACTAGTACAATGAGATGGTTTGTTGATCCTAAGGATGCTAGACATGTATGCAAACTTCAGTTGTCCATTCATGGGCTGAAGTAAGCATATCGGAGCTGGAATCTTCACTTTGATAATGTGATCAAAGGATTTTGGAACGTCCAAAATAGTTGAAGAAACATGCATTTATAAAGAAGTGAGTGGGAGCTAAGTAGCTTTTCTTGATCTTATATGTGAATGGCATATTTGAGTGGGAGCTAAAAGGAAATTCCCTTGTCTTATATGCGGAAGGCATATTTGAGTGGGAGCTAGGTGTCATTCCAAATTTTATATGTAACGACATATTGAGAATGATACAGATCCTCTAGTAAAGTATAAATGATTATTTAAGTGATTAAATTTTCTATGAGTGAAGTTAAGAGTATTAGGATTTAAATCTATAATTCGTATAGATCATAAGGGGCTTAATAACATTAGGTCGGAATATTTTTCTACGTTAAGATTCTGAAATGTTTCAGAATAGAACAAGCGAAGAAAGGTTCTTACTTGTATGACTAGGTAAAATATTAAGATTATCTTGGCATTTCAGCGATAGTTATTGAAAGAAAAGGATGTCCGACATCCTCTATGCCTTAGTCATAGATTCTATCATACTGAAAGCTTGACTTGATGTGACCCAAGTTCTTGGTTGAAGAACGGGTTCTAGAGTGATCCCTGGATGGATCAATGAACAAACGTTAAGTATATCCTTCAGTGTCTAAAAGAGAACTAAAGATATGTTTTCTGGTATAGGGTAAGAGTGTAAAGACAACTTGCCGTAAAAGAGTTACGATGATGCAAGTTATGACACTGACCCATATGGCTAGAAATCTCATAAAGGACAAGTCCTTTGTTTTGAAGAAAGGGTTAGATTGCGAAGTTGCATATGAATGCACTATCGTAGAAGGATTAGCTTGCGAAATTGCATATGAATGCACTGCGCATGATCTACATAGGTGTAGAAATATATGGCTATTTCGGAAGTAGCAAGTATGATTGGACTGAGCAGTTTTTCCGAGCATGCCTGGTTTCCCTTAATAGATCTCTTAGACTTTTAAGATTCATGCTGTGCGAAATTTTGAGTCTCACTCCATCGACAAGCATATATTTCACCGTTATCATATGATACGGGATGATGTCAAACTAGGTGACATAAAAGTGTTGCAAAGCACATACAGATCTAGATCTGTTGAATAAACCTCTTCCACAAGACAAGCATGCACCATATTGCTATAGGTGTCAAGCTTTTACCAAGTTGTAAACTAGATTAAATTTTATTCTAGTGCAAGTGGGAGACTGTTGGAGATATGCCCTAGAGGCAATTAATAAAGTGATTTTATTTGTCATATCTCAATTGTTCATAATACGTTTTAATACCATGCTATAACTGTATTACGCGGAAACATTAATACACGTGTGGTATAAAAACAACCAGGTCCCTAGTAGCCTCTAATTAACTAGTTCGTTGGGTAACAGATGATCAAGGTTTCCTGATCATGGACAATGACGTCGGTTAACAACGGAGTCATATCATTAGGTGAATGATTTGATGGACATACCCAAAATATAGAAACGTAGTGTTCATACCTTCGACCGTGAGATCATATCAAATCTCTGCTTCTGAAAGATACGGCTGATCGCATCAAACGACATGACTTATATAGCGTGACAATAAAGGTGACACTTTCGGGTATCGGAAGGAAGCAGTAGAAGCGAGTGATCAAGAGCGGGAATTGCCAATCCACATAGCAGGATAGATACTCTGGACCCACTCGGTGAGATTACATCAATGAGCTTGCAAGCATGTGACTAGGTCACAGGGATGTAATATCACAGACGAGTAAAGATAGATTTGTCAATGGCGAGGTCGTGCTCGGTAATCGTGATATCGGAGAACGACGCTCGGACAATCTAAGTATCGCTAGGCAAGAGGATGAGACTGGACGTCTAAAGGTCCCCCTTTCTCCTTTAAATAGGGGACCCCCATGCCTTGGAAATTACACCAATTCCCTCTTCTTCTCTCCTACCTTGAGCGTGGTTCCGTTTCTGGAGCTGCGTACGGGGAGAGAAGTCTATCTACTACACGCACACCGCCGTGCTGCTAAATCCAATCTTCCGCTTCCGCTGCTCTGCTGATCTGGAGCCCGGAGGTCGTCATCCACACCGTACGTGTGTGGAACCGCGAGGTGCCATTGTTTGGCACTGGAAGTCGTCTTCTTCCTCTACACGACCTTGAGGTCGGCTACGTCGGCTTCATCATCAACGCTTGTGCGGGAGCGTAATCCCCGCTTTCGGTTCTACAAGGGTATGTACTCCGTTCTCCTCTGTATAAGTATATCTGCATAGTATAGATCCTGGCTAGTTTATGGTTATCGTCGGCAGGAATTTTTTTGTTTTCTGTCCTTGATTCCCAACAAGGAGGGCATAATCCCTTGGTGCGGCTTGCCGCACGCCACCCGCCGTTGACACTGTTTTTCAGTTTGCAAAACGCTATACCAAACATTCATAATATGACACAATAATTATGCATAACAAAGCTTTATAGGTTTATAGCAAAGCACATTGCTCTTACATACATAAAGTCTACAGCCATAAGTCTATAGGATAAGTAGGATCTTAATTACAACACCTCGATCATCACATTGTTCGTTAACTATAGGCGACAGTACATAAATATAGTAGGTAGTTCGATTAGCAACATCAATACATATATACTACTGGTACTAATAAGTAGGCAGTGATGTCTGATGGAGAGGCAGGGCAAACATGGATGGCCGGATGGCTGATGGAGAGGCACACTTGATCATCTATAGGGAGGGATAGTCCATAGCGCAGAGACCATACTTGTTAAGGAGGTAAGAGTCTTCATAGCTGTTGTCTGTGTCTTGCATCGGTGACTGAGGAGGAGTTGGGTAGTAACCTGGGAATTGGTCAGCCTCACTTGAATCAGCATTTGTGTCGTATGGAGGCACACTTGATCATCTACAGGGAGGGATAGTCCATAGGCAATTTAGTTGACTAATTATTTGTGTTCCTAAAAGCCATCAGAACATAAAAACAATTTAGTTGAATAACTAACCACCAGTTGACTAAATAAGTGAGGCAAGTAGAATAAGAAAATACGCACTAATCAGCCATATCGTTCACTACCAAAGCAACCAGAACTAATTTATATTGATAGCTAAAGCACATATAAATCTAACCCATATCTATTAATATGTATGCAGACATAGCTCAGCCCCACATCGATTAATATGTAAAGCAGACATTCCTCAGGCCCACATCTGTCTGTATCACTAATATGTAAAGCACACAACTGTCCTTCAGGTATTGAACTTACCAGAAAGAAAATAGATCACAATTCAAGCTGCAGCACCAATCTTCAGTCAGCAATCACCAACATGCAACGACCTGCACAAAATACAAACACCACAAACGTGTGAGACAAAAACAAAGAGAAAACCACAAACTGCAAGATCATAGAGTTCGAAAAAGGAAATTCTAAAAAGAAAGCACGAAGCACGACCAAACCCTAAGGACATGGAAAAATAAGAAGAAAAGAAGAACAAAAAAACAAAGAAGAATAAGAAGCAGACAAAGCCAACGAACCGGATACCACGGGCGAAAGAAAGCTAAGAAGACAAAGAAATGGAACCCCAACGGGTCAACCAGGGCTCACCTCAACCGAAACCACCGCTCAAGGCTTCCATGGCGTCAGTTCCGGCCAGAGATCGGCGACGCGGCGGTGGATCTGAAGCTGGATCTGAAATCCCGTCCACGAAACAGTAGGTGGAGGAGGGAGCGGAGGAGACAAAACCGCGGTGGAGAGAGAGAGGTGAGGCAGAGAAGTGAGGCGTGCGAGCTCCTCTCCCCAATCGAGGCTAGGAATAGGGCGCCATGACTGTAGAAGTTGTACCCGGCGACCACGGAGGGATCGACAGCGAGGAGGACGGCGAGACGCTCGGTCCACTCTGCGCCGAAATTCCGATACTACCCCCCTCCAAACAGATATTCTCCCGGTGCCAAATTAATGCCCGCACCGTACTGTGAGCCAGCCACAGCGACTGAAAGTGGACCAGCCAAGACATAGGGCCACAAAACAGCGACCGAGGTGAGCAGTCCACTCCTTTTTGGCCCAGCGCACGAATGCGGGATGGACACGCGTCCCAGACCCACGGCCGGCGCGCGCGACCACACCCTCTGAAGCGGCACCGAGGAAGCAACGCGCTGTGCCTCTGTAATATGGGACATGCGACGTTTGGTCCCACGGGGCAGTGAGTGATTTAGGCAGTAAAAAATAAGACATGGAACGGACGGTCCAGATCGCATTGTAACTGCTGGATCCAACGGCCAGAAATGGCTAAGCTCTGTGGAAGCCCCATGGGGTCTCACCTCTTTAGATTTACCACAGAAATGCACTATATTTAGTTGCAACATATTATCATTCAACCCTAGTTTCAAGCGAAACTGAAAAATAGCTAGTACTACTAAGCAAAAGAGCTTCTGTATTAAATCAAGAATGGCTCGTTCTATGTCGGGGACATGTCTTTAGCTTCATTTTCATCTACGTTCAAATATGTACCAATAATCGCTTTTATCAGTTCACTACAATCTTACATATGCATTATACAATACATTATCTTAAAAAGTTGATGACAAAGCATATTTTCATAAGTGCATGAAATTAGAAACCACATCAGATAGAGCACTGCGCATATATGAACCGTTACCTTGTGCCTTGAACAAATGAAACAAGATTGTAGTGAGGTGTTGGACTCATGGGAAAATAAGTTGTACACAAGCCATTGTCATGATGAAAGAATCATGGAAAACTTTCCACCGAGAATTTGTGACACGCGAAACTGAAGAAAAATGGGCGTTATTCATATCATGCCAATGGGGTATGATACTTGCTTTGCAAGAACATGTCCTTCAGCAAAACTTATTGTGCGCATACATGTGCAACAAAAGTAGCTTGTCACATAAAAAAAATCTCAACAGATAAAAACGCCCTGCTATAGTCCTTTTTTTAAAATGAAAGTATATTCCAAACTAAACGTGCGGCACAACGAGATCGCTGGCCAACAAACCGATCACGAAACCCCATCTCTCCTTCATGCTTATATATACTCATCTTCCACCATGAAATCTAGTGCATTTTCCCTCGTGTTTTTCGTTCCTCCCCACGAGAATTCTTCTATGCAAATACCCTTACAAACTTCCGTTGGTATATTGGAAACTTACATTGTGTATGTCGGCATTGCTTGTGATATAGCTTTTAGGAGTATATTGTAGTCTTGTAGACAAATTCTTCGTATTCCATACATTTGTCCGTTGACAAAAGACTTTCAATTAAATGCTGACAACATACACTATGATCAATTCCAACCAAGTATGGTAGATCCAGTTACTTATTTGTCAAAGATTCTACTACAGTCTTCAAAATGTGAAATACTTCCTTCCAAATCTTCACCTCAGAGTTCGAACTGACAAATATGCTAGAATTGGCATCGAGTTGCCCTGGTGCACAATACATATCCACTGCATTTTGGAGTAACGTGGCGTAGAACATATTAGTTGCCACCAAGCTCAAAGAATTGTCTACAAAGTAAAGATGTGACACTAAAGATGCACTTCAGCACATTTTGACCCCCTTGAATACCACCATGCATCTCCTCATAAGCTAAAAAGGCTTGACAAACTCTCTGCACATATCAAAAGTAATCAACAACTGTCCTGGGAATAAGACACTCTGGGTTTTTGAAATGATTTCCGAAGCAAAACTTTCAATCTCTTCAAAAGGACTCTAGATATGTCCTATAGAAAACCTTAAAGAAACTTATTGGACAATTTTGTGTGATGAATTCCGGAATTTGTACATTTGGTATCAAAACTATGGTAGTCTCGTTCCAACCCTTAGGTAAATACTAAAATTCACTACTTGTAAGACTTCGTAAGTCACTTCATCCTCGACCACGGGCCAGAATCTACTGTAGAACACTGTGTGCATACCATATGTACTCCTTCGTCTATTATGTCAATTGTCATGTACGGCTTTAAGAGGGTCTCACCATATCCCTAGTAACACATGGTTGTACCCTTTCAAGGAGATTCTCATTCATTTGATGCACATCTCAACTAATAAGCGAGGAAAATTAATCATGAATAAAGGGTCTTATGTCCTCGGGCCCACTCAATAATTGATCCAATTCCTTCTTACAAAGATCTTTCATTCTTCTTAAATTCCAATCACCTCTTTCTACTCTCAAGCCGCAAGTAACACACGGTAAAAGCTGAAATCGGCTATGACGTAGCCGAGTCGGGAACAAGCGTCAACCATTTTAACCACCGTCAGAGTTAGGGTGTGTGTGCGCACGGGGGGTATGGTGCTATCCGGCGGTGGATAACATCTTGCCCTTAAGGCTTACATGAATGGTCGAGAACGACAGTCGGACCGCAGTGGTGACGGTCAGTTTAGGGCGGGGCAATAGCGTTGCAGACTAGGAATTGGAAAGACAACCGGTTGGCTGGGTCGGTGGCGATTCATGTGGTGGCGACGAGGGGCACCAGAGGGGCGGCCGATGCGGAGTGTCCTAAAACTGAAGAAAGGAGATGGTGGGAGGATGACGGTCTACGGATGATTGGACGAAGATCCAAATATCCTGCAAAAAGAGTGTGTTTTAGGAAAATTTCAGTTAATATATCAAGAGCCCAATGTATAACCATTATAAATCGTAAAAACAAAATCCCACTCACTCTCACCATAGTTTTTATTTTATCGCTTTGGAAGCACTTTTGTGTCAAACTCTTTGTTTACCATTCAAAAATCAAATCACCTATATTGTGCCGTTTTGTTTCATTCGTATGGTAGCCGGTTCGCACAGATAACACACTGTTTGATTCTTTCTTAAATGATTTAGAATTTATTTTGAACGGGCAAATGGTTTAGATTTGCTCACGCGTGTACTTATGCGTTGCGCGAGCGAACATTTTTTTCTCTCAAGTTGCACTCGGCTAATCCTTCTTCCTCCCTTGTTGTCACCACCCACCACCATTCGAGTAGGTCACAGGTGTTGGGAAGCTAGCTAGGGTTAGGGTTTGCCTAGCGCCGAAATTTGGACGGACGAATCGGTGGTGCGACTCCAAATCAGCTTCATCACCATTGATTCGACCGATTCCCCGCAGAGATCAGCTCCAATCACTTGCTCGATCTAGCCCTACAAACAATACACCCCACAAATCCTTGCGGCGCCATGGATCCCAGCCAGATGATCCCCCGGAGCTTCCCCATGTGGCCCCCACCCCCGCCGTCGTCCGCCCTCGACTCCATGCCGCCGCCGCCCTTCCTCCCTTCCCCCAACGCCAACCTCGCCCCCAACCGCGGCTGGAAGCGCAAGAACCCCTCCGCCTCCTCCTCCGGCGGCGCCTCCTACCAGCCCCCCGCCATCGGCGACCTCCAGGTGCAAAACCGCGCCAAGGCCCGCCGCTGGTTCAACAACCCCAACGCCACCAACCGCAAACCCTTCTTCCCCAACAAGTCCAAGGCCAACAAGCCCAGGGCGGCGGCGGCGGCCCCGCGCAACACCACCTCCTTCATCATCCGCGCCAAGCGCGCCGGCGGCATCGCCTCGCTCGTCTCCCCGTGCCCCGTCACCCCCGCCGTGCTCCCCACCCCCGTCATCTCCCCGTCCCGCGACGAGGGCCTCCTCTCCGACGTCCTGGCCCAGCGGCAGTGGGGCGTCGACGGGTACGGCTCCATGAAGGGCCTCATCCGCCTCCGCCACACTAACCCCCACCCACCCAACGCCGCTGTGTCGGACGACGAGGACGACGACAACTCCAGCGGCGGCAGCGACGTCGAGGAGCACGTCGAGGTGGAGAGGCGTCTCGACCATGACCTCAGCCGCTTCGAGATGGTGTGCCCTGAACCTGGTGGCGGGTACGTGTTCGAGGAGGACGACGAGTATGACCGCCAGGATGTGCATGTGGCGCGGCTGGAGGAGGAGAACCTGACGTTGAAGGAGAGGCTCTTTCTGATGGAGCAGGAGATGGGCGACATGAGGCGCCGTCTGGAGGCGGTCGAGGCGCGGTTTTCGCGCACCGATGCTGCTATTGGCAACTGTGAGAATGCTGCTGCTGCTGCTATGGAGGCGAGGGGGAATATGGGTAATGCTAATGCTGCTGACAATGACACAGTTGAGGAGGTTCTGAAGAATGACACTGTGATGGGTAATGCTAATGCTAATGCTGCAACTGGTGCTGACAACGCATTTGAGGCTGCTGGCACAGAGAGGGTTGATGCTGCCTCTAGTGCTGGTAACGCAGTTGAGAAGGCTCTGAAGAATGACACTGAGATGGATGATGCCGCCGCTGATGCAAACAACACAGTCGAGGATGCTTTGGAGAATGGTGCAGAGAAGAGTGTCGGGGAGAACAGTGCTGATAGGGCTGGTGCAGGTTCAGAGGAGAATGCAGAGATTGGTGATGTTGGGAGTACCCAGGAGAATGGCGAAGAGAGCAAGCAGGCCTGAGGCACTTGGGCTATGGACTGATGGAAGATAGATAGACAGTGGAATGCACAAGTGACTGTTATTACTGTACATACTTGTCGATGACGACGGAGCGAAGCCACGTGATGGTGATTCGGTTTTTTGGAAACCGTTACATCACATAACAACAGTGGCGGTTTATCGCGCGACAACGTAATATGTTTCCTTTCCTGGAGACATATCTCCAGGAAACGGTTCGTGTGCTGTTTTTGAGTTCCCTTTTTTTGTAGTATATTTGTCGCAGAAAACCTTGGTAGTGTTTAGCAGCTGCCAAAAGTGTTGCTAGTAGATACAGAGCTGAGTCGATGAAATTTGTTATGTTAAGATCATGGTGATGGTTTTGTTGTTACTGTATCCATACATTGTGTTGATGCAATTTGTTACTGTTCCTTCCGTCTTGCATTCTCATAGTTAACTTTGTGGTTTGCAATCTTAATTTATTTTGTCTCAGTTGGTGAATTGTATGGCAAACTAAACCACAACCGCGATGGTCTGGTGAGTGAGGAGCGCTACCACGTGTCGTTCGCTGTGTGGGTCAGAAGAAAAAAAAAGGTTAGCAGTAGGGGGAGACGGTATCTGTCGTCGTTTCCCTAGTTTCTTTGTCCATGGCAAATCTTGATTCATAGAAAGCTATTGCCGACTTGAAGTTATTTGGGTATTCTTTGTTGTCTGATTTAAATCATACACAATCTACCACGCTGTTGAAATTTGACTTGTTAGTTTCTTAGGGGAAAGAAGAATCAACTAGGTGATTTGAGTATAGTTGTAGATTCTTTTGACTTGAAACATATGGAGGTGATATACGAAATAAACTGAGAGAAATA
Organism: Poa pratensis; assembly: GCA_947311845.1. Taxonomy (NCBI): domain Eukaryota; kingdom Viridiplantae; phylum Streptophyta; class Magnoliopsida; order Poales; family Poaceae; genus Poa; species Poa pratensis. Next base: position 25,788,540 of record CAMZMU010000114.1, on the reverse strand, counting down.
TCATCTTATAAGCATTCAAATGTTTGCTGTATATATTTATTTGGCTTTGGTCTCTAAGTTGTTCCTACTTGTTTCTAATTTATATTTTCTGTTCAATTGTAGGAGTTGCAACATCATATAAATAGTTAAATGTAACGAATAGCTTCCTGGAAGCCTTTCAGCAGCGACATCCGGATGCACTGTGCCACACTCAAGACATGGTATGGGTTTTTGTTTCCTTGTTCCGCCAATTTCATATGTCCCTTAATTTAAAAAGTTAAATATTTGAATTCTGTTTGCTGCTCGGTCCTTATTTACGTCGACCTGCTTGTTCTTGAATCAATTTCAGTAAATATAGACATACAATGACAAATGGAATGAGCATAGTACAACTATGGTGTACCTCATGCTTATTAGGTTTATTTTTTCCTTTACAGGTTTGACCTCTGCTTTCGGAAAAAACTATTTGAGAATTCACAGTTTTTGCTGGTCTTAAAGAATTTATTAAATTCGTAGAAGATGACATTTACTGACATTTATTTCATGCAAAAATCATGCCAATGCGTGAGGTATCATATAACAGTATAACACTATAGACATATACCGGAGTCTTCTTTCTTCAAATGTTAAATGGTTCTTAAATGAGCTGCTAGGTTATCTCTGAATAGGCCTTTTACTTGGTTGTGTACATAGATAAGCTGATTAGCATGGGGTACAAAATCAGACATCCTTCAATGCTGCAAGGAAAGGAAGGAGAACTTTAAACTTTGTGCATTGTTCCTTGTATATAGTTTCCTCACTGAACTTTTAATATGTTTCCCTATACCTCCTTCAGTTATTTTCCATGATAAATGTTTATTTGATGATATACTTAGCAATTCCTATGATGTGTTATTGGATTACATCAACCACTATGTGTAATCATGGATAAACTTACCATTTATTTAAATTTCATGGGCATGTACATTCATGTGGTAAAAAAGGTCGGTTGCAAAGATTGATGTTTTCTTACGTGAAATGGGTATGGATCTTACTGCTTGTTAGTGCTTTCCTCTAAAGGATGGGCCATGTTTTTATTATTTTTACGGATAAGTTAGTGCTGGATCTATCATGGCCAACAAGGATGAATCCACAGTCAAGCTGAGAAGTGTTTGGTTGACTCCTATCTCATGTCATATATACAGGTAATGATTCTTCAGCACTGGAAGTTAAGGAACACACTTGGTTGATTAGTTCAACGTAGTTGCCATTTTTTGTTCGTATCTATTAGTTCCGTTAAAGATCTATGAGTACTCTGTTTAGCTTTTTTAGAGCTACTTGATTGGACAGCCTTGCTATTGTGTGTTTTGACTATGTCTTTTAGCTACCACGTGCCAATCTTTTCTTATACACTTGTGAAGAAGCATGGGTCATATGGATTTGGATTTCCACTTTTTGTTTATTGGTTTATGTTTGCTGGAGTTTGTCATCTGACGAGCCACTTAGTGTGAATTTTGTCCTCTATTTTTTCCAAAGTTTTAAATAGCGGGCTAAGCCATTTAGCGGCAACCTGCGGAAAAAGCTATAGCCCCGCCAAATCGGCGCCATGCATAGCGCGCAATTAAGGATTTTTTTACCTTTTAGCGCGCTAATGCACTTAGCGGCATAGTGTAGAAAACGCTATAGCGCGCTATTTAAAACTTTTGATTTTTTCACTTGCCATTCGATCATACCGAATAATTTCTGAATGTGTTCTCTGCTGCACCACTCTCCTTTTAAAATGTCCTCTGTTATTCTGGAGGATATGCATGGCTGGGCTGCACACAATTGCAAGTTTCTGATATATTATCCATATTTACTTATATTCAGAGTAATAAAACAAATGAAATGAAATCGTCAGATTAATTCATGTCGTCAATTAGCTTACGTTTTTATTACTGAATCCTATCCGCAGAAACTATTTAGCATTTCATATAATTCCCTATGTCCATGTGGAATCTTGATTCATTTTTTCCGCAGAATCACATGTGTGCTTGATTGCTTGAGATAACAACAGAGCTTCATTACTTCTTGGTGTCCAGTTTGAATGGCCCTCAGGTTTGTACGCTACAAATGTTAGACTTTAATTCTGCACACTCCTGCCTAATGGAGCCATGGCAGGACATCTGTTTTCCCTCTTCCGTCTTCGTGGGAAAACCGATGTCCTGCTATAAATTCGAATATGCAGGCTGATATTCAAGTTGCTCAAATGCTCCTGACTGCTCTACCATTTAGATGACAAATCAACTTTATAGGTGTAGCTACATGTTGGCATCAAAGTACAAGTTGTGATTTTTCAGTTACATGGTGCTTAACAAATAGAAAGATAACAAATATTGGTATCACAAATACTATAGAACATAATTTTCTATCTACCTTTACGCACCGTTTGTTATTCTGTGGGATGTACATCAACATGATTGATTAAAACGTTCACAAGTTATTTTCTTCACATTGATTCCCAGTTAAATGACGTTGGTTCTCAGTTGAGTTGACTTTGTTCTCATTATTAGCCTCCTCAACGGTGTCTCACCATCACAGGTTTGTTCCAGGGTTCCCTCATTCCCTTCGATTTCCATCGCTCTGCTACTATGTAAACTACAAGTGTTGCCAAGTGGTTGTGTGTATTTCTTAGTATCTTAACCTTGAATAGATTGTTGGTTAGCTGCAGGCAACCACAGTGTGTTATTGATTTTACAGTCCCTTCTGTTATAAATCTTGTGTCTTTTCTGTTCATCAGGAGTATAATAGTGACTTAATTGTTGTTGAACTGAGTTTAGTTGCTCAAATGTGTTCATCAAATTTGGGCCTCTACCTTGCAAGTTTAGCTATTTTTTTCGAGAAAACGCAAAGGATTCTTTGTGTTTTATTTCATTGAAAAGGTAGATGTTTAGCTATTTTCTTGGGCAAACATTCGGAGAACGAGGCATAGGCAAATATTTTGTAGATGCATAACCAGATAGGTGTATTTTTTTCAGCTGACACGTGTAAGGGGAAAATAAGCACGAACAGAAAAGGAACACCTATTTTCTCTAGTAGTTTGTGCCTGTTCCATACATTAATGAACGGAGCTACATAAGTTTGTCTGTTCCACTGATATGTAGGAGCTTATGCCTCCAACATAAGTTTGCTTCTGCCACTGATAGGAGTATATGTTAGTGCTTTTTCTCTTTACTGATGCTGAAGACATCGAATGAGTGTTTGTCATCCTTTTTTTTCTTTCTCTTTGCAGGATGTGTGTACAAACTACACCGGTGGCTTATACTCCTAGATAACAAGTTATGCTCCGTTGTGGACTGCGACACATGTTCTTGTATTCAGATTCTGTTCACCTCGTTCAGATTTGATGTTACTCTTACATGATGCTGGTTGAAAACCTCCGATGTTGATTTTGTTTTCTTCCCTGTAGTTGAGGAAGTTTTGTAGAGTATCAAGTATGTAAAATTTGTCAGACCGATAAGACCATTAGAATGATACAATGCTGTCATGCCTTTTGTTTTCATAATTTAGTAAACTAAACTAACATACCTTTTTGCTTTCGTTTATGGAGCATGCACATGACTACATGAGCACTCCATTTCACCGGCAATAGAAGCATCCAGGATTTTCAGTGTTTGAATTGGTGAGCCCATGTCGATGTCGCTGACTAGTCTTGTCCGCTATTGGTCTTTCCTCCTACTACATTGGATGTTCATGGTTGCGTACTCTTCAGTCAGGCTTTTTTTTCTTTCGCGAAAACGCAAAAAACATTGCGTTTCGATGCATTGATAGAAAGAAGGTTTATGTACATGCCTAGAGACAGGCAACCTCACACCATACAAATCAATCCAGCGACCTAAACTAGAGGAGCAGGTGTGCGAGGCCACTGGCCCTTGCGCTCACCCAAGAATGAGCCTCGGTCTTGATGGTTTCCACCAAAGCGCCAACCGAGGGGCGTGCGTTGACGAAGACGATCGCGTTCCGTTGCTTCCAAATCCACCACGACGTGAGCATAATCACCGAAGACCTTACGCAGCGAGCGAGGGGTGGAGTTGAGTACCATCGACCACCAACCCACGAAATCGTCCTCCACAACCGGCGGTCTCGACGTCGATCGTATCCAGGAGAACGAACACCCGGTGAGAATGTGGGACATTGACTCCGTCGCCTGGTCACACATCGGACAGCTCGCTGGGTGTGGCAAGCCGCGGCGTGTGAGTCTCTCCCCTGTCCAGCAGCGATCCAGGCAAGCCAGCCACACAAAGAACTTCACCCTTGGTTGTGCCCATTTCTTCCAATTCATCTTCCAAGATCTTGACTCGACCGCACCCTGGAACAGGGCGTCATAGCAAGACTTAGAGTAATAGATGGCATCAGGTGTCGAGCGCCAAATTAGCTTGTCTGGCTGCTCGGACATGTCAGGCTTTTTTTCACAACTAATCGAAATGACAGAATAATAACGACTCTTCTCTCAAAACCATGAGGGTGATGAGGCTACTACGTATGCAGAAGAATGTACTTCGGAGTGAGCAGCGCCACAACAAAAACCGCGATGGAAGGAAGAAGGCAACGAATCAAATGTGATCACCTAATTCCGGGTCATACGCTACACACGAATCGGATGCCAAACGAGAAAGTTCTCATTTTGAGATCACCTAATTAACGTTGACTGGGAATTATTTCCGTTTGCAACAGAAAACACCCACGCACACGGCCATCTTCCGCCATGGCGCACGCGAGATCTGCTCGACGTAGCGTACGTCTCCGGAGCGGCGGCGAGTCCATGGCCGACCTTTTCAGCGCCCTCCCCGAGGAACTCCTCCACCATGTGATGTCCTTCCTCCCCGCGCACGAGTCGGTGGCGACGTGCCTGCTCGCGCGGCGCTGGCGCCACCTCTGGAAATCGGTACCGGCCCTAAGGATCACCGGTGCCTACGACAATCCTGCCTCCTTCATGACCTTCGTCAACAACGTGCTCGTCTTCGACCGCGACACCGAGGCGCGCCTCGACTCGTTTGAGCTCGACCTCCACGTCATCGACGAGGGAGACCTCGACGTGCCGGCATCTTGCCCGACAACGAGGAGTTGGTGAACGCCTGGTTCCGGCACGCCGTCGTGTTGGGAGCCCGGGTGCTGGCGCTGCGCGCCACCCATGGCATCTACAGGGCCAAGGAGGACGCCGTGCCTATGGAGCTGCTGCCCGACGAGACTCTCATCTCACGCCACCTCACAAGGCTGGATCTTAAGTTGGTGCATCTGAGCGGCAGAACTCTCGATTTCTCGGCATGTCCGACGCTACTCGATCTCAGGATGGACGAGTGCAACATTGCGGGGGATATCTACTCTCCGTCCTTGAAGCATCTCACCATGTTCTTCAGTTTCTTTCTCACGGGTCCCGTTCGCGCCCGGATTCGATTGCCAAGCCTCGTCTGCCTGGAGCTGATTGATATCGGGTGTAGGGCTCCGCTCCTGGAAAGGATGCCGTCCCTTGTTTCAGCCATTCTTAGGCTTCGTCAGCTTATCGACTCTTGCCCTAGGAATGACGGCGGGGATTGCGGTGTTCCTCATTGTTATGGCTGTTACCATTCTGCGAGTGGTGCTGATGATAGGCGTGGCGAGTCTCTCCTACTGAACGGGTTGTCCGAAGCTGCACAGTTGGAGCTGTCACTGGATTCTGAAGTGGTATGCTCCCTTTGCACTCATCATGTTTTTTATTTACATCACATAATTATTAAAAATATTACTCCATCAGCATAGCTGGAGTAACACTCATGCATCAGTAGCGGTTTCTTGACCGGGAACAGCAGGAGCTCAGTAGCGGTTTCTGACATTAGTGAAAAATATAACACATTAGTTGATTCTAAGTACGACATCTTGATTTTTGATAAAGAATTTGTAGTATTGCCTAATCCATGTGGTCTTATTCCATCTTCAGCTACAAGTTTTGCCAAGTCACTTATACATCGTGTCCTTTGCACAGTTTGTTATCCATAGGGATTTGAAGTTGTGCCCTACATTTACCAAGTTGAAGACCTTGTTGCTCAGCGGATGGTGTCCCAACATAGCTTGTGACCTGTGTGTTAGGTTGCTTCCTCCGGCGCTCACCAATACTGGAGAAAGTTACCCTCCAGATATCTAAGGTATTATATTTTGTGGTTAATATCATTGTTTGTTACCAAAGTTAATTACAATCCATGATTGACTAATATCCTTCAATATTTGAGTTTTTAGGTACCTAAAGTTCCGGTGCAAACACAAACAAAGTACAGTCCGTCAGAACAATCATCCGAATGCAGCCAACTGAAGATAATTGAGATCGAATGTGACAAAACGGATGGGAGGGCTACCAAAATTGTGGACTTCTTGGGTACCTGCGGCATACCACCCGAGAAACTTCGTATCCAGCCAACTAAGAGAACTTCTGGATGTTAATGTGAGTTTAGCTATTGACACTCATCAAGCTTATGTTGTTTCTGTAGCTCACCAACATTTATACCAACATTTATGAGTACTGAATAATGTGAGAAAATAATTTATGGATATCATAAAGTACTGACTATTGCATTGGAAAATTAGAAATTCATAAGATGTCATTGGTGTCAAACTTCATGCGCTGACCACTATTCCAAAAGACCGATCTGATGGAAAGGGAGGGCAATCCACTTATACACTCAACACCCCTCCTCACATGTGACGGTCACAGACAGGTCAACATGTGTAAACTCAGAGGTACGGCTCAAGAGGCAAGTACGTGGACGGAGGGGGCACCAGCAATTTTTTAGGAAAATTGCGCCACACAGGACTCGAACTCGAGACCTTGGCTCTGATACCATGTCAAGCTTCATGCGCTGACCACTATTCCAAAAGACCGATCTGATGGAAAGGGCCAGACAATTCACTTATACACTTAACACCCCTCCTCACATGTGACGGTCACAGACAGGTCAACATGTGTAAACTCAGAGGTACGGCTCAAGAGGCAAGTACGTGGACGGAGGGGGCACCGGCAATTTTTTAGGAAAATTGCGCGCCACACAGGACTCGAACTCGAGACCTTGGCTCTGATATCATGTCAAACTTCATGCGCTGACCACTATTCCAAAAGACCGATCTGATGGAAAGGGCCAGACAATTCACTTATACACTTCAACACCCCCTCTCACGTGTGACTCGGGGAGGGAGAGGCCAACACGTGCAACCGGAAGAGAGCGACGGCGCGCGAGTCTCAGAGGTATGGCTCAAGAGGCCTATACGTGGACAAAGAGGGGGCAGCAACAATTTTAGAACAAATTGCGCAAACCAGGACTCGAACTCGAGACCTTGGCTCTGATACCATGTCAAACTTCATGCGCTGACCACTATTCCAAAAGACCGATCTGATGGAAAGGGAGGGCAATCCACTTATACACTCAACAATTGGTACTTGAGAGGATAATGAAATAAAATGAAGGTAATCAAAGTATACAATTTTCTTCCCACAAAAGCTGCTAGAATAAATTTCACAATTCATGGTTCAATTACACGACACCAAAATTGTCCTAATACGGTTCACCTCTTCAACGACTACACAATAATACGTAAAAAACATCCCCTCTCATGATAGGTACTTCAAGAAGCAACAGAGTATTGCTGTTTAAGTCCGGACTTTCTAGCCTCGATCAAACATTCAGCTTCCGTGATCAAAGGGAGCATGCGTGTTGGCTTAAGTGCAAAACTAAAGGTGGCACCCTGCAAGAACAGAGGACAACATCTTCAGTCCTACTGCCATGTAATCAGGGGACTAACAACACATTGCAGTCAAGTGATCTTATCATGTCAGTTTTTTTTCAAGATCTCCATGCAACTCAATAGTCTAGTTATGCAGGGAAGGAATGAGCATACTGAAAGATACATGGCCTTCACCTTGGAGGCTGTTTGAGTTCTTAGCCTATTTATGCAAGGCGTTTGAAGCAAAATTAGTCTTCCAGAATTGTCAACATTTCAGTTCAGTTGTCATCCCATGAATTATATATTGGTGTGAATTTTTTTCCTCTTCATTGATGCTCAAGGCATCGAATGAGTGTTTGTCATCAGTTTTATTCGTTTTCTTTGCAGGGTGTGTGTACAATCTTTTGGGATGGATAGATGGGACGAGTTACAGAGGGGGTTCTAGAAGATTCATCCAGAAGACCAGAACTACTCCGGTGACATATAGATAACAAGTTATCCTCACTTATGGAATGCGACACCTGTTTTTGTATTCAGATTTTGTTTACCTCGTTACGATTTGATGTTGTTACTTCTACATGATGCTGGTTGAAAACCTCCGTCGTTGATTTGGTTTTTTTCCCTGCAGCTGAGAAAATTCTGTATCAAGTATGTAAGATTTGTCACAATGAAAGACCATTAGAATGCTACAAAGCTTCATACCTTTTGCTTTCATAATTTTATTAAACTAAGCATTCGTAAAGCAAGGCACTCTTAGGAGCCAGCCATATTGCAGTTTAAAATTTGATGTTGGGTGGATTCATAAGACTCTTGGTTACCCAACTTCTCAGTGTGTTGGTTGATTCTAGAGTTGTGGCTTGTGTACATGGGAGCTATAAACGAACAAATTACTTGATAGTTAACGACTAGATATTACTTGATAGTGTCATATTGTCATTGATTGTTTTGATAACTAGAGGGATACCCCGCGCGTTGCGGCGGGGATTTGTTGAATTAAATTTTGATTTATTGAGCTAAACGGAAGAAAGATATATAAATGAACAGTATGAGAACCTAAATAGAAAATACATATGACATTCTGCATTTGATAATAAAAGTAATGTAAAATCCTTATTGGGTATAATTAACATTATATGTATTATATTTATAATTGGTAGGGTGGGTATTTTCTTCACTGAGAACAATTTGGACATGTGGGGTTCCTTTTTTAATGTACTCCAATATATACTTGGCGCTTCTGAATGGATGATCGTTGGATAGCTGTGTGCCTGTGTGGTGGTGCCTTTTAAAGTGAGACACGGTAATAATGTCCATCTTTGCAAGAGCCTCCATGAACTTGTTAGCTTCTCTCGATAAATGATTTGATGTGGATAGAATAATATTTGGTGAATCAGATCCTTTTCTGTAGAAAATAGGTATGCATGTTGAAAATAGCGTAGGCATGGCGAGTAAAACATAAATATGCATAGCAGCCATACATGTTTGTCTTGCTGCTGACTTCTTTCAACTCCTCATACTTTGTATGTGCTCTCTTTATTCAACTCCTCATAATTTAATTGGCCAAAATATTTCAAACTCAATGTGATGTTCACCTACAGGTAGGATGACCGATAGGAACACAATTACTGATTGTAGATAGAAAATGAGGTTTGTTGCCTTTGTGGTAGCAGGTTGTATGTACAGAAAATGTATCGGTATTATACAGGCACACCTTTTTATTATTCTATTTTCCTTCAAAACCTGTGGTTGAAGCAAAGATTTTTCTATATGTCTGAACTTGGTCTGATTGCTTTGCAATCACTATTCTCAACAGAGCACCAAAGTGTATTATAGTGGTTAACGCAAAGCAAATGAAATCTAAACAAAAGAGAGGCAGGGTAGTCAACATGGCGCTCACCAGATTTGTCGCTGTCGATTCCTAGATCATGTGGCACAGCAAAGGAGATATTGAAAATTATAGAGGGAATAATGATGTGGCTACAGAAATTAGGCACTGTGACCCCTGTTTTCACAAAGATCAATTACAGTATTTTAAAAGTTGAAAACTAAATAAGTGGGAGGTCGACCTAGGAACAGAGTGGGAGGCATGGATGAAAATCTAACTGACAATCGCTAAAATATGTACCTGAGAATGGGGAAGTGGAGCTCCTGAATACAGCAATTTGGAGTAGCCAAGAATACTGTACGAACACATGAATAGAGACGCCATATATAAAGGACATGGAAACAAAAAGTCATGAGTAATTATGGAATTAATTCGGGGAGCTCCACGGCTTACTCAGGGGTTACGAATTGCACATTGAAGAGGATTAATTGGTACACCATTGCGCCAATGGGAGATGGTAACGGAGAATACATTGGGATTGTATTTGCTAGCGGCATGCCGATGTAGGCGGAGATGCGGGGCTGCGGTCGGTACGGAGGTAGTCTGAATCCACTACGGGTTAGGTCGAGGGCCAAGGAAGGAGTTCGTACGCGTCCGTAGAGGTGCGGATGATGCTTGCCGGCGGCGAGCTATGCTGAGGCCTGTCAGGAGCAGGGTCGGAGATCTGTCCAGGGAGATGGGTGGGGAGGAGGCGCGCGGCCGCCGGCAGGTGCGGGCGGCGTGGGACGCAGGGGCACGGCGGTGGTGGCATGGTGGGTTGGAGCTTGACTCCGGTCGTTTTTTCAGCTCGAAGAAACTATTCGGCACGGCGATGGCTTCGTGGTTCGACCTTTCGGGACGGGATGGCGGCCACGTTCCGGACGGGATGCTGAAAAATGGACGGCCAAATCTTAATAATCGAACGGCTGTGAATAAGAGATGATGTGGATAGTCTGCATGCTCAGATAGACAACTTAAATGACCCATAGTGGGGTTTTGCTTTATAAGAGGTATAGATTGCATCATACATGCCCAAATAATTAGAAATAATTATATATAAATTTATCAAAATGCATGTTAACAGTTTTACCGAGCTAAACGAGTTAAACGAGCAAACTCGCGAGTTTAGCGAGCTGAGCCGAGTTTCATTAAACGAGTCGAGCCGAGCTGGCTCGTCAGTTGGCCGAGCTTCAACGAGTCGAGCCGAGCCGGCACGGCTCGCCTCGGCTCGAATTCTAGTCCTACCGACACGTTCAATATACGCCGAAGCTTTGTTACTACATACAACTGTAAAACCCTAGATACACATCTAAAACCTCCGGCCGAGATCATCTATAACTCGCTGAGGTAGCCTTTGTACCGATTTTGTAGCCACTCCATGAATAAAGTCTAAGGAATCTTGATCTACATTGTGTACGACTCAAACTTGATCTACATATGTATCCAATAGACAGCTCGGAGCATCTCTAGTGTTGTTAAACACCACATGATTCCGACAATTCCATATAGCCCAAACAAAAGCACAAGTACATATACAAATCCGGTTTTCTTATCCAGCCCATCTAACCAATCTCAAACATGTTGGATTATCCTCAACATATGCGGGGCAAAAGGACAAGAAATAAACTTACTTCTGATTTCCGGGAGTAAGATTGTTGTGGGATCGTGAAAACTATCCTTCGACAAACGTTGCATGCAGTCATAGAGAAAGTCACCACATACAACATGTTTAATTGGTGTGGAACACGGAGAGTTTTTCTAAGTGATTACTCATGCTATTTATTATTTGACTTTGTTTTTTAGTATTTAGAAAATGAGAAAGTGACTTTTTTTTAACGCGGGGTGCACATAACTAGCTTATCGCAGCTCTGCAATGTAGCATGACTTGAGAATTTAAGTACCTCTTAAATGTTAGGAGAGTAAAAGCATATTCCGGACAATATGGGAGAAATCGCATCCTCCTCGACCGTTTGATCCAAAAGGGTCATATAGTCATTCAACCTTTGCAGTATACCCCTACCCGCACAACAATTTTTTTGTGTATTATTGCAACATCAATGCAATATTTCTTCCCGTAGTGGTCAAAACCGTATAGAAAACACCCGAGTTTTTATAAAACACGCAATGCAACAAAAAAAGTATGGGTATGTAGCAAATTCTCATTGATCATAGCAAAATCCCCATCAGCCACACCAATATCTCCAACAAAAGTCAAACCACCAATGTAGCATTGGAGACCCACATTTGCAGCTCCCGTCAAAAACATTTCCAATATTAAATCAACATGTGTAGCAAACGCACAATATCATCAAACCATCTCGCACATGTGTTCGTAACAAACGCACACGAGTTTGCAACATGCAAGACAAACATATTGACGTGGGCATACCCTCCGGACACCCACCATTGGCGTACCCGATGCGGCCCAGCCGAAGGCCCACCTGGAGGTCCAAAGAAGCCCAAGAAGTCACGACTTGAAGTACAAGACAAAACTCATGTGAACCTTACCTGGCTCCCTTTATAAAGCCAGGCAGGGGCACCCTTTAGAGGGGAGGACACCACATACACGCATAGCATAGCGAGACCATGTCTCACACCATTGCCATTACGGCCACCATGTAATCATACATATATACAGATCAGGCAAGCAGGAGTAGGTCTTTACCTCACAATGAGGGGCCGAATCTGGTTAAATCCTTGCTTGTCAGCCGACGGAACTACCAGCGCGCCAACTTCTCCCTCTATACGAAACCCTATGTATCTCGACCTTATGATTTGCCGTGGTAACCCCACGTCACATATGTAGCATTGAAAATCTACAAACTAGTAACTTTCGTGTTGGATCATCGACCTTGCCGTTGTATCTCGTCGACGATGAATTTGGCTTGTATGAGCCTCACCGGATCCAGATCTCGTGAGTTTGGACTTACCCGTCCATGGCAACCTATCTTCCCTTAAGCTCTAGCAGGTGGATGCCTTCAATTTGAGTTCTTGCTCAAGACCTTCATGGGAGGCTTCCATGACGGCATGACAGATGATATCGGCTACGGCGGAAAGTGAGAGACAGAGGCGCGCTACACAAACAACTTAGCTGGTCATTGCCTCAACCCTCATGTTCCCTCCTTGTGTCGCAAGCCTCTATGCACCTCGCGCGCCGACGATGTCTGCTCCTCACGAGAGATTGCAGGAGTGAGAGAAATGGGCCTCGGTTGGGTGGATCCGGCGTCAACGAGACTCCGATGAGTCAGATTCGTCGTCGGCGATCTTGGGGCGGCGAGCTCGGTGGTCTCGCACAAGGTTAGTAATTTGCGATTTTTCGATGTTGCATATGTTTTTCTGAGATGCTGCAAACTCGTGGGCGGTTTGCTACAAACACACGAGGGAGATCCTACGACGATTCTAGATGTATCCTACAAATGTCGTTCAATGCTGCGAATTTGGTCGTGGGGTGTTACGAGCATTGGTCTCTCATGGTGCATATAGTTTTGACTTTTTGCTGAGTGATTTTGCCGCGATTGAGAGGGATTTGTTATGTACCTCTTCTTTTTACCCTTGTATTGGTGTTTTGAAATGCGTTTTTTTTTACCTTTTTAATAAAAAAATGATGCAACAACACTGCAATAGAAAAAGTTTATTTTGAGGGTGGAAGGTATGATGTAAAGGTCCAACAGTGAGAATCAGACGGTAGGAGTGGTGATGATTTTTCCCCGGCCCTTCCTAACCCCGACTACCGTGACAGGAGTCCAGGTCCAGTCGTGGCTCAATAGTAGCCCGACGAGATCTGTCATACCATCGTTTTCGTCGCCGGCGACGGCGGCAGAGTCATGGGCGATCCCAAGGTGTGGAACCCCAACTACGGCGTCGTCGGCAGCGGCGACCGCCGCCTCGCCTACTCCCGCCAGCTCTCCCTCTCCTCCTCTCCCCGCCCCGGCCTCGCGCGCTCCGACTCCTCCATCTCCATGCCCGCACCCTCGTCCTCCCCCCTCCATGCCGGCGCCCCGACCAGTACCGACTTCCGGTTCCGGTGGCTCGCCACCCGCCCCATGCGCCGCCTCGCGCTCCTCCTCGCCCTCAACGTCGCCTACTCCGCCGTCGAGCTCGCCGTCGGCCTCCTCACCGGCCACGTCGGCCTGGTGTCCGATGCTTTCCATCTGACCTTTGGCTGCGGGCTGCTCAGCTTCTCCTTGTTCGCCATGGCCGCCTCCCGGACCAAGCCAGATTCCGTCTACACCTACGGGTAGGATACTCACATGCTTTCTATTTCTCTTCTCCCGCCTAGTAGCTAGAGTGCATTTCGATTCTATTCGATTCATGCTACGGCCTAGTTAGATCCATTCGTTAATGCTTCCTTAATTTCGTATCATTCGATCCTGCTGCAGGTATAAAAGATTGGAGGTCCTGGCTGCCTTTACGAATGCTGTAAGCTTGCTTCTCAATTTGCCTCATAATTTTGTTTTGAATGTTTACTGTAGGGGAGACCCCCACAGTTCTTTATTAAAGATAAGAACTGTACAGACTATTTACAAACTTTACAAAAAGGATTTAAGGGAGGGAACTAAGCCAAAACCTTAAGAATCTTTGCCTCTTAATTTAGGCCCCCTTAAGAATCTTTGCTTAGAATTCTACCGTCTAGCCAAACCCTCTAACAATGCCGCTAAGTCAAACTTTCATGTGTTGTCATACACAACTGTCCTCTTGTCTTGGCCATCTTCAGTTGAATGATACACCTGTCAAATACTAGGAAGAGTGTAGTGCAAACATGGTAATGAAAACATATACTTCGTTCAAATCCAACCTTTGTTTTCATCTTCCCTTGTTTTTATGTGTGATACTTTGGTAGCAGCTCACTGGCTACTACACAAATCGGGATTTTCTTGTAACAAATTACTGGAACAGTCTGTTGATGCTAACACACTAAGTGACCCTTTTGGTTGTAATTATTTTTCACTTAGTTGCACACTTTCTGGCCTTTTTTTTCTGCTAATATTTTGACCACCTTCATATGGTAGACAGCTGTTCCTGCTGTTCCTGTCTTTCTCCTTGGCTGTTGAAGCGCTACACTCCTTTATGCAGGATGAATCTGACCACAAGTAAGCACCATTTTTATATGTTGGCAGATGATTATGTCCCCATTTGTTTTCTATGTTGGTTATCGGATGTGTTCATCTTGGGAGGGAAAAAATGGTGAAACTGGTCATGTGGTTCATGCGAACCCAGTCGTTGTCTCTATTAGTGTGATAGTGTTAGCTCGGTCCAGTTTATGGTTGTGGATAACTGAATTGTGTTCTCTTACATTATTTGCACTAAGAACTGACCACTGTTTGGTAATCTCTTGTTTCAGTGCGTCTACTACATTTTTCCTTCACTCATGACCTATCAATCTAAACAGTCGGTTGTCCTAATAAAAATATATTGCAGGCATTACCTCATTGTTTCTGCTGTCACCAACCTTTTGGTCAATTTACTTGGTGTTTGGTTCTTTCGGAGCTATGCTCGTGTTAATATAGGTATGCAATCAGCGATGCCTAGCTACACCAGGGTACACATTTTTCCTTATTTACTACCAGAATTGAACATCTACTGATTAATGGCAATGTGATATATAATTGTTTGTTAATTTCCAGTTTACAGGAAAGCAGAGGATATGAATCATCACTCCATCTGTTTGCATGTTCTGGCAGATTCAGTACGGAGGTAGTATATACACAACTTGGCGTGATACAACTTTCCGTCGAACATCTTTGCATCTTTGTCTTCGTACCCATTTATGTTAACTGACATTTGTTATCTCTCTCTCCCTCCCAGTGCAGGCTTGATACTAGCTTCTTGGTTTCTATCATTGGGGTAAATAAATCCTTTTAGAGAGTTTTTCTGTGCTCTTATATGTTTTACCACTATTGCTTTTGGCTGAACACTTGTCTTCTACTTTTCTGCTTCTGATCTTTAGGATTGAGAATGCAGAGGTGTTGTGCCTGGGAATTGTTTCCGTCGCAGTGTTCATGCTTGTTCTGCCTCTGTTCAAAGCTACTGGAAATGTCCTCCTGCAAATCGCACCTGGCAATGTAGCACCTTCAGCGTTCATCAAGTGTGGCAGACAGGTAAACAGCACTTTTGTAGCCATTCACTTCAGCAAGTCCAAAACCATGGACGGCGTCGTGACACTCTTAACACGGCTATTGTTCTCCAGATTACCGCTTACGAGGATGTCTCTGAGGTATGCCAGGGTCGATTTTGGGAGCTTGTACCTGGTCATTCCATCGGTTGCCTCTCAGTTCAAGTAAGATGACATTTCACGTCTAATTAATCGAACTTGTTGATAGTACTGGAACGACTGAATCTTAGAATTTTGGTTGTGTGTATAGGTGAAGAATGGTGGTGATGATCAGTCCGTGCTCAAATACGTTCACGGATTGTACGAGGATCTGGGAATACAGGATCTGACCATCCAAACTGAAGAGTCATAGTCTCATACTTTAGACTCATATACGTGGTAGAATATAATTTTTTTTTGCCGGAGCTGCCTTTTGTTTATTTGTGCTAGTGTACCGATCAGTTGTGGCAGGTCGTGCTGTGAAATGGAAATGTCATTACGTTACAGTTTTTCCCGTCGGAAGTATTGTGAATCATACTGATCATGGAGATCGGTAGCTTTAGAAAATATTGTGGTGAAATCGCAGTTCATTCAACCTGGTGCCTTTTTGCAGCTCATTCATCTTGGCAATGCTTGCTGAAGGTACAAACATGAACCAGTGGTGTCGTGCATCTTTCTGTAGAACTATTTGTGCGTATGTGCAACTACCCATTTGTTTTTAATCAACACTCGGTACATCGCTCTTGGTTGGAGTAGATTCTGTTTTTAGAGTTTTTGAATCCTTTATTAGTTTCTTCTGGTGCTACACTACTCTTTAGGGTTGGGAATGGTTTCAGCTTGGTCTGCGTCTGATGCAAAGCCGAGCACCGTCAGCAAAGGCGAGAACGCTGAGAAGAAGAAGAACGATCACCTTGTTGTGAACTCTGTCTGCTCCAGAAATACAGAAAAAGCAAAGGGATACATCCCAGCCTAAGGCCTAGGCCGAAATGATGGAGTGTGGGCTGGCTGGAGAGAAGAAGGCCTTGGCCGGCCAAGGCCCAACATAACAAAGTCATCGTCGTCTCGGTCGGCTCCCAAATCACTCATCGGTAACCCTCAAAAAAAAAAAATCACTCATCGGTACAGTCGTACAGACGAGGACGAACCCTATCTCCACTGCACCGCCGCCGCTGCCGCCGCCGCGGTGGCTCTGGTGGGTGGCAGTGAAATTCGATGGTGATGGAGACCTCCCTGCGGCTGCGCGGCGCCGACTCCACCGTCGGCCCGCACGGACTCCGCATCCACGCCAAGCAGAAGCTCCTCCTCGCCTCCAACGCCCTCCTGCAGGCACGCACGCACGCCCTCTTCCCTTCACTCATTCTTCCTCGTACCTCTGCCCTGACCAAAATGAACCAATCAACCGCACGTAGGCTCATGCGGAGATCGACACCAGCACCAGGAAACCCAGCCACCTCGCGCTCCTCGCAAGGCACTTCTTCCCCCAGGTCGGTACCCGCACTTCTCCCCTTCCACGCCGTAGTACAGTACATCCATTGCCGAGTGAGCGAGCCACTGATTTGATTTCTTTCTTCCCCAATGGGAAATGAATCCCAGCTTTCGGCCAACGTCGGGGCAGGAGTGCAGCTGGAAAGAGGCGACATCTTCAGGTACAGCCTCCGCGGGAAGAAGGCCGTCTCCTTCACCTCCGACGGCCTCCTGGGGCTCAACATCAAGGGCCGACTCCTCGCCGACAAGGACTTCAACCCGGTACAAATGATCTCACCTCACCCGACCAACCACCTGCTAGTGCTACTCGTGGATGGTATTACTTGACCATCTCCTGCATTGCACCTGAACCTTACCATTATGTTGTCGCAGAGGACCAAGAGCGGGGCCATCGAACTGGCTTGGACCATACTCGACTTCAGAAAGGGCCAGGACGTCAGGATCAAGGCCGGCTACGAGCTCTACCGCAAGGTTTGTCTCTAGCATTCATCGCTTGTATGCACAGAATGGGTATCAGCTGCTTCCCAATTGCTAAACTTGTGATATGTGTTCTACATGCTTGTATCGCGTGCTGTGTCTATCTACAGAATTAAGATGTTCAACTGCTCTGCAAATCTTATTCCAGTGCGGTCCTCTGGATTTGCTACTATAAACCATCTATAATTTAAGATCATTGGTTGTGTCTGAATTTATACAAGTTAGCAACAACCCACGGGCTGACACTAAACCATTCATGTCTATGCATAGGAAAGTGCATGCCACTTCCTTTTCCTTTAAAAATGGTTCAGAGCAGCAGGTACTTGTTCCACAAGAAGCAGTCACCCTGCATTCTCGGAAGAAACCTTAGGAGATACACTATATTGGTCAGATTACAAGCAAATTAATTTCTCTTTAATATCTGTAACTTTCTAGTATGTATCTCCTCATATCTTATTAGTTCTTGTACAATAACTTTCGGTGTCTTATTAGTTCTTATACAAACTAGCTGAATGCCCGTGTGTTGCAACGGCCTCTAGTTTTACTCTCTAGTCATAAGGTATTGTCTTCGGTGTATTCAGAAGAGAGCACAAAAATTGCAATATTTCTACCATACAAGTAACCACAAACTGCTCCATCATGGCCTTCTCTTGCTTAACACAAGATTTACCTTCCCTTTTTTTTTGCAAATGTGATTTACCTTCCACTTGATCGTTGGAACTACTAAAGCACACACAATAACTCCCATTAATTGCCATCTCGCTGGTACTCCAACCTTATTTCTTGCTACCAGCAATCTGCATAGCAAAATAACAAATGATGCTACTACCGAAACTGCATATTGCAAAATAACAACTGATGTTTGTGTTAAGAAAATAACCAATACTATCAACAGTAATGTATTAATTTGCTAGATGAACCTGCCAACGTTAATTGGCCATCCAGGCGGCAGGAGGGGTGTAATTTCACCTGATGATTCACATCATAGTCTCCTGTTCACACATAACATAAAACAGGAAAAAAGCTTCTCCTGCTCAGCACCAGTACACAGTACGAACGGCGTGTGCCGGATTGACAGAGAAGGTGCTAGACAAAGGATGTGCTGCACGCGTGAGAGATGATTTGTGCAGATGTCCGGAGTGGCGCGCGTTCGACTTCCGATCGAACATGCTGCCTACGGGTCTATGGGAGGCAGGCCGGCCCTCCCGATCGAAGACGTTGCCGACTGTAGCAGCAGGGTAGCAGGGAGGAAGGTGCTGGTTCTGGGGGTTTCCAGGGCGATGGTGGTGACCGGAGAGGAGGGGTGACCGGGGCGGCGGGGCGGCTCCCTGCCGTGGGTCGCCGAAGCCATGGTGCCTTGATGCATCGTGCGTGCGAGATAATGTTCGTGATGACTGGGGACGATTTCTTCCTTTTTTTTTCAATCGTTACCGATCCGGTATTTTTTACTGATACCTTTGGTCTCCGGTTTTTCTAGCGATCGTTACAGACTTGGGCGACGTATGTACGTACGGTCGTTTACAAATATTGTATAGTAGAGATAATTTTCGGACACAGGATCTGGTAGAGATATGAAGGTTCCATGCCTTCCTTTTGACTATCTTTTTTTACAGTTCCATTGGTCATCTGTTCTGCTGATGTACTTGATAATTGTATACTCTGACAATCATTTTCATTTACTATTGAGCACCACATTACCTAGCTTGAATTTTATACGTGGTTATAATTTTATTTTGAAAACGTGTAATTGCAGATGCCTTATTTCCAGCTGAGGGAAAACAACTGGACTCTTAATGGTTATATGGACGGAAAATGGGATGTTAGATTCGATATGTGACCAGGAAGCTATTTGTGGAGGGGACTTGTCTGCCGATCAATTAGTGCTGTAGGTGTATTCCTCCTTTTTTTTTTTGAGTTGCCACCATTCTGTTTCGCTGTAGTGCTCTAGAAAGATGGTAATATCATTCATTCATCGGCAAGCACCGGTTTCATTGAGAATGTAGAATTAGAAACTTCACATTCATGGATGGAGTCTGGAAATTCTGGATTCAATTGTTAACTTGGGTGTCTTTATATAGTACTGATGGGATGATTGGTTGCAGCAATGCATTCTTGTGGATGCAGAATACTAAGACTAGGTAGGTTCGAAAACTCGAAATGGAGGCCGAGCCGAGCTACAGGTAGCCCTTTATCTGGGCTGCCTGCATGCGAAGAGATAGGTGAAATCAGCGTTTCCGGGTCTGGTATTTGACATGTATTTGATCGGTATTTGACATGTATTTAATCGTACTGCTATTTCAACAATTGCTACACTGGCACATGATACCATCCATTGACCATTCACGTGTGAACTGGGGCAACAGGACCCTCGTTTAATGAATCTGAAGCAAGTTACTCCCCTCCAACTATATAAACACCACTTTGGCTCTAAGAATTGCAAGATACCGCATAAGGACAAGGTGTTTTGGCTCGTAGAGCATCTAGTCTCATTATGGGAGTGCATTTTTCTTAAATACTTTAAAATAGCAAAAAATCTGAAATAAAATTTTGGGTGTAGCTCCGAACATTTTATGTTGACACACAAAGTTTCACGAAAAAATAATGTTTTTTGAGCTCTGTATAAAAAAGACAAATTCAGTGCTCAAAAATAAGTTTATACTAGACATTTTATTTGTCTTTTTACATAGAACACAAAAAATGATTGTTTCAGACAAAATTTTGCGTGTCTACATAAAATGTCAATATGTACACCCAAATTTTTTTTCAATTTTTTTTGACATTGTGAAATATGATTTTTCATAATAGGAGCATCTAGTTCTACAACCCGAAATGGATTTCCGCATAATATAGGGGTCTTGTTGGAATATTAAGCAATTTCGACATGAGATTAATTACCGAAATCAACATCATATATGCACTAGCACATCTAACCACATAAGACAAACTAGACATATCTAGCATATCTATAGATGGACCAACTACTAGTGCAAACAGAGAGAGAAGTAGCACATACGTGTTGACTAGGAAGGTCTCCATTGATCCGTTGTTCATGTCGACCATGGTGGTGACGATGGAGCAGACGAACGGCCGACTTAGGTGTTGGAGTCGGTGCAGCCGGAGTCGGATGGAAGTGAGCAGTCACGCCGAGACGCTCCCCAAAAATCTTATCGACCGTCTCCCGGTGCAGGATCTCAATGGACGGATTTTCGGAGGCCTGCTCTCCCGGATGACCGTGCACGCGGTCGTCGGGATGGAGAAGCCTGGAACCAACACATCAAAAGGAACTACGCAGTGGAGACAGGAAGAGTGTGGATGTGCTAGTGTTCTGGATCCTTCCGTCCTCTTCTCTATAGGCAGAGAAGGCAAGTGCCACGCGGTGGTAGAAGCAATGCACATGTCAAGCATGCACATGCGTGTTGACACGTACACACAGCTGATGCGCACTAAAAACATAATTTTCCACAAAAAACAAGCTCTAACTCAAACTCTATTCACAAAATGCAAGGCGTGGCAAGATAGGCGGCGGAGGAGGAGCGTGCGTGAACTCCTCCTATTCTCACTCACTTAGTGAGTTCTAGAAGAACTCACGTTATAAACTGCTCCAACTCTCTCCCAACTAGCAGTATGAGACTAAACTTAGTCCCACTTCCACTTCCACTTCCACTTCCACTTCCGTACGTACACAACATGCACCAACTGATTGGGCCTTTGAGATTTCATGATTTGTTGAGCCAACGACAGGGCCAATAAAATCCAACAGGTCTAAGGTGATAACAACTGGTTATTATGGTTTAGCAGAAAATATTCAATACAAAGTTACAAACACAATATAGTGTTGAGCGATAAATACAGCTGCACGTGCTAGCTTATACTCCCTCCGTTTTTTAATATAATATGTTTTAGCTTTTGTCCACATGCACATACACACAAATGTATGTAGACACATTTTTGTGTGCATGTTCACTTATTTTAGTGTGTATATAGACAATATGTACAACACCTAAAACATCTTATATTAAAAAACAGAGGGAGTAGTTGAGTTAGCACATGCAGTGTTTGAGCTTGAGAAGTGGACCCACGTCTAATGTCTTTCACTGAAACGTTTTTGGTTATCTTGAATCATCTAAACTCGGATATTGATTTTTTTTTTGAGAACTAGATATTGAATTTTGTGGAGCACGACGTTTTGCAGTTTTTTTTTGTTTGGCCACTGGGCCCATGTCGTTGACACCTTTCTACTGGGCCGGCCAGGAATGGGTGCGAGTGCGACACGCTGCTGAAAACTGCCACAAGTCTCTCCACCTCCAATATCACTTGCTCTGCCCAAAATCCCAAATCCCCACCGATGGAGGTGAAGCGAGCAAGGTCCGGCGATTTCCCTCTCCTTCCTGCCACCTCTTCGCCGGGTGAATCGAGCTCCGTCGTACATCGCCTCTCGTCTCCTCCTCCTCTCAGGTGCGTTTGTTTTTTTCCCACACTGAGGTACCTCTCAGATCCTCTAAACCCTACTTGAATCCGACCTCAGCGGCTGCGCTCTGCAGGATGGACTGGTATGTTAGCCATAATCATTGAGCGGGCAAAATCCGATGGGCAAATTGTTGGCGTGGTACCACATCTAGTGGATGGCGGATTATCCATTCTACAATACGCCGACGATACAATTCTTTTTATGGAACATGATATGGAAAAGGCAAGAAATCTGAAATTAATATTATCAGCGTTCGAGCAACTTTCCGGTCTAAAAATCAATTTCCATAAAAGTGAAGTGTTTTGTTTTGGCGATGTTGGAGTATATTACGGTTAGGTTTATTTTGGTAGTTTAAGTTTAGTCCAATTCTATCTCTATTAGGCTTCTTGCCCCCCAAATCTTGTACTTCTATATAAACTGCCCAAGAGGCTCATTGTAATCACCGATCCAATTATCAATAGAATTCCGCAATATTACATGGTATCAGAGCATCTCGTTCCTAGGGTTTAGCCCACCACCACTTCCGCCGCGCCGCCCCCGGCGAGATCGATCTCCATGATCGCGGGGGCGTTGCATCCCGTAGCTAGTTTTTGTTTCAAATTCATTAGATCCGTTCCATAGTTCTACCAATTTTCGTTTTCCAATTAGATCTAGTTTGCTTTAGCCACCAAAATAACCCGTCGATGCAATCAGCAATTCCACAATTTCTGCAGATCTGATCGATACACCAACGTCTGCCTCAAGCTGCTCCGTCCGGCCGGATACGCGCTGGACGTCAGGCAACTACGGGCGGCACAAGGGCTGCATGCAAGAATTTTGGACTCCATGTTCGCATGCGTGCATGTGCACATGGGACACGCATGGATCTCTCCGAGTCAAGATGCATCTTGCTGCACATCTACGCCGCCGATCTTCACCAAGCTATCGACTCCGATCTGCATCAATTGTTGTCATCATCGCCGACAACCATCTACACCAACATCATCGCTTCGTCGCCACCACCACCGATCGTGGTCCTCGTCAACGCCAACAAAATCTTCCTCTTCTCCACCAGCGACGCCGCGCTGAATACAAGCGGAAAATACGGGTCTAATCCCGAAATCAACTACCGCTATAGTTCAATCTCCATCAACAACTACTTCGTCGTCTTCGTCCACCACGACCTCGCCGCCAGAGTTGCAGTCTATTTTTATTTTTACATTAATCAATTTTCTTCTTGCAACTATTTCTTCCACTCCGGCGTCAACGGCGGACAACTTATTCGCACCGACCGGTCACGGAGAATTTCCTTGCTGATCCCTCCAACTCTGGCTCGCATGGCTCATGATGGTCCCTGTCTTCGCACGTCCGGTATTGGCACCACCGACGCGTGCCTTCGTCCCCGGCGCGCCCCCAAGTCCGGCAAGCTCGGAAAGGCGTGTCGCCTACCTCGACTACTCTGACTCCAACAGCTTCTACTACATTACTACGTACGGCGAATTTCTCCAAGGCTCAACGACGACATCGACCACAACACCACGACAACATCAACCTCTTCGACTTCATCAGCGGCGACTACATCACCAACGGCACTATCGACCACGACTACAGCGCCCCACTCCGGCTACATCGACATCGGCATAAGGGCTATCATCTCGGCTCCCTCTCCAGCGACTTCGGATTGTGCTCCAGTCAGACCATCCGTGACGCTCCTGCTGTTCGCGTCACTACCGATCCGACTGCGGGGGGGGGGGGGGGGGGGGGGGGGGGGGGGGGGTGTTGGAGTATATTACGGCTAGGTTTATTTTGGTAGTTTAAGTTTAGTCCAATTCTATCTCTATTAGGCTTCTTGCCCCCCAAGTCTTGTACTTCTATATAAACTGCCCAGGAGGCTCATTGTAATCACCGATCCAATTATCAATAGAATTCCGCAATATTACAGGCGACGCTTAAGAGGAGGCTACCCATTATGCCGAATTATTCGGCTGTGGGCTTGGCCAGTTTCCAATTAACTATCTCGGCATCCCAATTCACTTTAGGAGACTAACGATAGCTCAATGGAAGCATGTTGAGGAAAGACTACAAAAGAGGCTAAGTAGCTGGAAAGGAAAATTATCATCCTTAGGGGGAAGATTGGTGCTCATAAATTCAGTCCTAACTAATATGGTGCTGTATATGATATCTTTCTTTCAACTATCAAAGGGAGTCTTGCATCGATTGGATTACTTTCGATCTAGATTCTTTTGGCAAGGGGACAATGAAAAAAAGAAATACCGGCTGGCAAAATGGGATGTAGTGTGCCGCCCTAAGGACCATGGTGGTCTTGGGATTCATGATCTTCAGGTCAAGAATAGAGCACTTCTTGGTAAGTGGCTGTTTAAGCTACTGACGGAAGAGGGGGTGTGGCAAACCCTCCTTAGGAAAAAATACGTAGGCTCAAGTGCGTTATCACAGGTTTCTTGGAAATCAGGTGATTCACATTTTTGGGCGGGACTAATGGCGACGAAGAAATTCTTCTTCCCATATGGCTCTTTCTCCATTAAGGATGGGTCTGAGATAAGGTTCTGGGAGGATACATGGTTGGGTACTACCCCACTCCGAGAACAATATCCAGCGTTATATGGGATAGTCCAAGGACGTCACAAGAGTGATACGCTTGCTCACGTACTGTTGATAATTATCCAACTGTGACGTTTCATAGAGATCTTGTTGGACCCAGACTGGCATCTTGGCATGAGTTGCTCCAGCGACTCGCTACTATCAATTTGACTCAAGGGACGACGAGTTTTGGTGGAATTTACGCAAATGCGGTAAATTCTTCGTGGATTCCATGTATACAGCACTCGTTCAGCGGATGTGTCAGTAGATAATAATAAGAAAATCTGGAAGATGAAAATTCCACTTAAAAACAAAGTTTTTGCGTGGTATCTTCGTCGAGGAGTAATTCTTACAAAAGACGATCTTGCAAAACACAATTGGCATGGGAGTAAACAGTGTGTCTTCTGTCATAAAGACGAGACAATCAAACACCTTTTCTTCGAGTGCAAATTTGCTAGTTCTATATGGTCCATCACCCAGATAGGTTCTACTATTTACCCACCTAAAAGCATTGCTAGTATTTTTGGCAATTGGCTGAATGGAGTGGATAATAGGTTCAAACAACTTATTAGGGTGGCAGCGCTTGCCGTAATATGGTCGCTTTGGCTATGTAGAAATGACAAGGTTTTTAATGATAAAAATTGTTCTCTTATGCAGGTTATCTACAGGACTACTGCTACGCTCCGTTCGTGGTCTCAGTTGCAACGTGTGGGGGCATCGAGACCTGTTTATGGAGGCGTGTACAAGCCTGGAGGATACGGCGAGAGACTTTTTATCCCTACATGAATGGCAGCATAATTTGCGGATCGGCCCTCCACCACCATAGGCGTTTTTACAATTTCTCATTTTGATATGTAATTCGCCTTGTTATTTTTTTCTTACTTCAGACTTGTCTTGGCTGTGTACATCTTAGTTATACAGAGGCTGGGTGTAATACTTAAACCTTTTAAGTAATAATAACTAGCTGGGTGGCCCGCGCAATTGCGCGGCTAGCGATGCATTTTCTCGGCCCATTGCCCATAAATGGTAAAACTTTATGACCAATCTTCAAATTTAATTCAATGATAATCGAACAAAGAAACATTTTTATTTTCAGGCCACTGATATTTTCGTCGATCACACATGGGAAGCAAACAAAGATAGCGAAACATGTGCCTAAAATTAAAGATATGTACATCGTTCACAAAAAAAGAACACATGCTTATCAGATCGATCCAGAATTCTAGATCCAAACATACACACATATGTATACAACTCCCTATCAATTTCAATATTTACACGTGTGTATACAACTTCATAGATCAATCAATTAGGCATATTCAACTGATGTGCAGAGACTCAACGGTTGGACCTCAACAATGTGTTGTGTGTGATGTTGACGTTGGGGCTGCAGCGACCTTGCCTGAGTTACCTGGTAGAGGCAACGATGTTGACCCTAGTACGTCGGTGACCTCAGCCCATCCACACAACAGCTCGATATGTTCCAACCACATTGGACTTCTAGTGTGTCATCATTTTACCTCAAAAAAATAGAATGGAAACTCTAGATGCATCAGTACTAAATACATACTAACTATATATGAAAACAATGAAAATATATAGGAGAATTAAGGTGGATACCACACTTTCACTTCTATATATCCATGAGAGAAGATATGGAACAAACATTACTCTGTTTGTATGGTTAGAGCAAGATCAGCCAAGTAATGCAGAGAACAAAATACTGGTTCTTGTACTTATTTCCATGCTTCTTTGTTTATTTCCTGAACATCTTAATCTTGTGTGATATACTGTAGTTTTTTCAAGTCAGACACCTCATAAGTATTGCTTTAAATTTAGATGATAGTGTCATGATTCAGCTGTAGTGAATTTTTTGGACCTCACATTGTTAACCCAATGAACGTACATGTGCCCTCATAGAAAATTCAGAGGTAGACAATCAATCATAAACTGAAGAATAATGTCCGTTGAACGGAACACTTCCACCTGAACCAATCAATATCCCTGAGGAGGGATCTATATAACTGGAAGAACCATGAATTTTTTAGCCCAGTTCCTGTGCTATATCACTAAACATATGCAAAGAAAGAGAATGTGAAAATACGCACTTGCAGGCCATGGAATCCTTGATAGCATAAGAACATTTTCTTGATCTTCATACTGCTTTCATCCGGGGATAGTTGTTAAGCTAAATGCAGATATCAGAAAACGCAAGACCAAAGCATCTAATTTCATTCGGGGAAAGCTACGAAATCTGCATGATGATAATAAGGAGCGCAAACCCAATAACTGAAATCTCCCTACAGCAGCATAGATGAAACATTAACAAACTTCCATATCAGAAGACAAAGTAATGACAGCAACAAATTATAATCAATAAGTTGTAAATGCAATTTTTTGGATTTGATCTTATGATATAAAGACATGTTCAAGACCGGGCCTTCGTGCTTAAGTTTATGTGTTGACACCACTATTTTCAAATTAAATGTCGATGTAACGCCCTCCGGCTCCTAGCAGTATATGATTTCCATTACAGTTCTTATAAGGAATGGCTCTAGGTCTTTCTGGCTTTGGTCAACTGGTTAGAATCGAGCTTTCTTATTACTTCTCTGTACCAATAATTTATTCTAACAAACAATCGCTGAAGTAGTACCACACGGTAGCCAGGGACACGATCCTAGCTAGAAGTATGAGGTGATCATTGTACACTAAGTCTATATTTGATTGTACTGTACAATATTTCCAACATAATGTGCGTGTTGCACACAAAAAAATGAAAGCCAATACTTTTAATTTTCTAGTTTTATGTCTCATCAAGCGCGTGAAAGAATCACCGATATGTTCTTTGTTATCCCTTTTGTTGTCTTCACTGAGAACATTCCTGTAATTAGTTTTTGTTTCGCTAAAATAGTTGAATACAAATCACGTACAAATCCATAGTGAGAAATAAAGAAACAGTAGATCATATAAAGATATGGAAATTCTGCAAGCTGGGTGAAACTTCCTTTTGTTTCTTTTCATGAGTTGGGATCTAACCTTAATTGTGTAGAAGGAGCTCATCAAGCACTGAAGCTAACACTTCCATACGTCAGCTCTCGCACCATCAATTGGGATGTGTGCGCCTCCTGGCCGGCCGGCCGGCCGCCGGCGGACTCATGTTCCCGGCCTGGATGCGTCTACCATGGACGATGTAGTATGCTGTAAGGCGCCTGAACTGCGCCGCGATCTAGGTATAAGTGCACTGTGCACATTGTAGATGATCCCAAATTCCTGATGCGAGCAAAATACATATTGCAAAAGCGCCAGTACTTCGGATTGTTCCGCAAGGCGTACGTGTTGATTGGCTGACTGCTTATTTGATATTTTGATTGCCTGTCCCGCCGGCTCGATCGCGTGGGTATGTTGATTGTGATGTTGAGAGCAAGGGGTTGAGTTACTAACCGGATGATCTCGTACTTGGAGTCGTCGGACTCCAGTTTGACCAGCAGCACGAACTTCGTGGCAGCCTGGCCGCGGCAATCAAGCAGATTGCGATCACGTTCGCCATGGCCATGCAGGTGAAGCAATTTCTGCACTTTAAGAATTGGAATCGGGAGTCTATGCTCCAAGAAATTCTGGGGAAGACCTGTACTTCATAAAATTCTGGGGTGTCGTGTACTCCATCAACGTCGCCTAGAACGGCATGAAGCTCGTTTTCCTCTCTGATCAGTTCAGGCAGTTGGAGTTCGTCCTCCACGACGGCCCGCTCGCTATACACCAATTTTGTGTCGTTCATTAGAGCAGACGCACCGAAACCTCCCGCTGCCACCACCAGTAGGGTTACCGCGCTGCCAGGCTGTCGAGCTTAACGACCGTCAGGTTCAATCCTGCTAAAGGTGATTCAAGACGCGAGGAACACACAGCCTAGATCATCACGTCCACTTGTTATGGGCGAGGATCAGCAGATCGATTCTGCTCAGCACTCATTCTACGATTTTCAGAAAACGTGGCGAGCCTGCTAATCGTCGACATGCGGCCGTGACCTGCTAATCGTCGACATGCGGCCGATTTTCTGAAAACGTGGCGAGCCTGCTAATCGTCGACATGCGGCCGTAACCTGGGGGAAAAGATCCAGCTGTGGATTGCCTATTACTACAAAGAGTCCATTACTAACACAAATAGCAATCGTTTTTTAATTGAAACATGCAAGCGTGTTGACGCAATATAGAAGGCTAGCTGACGCCGCATAGCATGCTAGTTCTTAGGACGCGAGATCTGCAATGACTAATCTCGACCATTGATAACTTTTCAACCAAAATCGTTAAATCCTAACCGTTATTTGTCTTGTGTTTTAATTATATAATAGATACTTAAACCTTTTAAGTAATAAAAACTCCCTTTATCTTAAAAAAAAAAAGATGGACTGGTCCAATCTCGGGGACGGGCCGGCGGGCATGATCGCCGAGCGGCTTCTCGCCAACGACGTGGCGGACTACGTTCGCTTCCGCGCAGTGTGCCGCCCCTGGCGGCAGTGCTCCCCGGACCCACGCGCGCACGGCGTGCTGGACCGCCGCTTCCACCCGCGCAGATGGATCATGCTACCAGGACAAGTCGCCGGCCCCGACCTCCGCCGCCTCCTCAACCTCTCCACCGGCCAGTGCGTCCGGGCGTACCTCCCGGAGCTCCGCGGTCACGACGTTTGCTCGCCCACCGTCGAGGGCCTCCTCGTCCTGCTCAACAGGACCACGTGCGCCGTACGTCCGCTGAACCCGCTCACGCACCAGCTTGCCGATCTCCCGCCGGCGACCACACTTTACCCCCTGTCTGGGCGGCGCGCGGGCATGTACGACGCTAATCCTATTTTGGATTTCGAGGTGTCAGGCGCTGGCCTTGCTGATGACGCCACGGTCGCGGTCCTTTTCGAGGAGGTCCAAATGCTGGCCGTCGCTAAGCCTGGCGATGAGCAATGGACCGTGGTCAAACAAGGCATCTTCCTCAAGCCAGCCATGTCATTTGCAGGCCGTTTCTATTGCACCTCCGGCTCGGATATCAATATGGTGGATACTAGAGACAACCAGCCACCGCAGCTGGTGGTGGCTGCCGAGACAAATCGCCAGTTTTCCGGGATAGTGAAGACAGTGCATCTGCTGGACAATGATGGGGAGCTGATCACTAGTAGAAAACCGACCTTTAGTCGCGGGTCCAGAGGGCCTTTCGTCCCGGTTCTGGACCCGGGACGAAAGGGTCGGGACTAGGGGGGGGGGGGGGTCCTTTGGTCCCGGGTGTCCACGACCCGCGACCAAAGTGTCCCCAGTGGGCAGCGCGCGCGCGTCATGGCTGGGAACCTTTGGTCCCGGTTGGTATTACCAACCGGGACCAAAGAGTTTCTGCTTTTTTTATATTTTAGTTTCGTTTTTTGTTTGCTTTTTGTTTCGTTTTTTTTTTCACTAGTAGAAAACACATAATAAGTAATCATACAAACACATAAAGTCATACACATAATAAGTAATCATATACATAAAGTCATACACATAATTAACGACCGGGAGTATGATTCATAACATACATGCATGGCCGGGAGTTTATATACACCGAAAGCATGTTTCTCACACGTCAAGGACGGACAGCTACTACACCGAAAGCATTTTCTCTACGGAATACAATAAGTATCACCGTGATAAAATTCTCCGTTTTTGTTCAGGACCTCCCTGTTCAAAAATCCCGCCAATTCCTCTTGAATTGCTTTTAGGCGCAGCTGTGGTAGTAGCTTGTCCCGATCTTTTTCCATCTAGATCAATATAAGAAATATATGTGTGAGGTGTTTGAAATCATCATAAATTAATTTATGAATGAAATTCAACCTAATATTTGAATATTGTATACATACGTTTGCAGTTCTGGTTTCTCTATTCCGCTCAGTGACAAAAAGACGAATGTACTCGAAAACGTAGTAGGCACATAAATTTGTCCCTTGTGCCTGCTTCATACACCACTTTACAAAAAAAAGAATTTAATCAAAATAACAATCAAGCATGATAATGGTATTGAAACTGAAATTAAATAGTTGCGCAGATATATATATGTACTACTATACTTACGTTGGTTTCATAAAAATACAGCTTATCTTCCCATTTCCCTTTAACCTTCTTCTTAAACCGTTCCCAAACCCTGCCCGGCAGAAGAAAATAATGAAATGAGTTATTAATTAGTTGATATCACAAAATGAACGAAAGAGGTCGATATAGAGTGATGATGACTGAAATTACTTGTCAAGAATTTCTTTCAGGTCGTCCCACAAGTCCATACTTTTCCTTAACGAGTCCATGACTTGAATGACTCCTTGGTCAACTCTAATGATTAGCAAAATCCAGTGGTCTCTGCACACGTTTATATGTCCATGATTCATCGACTACACTAAAAACAAGGAGTAAGCAAAATAGAATGGATAGAAGAGGTAAAATAACACTCACGAGAAGTTGTAAGGAAAAAGTATTTCTTCGCAGGTATTTTGCCTCACTAAACACTTGAGCAAGTTATTCTCTATGACTTCGGCATTGTACTTGACGACAACTGAATGAAAGAAATATGGGTCAATGAACCCAATACTAAAGACGCGGTTTCTGCATTCAGTGATCTTCATTCTGCATACATAATAATATAGTTAGATAATTCACAACGAACGAGCTGAGCTAGAGACTTAATTAAATTGCAAAACTAAATCACTTACAAACAATACAAACTGACGAGGGCTTTGTCGAGGGAGTCTTGGTTGAATAATTGAAAAATTTCCGAAAACGGCACATACATCAAGTCATCCTGGAATTGGAAATGCTCTTTCTTGACTGAAACCCAGAAAGCATCATGTTTGGCCTCTACGGCATGCTCATACCACGTATGCAAACGGCGCAGTTGTGTCGTCAGAGAGTTGACGAGCTCAGGTCTGACCAGGGTGCTCCCGTAGACATATTGCCATGCATACTCATACTCTGTGGGGTATGGGTCCTCTATACGAAAAGTGCCTTGGTCTACTACCTTATCGGGCATCACCTTGAACGCGGGGACCGACTGATTTGGCTGTTCTCCAAGCTGGGGCACTTGTTTCCCGGATTTCTTCATCTGCTGCCTCTTTAGGCGAAATGCCGCCTCCTTCTCCTGCTTCTCCTTCTCTGCTGCCATCTTGATCTGCTCTTTCTTTCTAAGAAATGACTCCGTCTGCTTCTCCTTCTCTTCACGAATTACCTTGCCCAGAGTACGGTCGTAGTCGCTAGGCGGACTAGGTGGTTGTGGCGGCGGTCCACTCGATAAGTTCTTCAATAAAGTTTCAACTTTTTCCGGTGGTATCACCTCCTTTGGCGGGCGCCGCTTCGGTCCCAATTGTTTTTTCACATCAGCCCGCACCTCCCTCTCGAGTTCATCTGGAGTCAAGTCATAAGCTCTCTTTGGAAGAGGCTTTAGCAACTCGCGTTCCTCTCGAGTTTCTTGCGGGTAGTTTAAACTGCACCTCTGTGTATATGTCGACGGGTACTTTAGCTTGCGTGAAACAGTGCGCACAGTACTCTCTTGCTGCGACCGCGCGGGCGATGGACTCGCGCTGGGGTCCTGATCGTCGTCACGACGTGGGGAGGGTGGATCTTGATGTGGGGAGGAGGGATCTTGATGTGGGGAGGGTGGATCTTGATGTGGGGAGGAGGGATCTTGATGTGGGGAGGAGGGATCTTGAGTGAGGGAGGACCGCTACTCGGAGGAGTTGGGGGAGTGCTAGTCGGAGAAGTTGGTGCCCTTGGCGGCAAGTTTGGAAACACGATGTGTTCCTTCTTCCAGAGAATGATGTTCTTCTTGGCTTCTCCGAGTGTCTTCTCGCCGTCACCTCCAGGAATGTCAAGACTCAGATCAGCATATAACGGCTCAATGTCATCCACCGCGACACGATAATAGCCAGCTGCAATTGGGCCGTTATGGTATGTTGCTCCAGGCTCATTTGGTAAAACATAGCCGACCGCCACCTTGAAGGACATGTTCTTCATCGTGCTATGTAGCTCACAGTCTGTCTTCTCTGTGATATCATCCACGGGGTAGTGAGCTGACGCCGGTTCGTGTTCAGAATGTTGTAGCTGCGTGGAACCCACGCTGCTTTTCCGCTGATCAGATGGGGCGGCTTCAGGACCTTCTATCTCCTGCTGAGATGCCTTTTTCTGACTAATAAGGTCATGCTGCATCTGCTGCACTTTTTGTTCCAATGCCGATAACCGGTCTCTGTCCTCCTTCTTCTTTCTCTCACGGCTTCTATAAGTATCAGCGTCTGCCGGAAAACCTTTATACCAACTAACTCCGGATCCATAGCCTCGACATCGTCCAACTTTCTCAGGATTCCCGAGTGCGAGTGACAGCTCGTCTTTCTCTCTGTCTACTTTGTACAGTCCTTTGCGAACTAGCTCTATTGCCTTCTCAAGTTCTTTGGTTATAAACACAATTTTGTCCGCCCATTTTCCCTGAGCAACAATCTTCCCTGACACAGGGTCCAACCCTGCCCCATGCGCGAACAACCAAAACTTGGACCTATCGGGCCAGTCCTTTGTCTGTGGCCTGATCCCGTTATCAAGCAGTCGTGCTTCGAAGGCTTCCCACTTAGGCACGGCAGCCTTGTACCCACCTGCCCCCAAAGTGTGGTGATATATCTTCTTCGCAGCATTTAACTTGTTTTGATTCGATCGGGCCACAGCGGCGTCCGATTCTCTTTGCCTCTTAAATATGGGCCACTGGGCTTTTAACTTCACTTGTGCTCCAGTGAATTCAGGAGTATAATCTGGATCTTTTTCCTTCTCTTCTAAATAACTGCTCCATAAATTTTTCTTAAAAGTCCGGAATTGTTCGGCCATCTTCTTAAAAGTCCACTCCATGAATTTATCCTTCCACCGCTTGTTGTTTTCAACATCTGGCGGTAGGGTGACCTTTGTCAAGATCCTCTCCCAAAGCAACTCTTTTGTGTGGTCGTCGACATAAGTAAGTGCCTTGGTCAAGTCCTTCGGCTTATTCCATTCTTGAAATGTGATCGGTACCAAGTCCCTAACAGAAACTCCGCATTGATTTATATATTTGCGGCGGCACTCTAAGGGTTCCAACGGTTCGCCATCAGCAGACACTATGTCGAATATAACCCTTTGACCATCCTTCATCGGCTTCGACGGGCCTCGTTTCTTCCCTTTCGACCCTTTAGATGCGGATGATTTGCTCGATCCAGAGGGCTAAAAGAAAAAATTGATTCGTTAATAAACGCAATACAACTCAAATAATACATGTGGTGTGATCGATCAACAGAGGCTTAATATACCTCGCCGGAGTTTCTTAAGGTCACTTCATTATCTCTACAAATTTCTCCTTCTTCAACTCCCTCACCGGAGTCGTTCAGAAATTGGGAGCTGAAGTCATCTAAATTTACAGCATCTTCGTCACCGACAGGCGCTGCTGCACGTCCAGCTATAAGCATACACATACGTTCTTCCTCCTCCTCGTCTCTAGCGCCGACGTCCGGATAAAGTGGATCCATTTGCTCTTCAACCTCTATGTCAAGCTCCGGAAAATTTGGATCCATATGTAACTCGATGTCCCTGCAATCAATTTTGTAACAAGAATATGAATCTTAAAATTTGCATCTTTGAAAATTTGAAAGCAAAATTATAGCAATTACTTAGCAAAATTACTTCTATTTGCAATTACTTAGCAAAATTATAGCAATTACTTAGCAAAATTATAGCAAATTACTTAGCAAAATTACTTCTATTTGCAATTACTTAGCAAAATTATAGCAAATTACTTAGCAAATTACTTAGCAAAATTATAGCAATTACTTAGCAAATTACTTAGCAAAATTGTAACAATGCTAGCATTAGCATAACCCTAATTTTTTAAAACAAACCTAAATTTGCTAAGTTTAATTGCTCACATATTTTTAACACTAGATTTTGCATTTTGCATTTTGCATAATTTCCTAACACTAACCTAACACTTCATATAATTTTGCATTTTGCATAATTTCCTAACACTAACCTAACACTTCATACAATTTTGCATTTTGCATAATTTACAAACTACACTAAAATCCTACAATATTTCCTAAAACTAAAAAATATTTCCTAACACAATATTTCCTAAACCTATAGCATCATCTAAACAATTGCATATCTAACAAAATCATCTAAAATTTGCATCTAATAAATTTAATTGCATCATCTAAACTATGCAAAAAAAAACTATGAAAATTGCATCATCTAAACTATGCAAAAAAAACTTACCTCTGTAATATGCAGAGGAGGAGGTCGCGAGGCAGGGGAGGATCGGCGGCGGGGCAGCCCGATGCAGAGGAGGAGCCAGGGCCGGGGCCGGGCGCGTCGGGGAGGGGCACGGCGAGGCAGGGGAGGAGGCGGCCGCGGCGGGGTCGGGGCGCGGCAGAGGAGGAGGTGCGGCCGAGGCGGGTCAGGCCGCGGCGTGTCAGGGAGGTGCGGCCGCGGCGGGGTCGGGGGCGCGGCGTCAGGGCGCGGCGTCGGGGCGGGTACGCGAGGGGCACGGCCGGAGCAGCACGACGGCCGGAGGAGGCGGGCGGCGGCGGCACGGGAGGGCGGAGCAGCCTGGCGGCGTCGGCGTCGTCGTCGTGGAGGCGGAGAGGCGAAGAAGAAAACTGTGCGGAATTTGGGGCGAAGCCACCCAAATCAACGCGGAAAAGACCTTTCATCCCGGTTCCAGCCACGAACCGGGATGGAAGACCCTTTCATCCCGGTTGGTAACACCAACCGGGACCAAAGGTCTGTCTGGGCCGCGAAAATTTGCGCGCGAAGCCCAGCAGGCCTTTGGTCCCGGTTGGTTTTACCAACCGGATGAAAGGCCTTTTTCCTTTTTTTTTCCTTGTTTTTATTTCTGTTTTCTTATTCTGTTTCTTTTATATCTATTGATTTAATTGTTATTTCTATTTCTGTTTCTTTTACATGTTTTTTGTATTGTTTGTATCAAGTTTCTTTTTTCTTTTATATTTAATTTAAATGTTCCAATATTTATGAAAATCATATATTTTCTTATTTCTTTTATATTTATTGATTTAATTCAAATGTTCAATATTTATTTTTAGATGTTTCATAACAAAAAGGAATGAATCATATCAAATGATAGCAATACAAGATATATACATATAATATCAAACAATAAAACACATGAACATCTTTTCTTCAACAAATCTATACAAATTTAATTACAACACATTTCCGCGACAGGTGGAGGTACGGTGGCACCTGGTGGAGCCATAAAATATAAAATCTTATAGTGCCTACCTTCTCCGGCGAAACCTCTGCAAATTAGAAAATAAAATTCATCTACCATCGACGCAGCCTCCCGCATCACTCCTGCCTTTCGACGACGCAACACCCTTCCCCTTCGACGACGCAGCACCCTTGTCCTAGGTTTGAGCGCCACTTCGATCCAAGCAGCGGTAAGACGTCTCTGATGATCTACAACCGTCCGACAAGACGTCTCTGATGACCTGCGACCGTTTGCCACTGGTTGCCCAAAGATGCCTCTCCGAGTGACGCTGGAATGTTTTGTGTTTGAGCGCCACTTCGATCCAAGCAGCGGCAAGACGTCTCTGATGATCTACAACCGTCCGGCAACACATCTCTGATGATCTGCAACCGTTTGGAACGGTCGCAGGTCATCAGAGACGTCTTGCCGCTGGTTGCCCAAAGATGCCTCTCCGAGTGACGCTGGAATGTTTTGTATTCGGTCGACGAACTGAAGGATTTTCTAGATAGAACAAAACACACGGTTTCTCCTGCATATATTCTATGGAATGTATTAAACCTTTATGTAAACCCTAATCCACCATTCCTAGCCACGAGCGCGAGAACCGGGCAAATGTATTAAACCTTTTATGTAATGCATTCTATGGAATGTATTAAACCTTTATGTAAGGAGCATGTCCGTTTCATACATTATTACACATCAGCACCAACATTCTTATCTTGTCCTCCATGGACAATCTTCTTCTACTTTCTGCCTGTCACTTTCTTCTGTTTGGGTCGTAGCCATGGACAAACTTCTACATTTAACAAGAGGCTTGGGTCTGTTTTCACTGCGAAGGGCCGGATTTCATCAAACTTATTGTAATCTTCAGACATGTCTGTCTTGTCCTCCACTCCCACGATGTTTCTTTTTCCTGAAAGAACTATGTGGCGTTTTGGCTCATCATATGGTGTATTCGCTTCCTTGTCTTTTCTCTTTATCGGTCTGGAAGACATGTCCTTGACATAGAAAACCTGAGCCACGTCTTTGGCTAGGACGAATGGTTCATTGTTGTATCCAAGATTCTTGAGATCCACTGTAGTCATTCCGTACTTTGGGTCTATTTTTACCCCGCCTTTCAGGTTGAACCATTTGCACCAGAACAAAGGTACCTTGAACGAAGGTCCATAGTCAAGTTCCCATATCTGCTCTATGTAACCATAATATGTGACCTTTGTCCCATTGTTGTTTGCTGCATCAAAGCGGACACCACTGTTTTGGTTGGTACTCTTTTTATCTTGGTTCGCCGTGTAAAATGTATTCCCATTTATCTCGTACCCTTGAAAAGTCAATATAGTCGAAGATGGTGCTCTGGCCAACAGGTTTAGCTGTTCTTCAACTGTGGTGTCACTAAAGAG
Source organism: Poa pratensis (assembly GCA_947311845.1). NCBI lineage: Eukaryota > Viridiplantae > Streptophyta > Magnoliopsida > Poales > Poaceae > Poa > Poa pratensis. Next base: position 25,751,236 of record CAMZMU010000114.1, on the reverse strand, counting down.
ACGTTCATGCAACCACCCGGCGAAAGTCTTCACGTGCTCTTTTTCAATGCGTTCTTCAGCCATTAATGAGCGTAAAATTTTTTTGTGTTCCTCAATATACGGAGCCACCAAGCTCGAATTATGTAGAACTGTGTAGTGTGCTTGATTGAAAGAATCCCAGTCTGGACATAATGTTGCTTTCTTTCCTAGCGTTCCTTTTCCACGCAGTCTCCCCTCATGGCGCGATTGAGGGACACCGATCGGGTTAAGGTCAGGAATAAAGTCAACACAAAACTCAATTACCTCCTCTGTTCCATAACCCTTGGAGATGCTTCCTTCAGGCCTAGCACGGCTGTGAACGTATTTCTTTAAGACTCCCATGAACCTCTCAAATGGGAACATGCTGTGTAGAAATACAGGACCAAGAACTTTAATCTCTTCGACTAGGTGAACTATGAGGTGCGTCATAATATCGAAGAAGGATGGTGGGAACACCAACTCGAAGCTGACAAGACATTGGACAACATCATTCTGAAGAGTTCCTAGAGTTGTTGGACTGATCACCTTCTGGAAATTGCATTGAGAAATGAACATAGCTTCACAATGGGTAGTCGAACATTTTCCGGTAGAAGCCCCCTCAATGCAACCGGAAGTAATTGTGTCATAATCACATGGCAGTCATGAGACTTTAGGTTTTGGAACTTTTTCTCTGCCATGTTTATCATTCCCTTAACATTCGACGAGAAGCCAGACGGGACCTTGATACTGCTCAGGACTTCAAAAAAGATCTCCTTCTCTTCTCTGGTAAGAGCGTAACTGGCAGGACCTTCATACTTCTCTGGATTAAGGTGGTCGTCTTTCGTCTTCTCGTGCATATGTTGATGGTTCAGTCGTGCATCCGGTGTATCTTTCGTCTTCCCATACACGCCCAAGAAGCTTAGCAGGTTCACGCAAAGATTTTTCGTCACGTGCATCACGTCGATTGCAGAGCGAATCTCTAAGATTTCCCAATAGGGTAATTCCCAAAATATAGATTTCTTTTTCCACAAGGGTACGTGGTTGTTAGCATCTTCGGAACGGATAGACTGCCAGGACCTTTTCCAAAGATTACTTGTAAATCCTTCACCATGCCAAATATAACATCACCATCAGGGCAGGTAGGCTTCTTCCGGTTATCTGTCTCACCTTTGAAATGCTTGCCTTCCTTTCTTACAGGATGCTGAGGTGGAAGAAATCGACGATGACCAGGGTACACAATCTTGTTACCTACGTATATACTTTCAGTCTTATCTAAACAGTGCGTGCATGCTTTCTATCCCTTGTTTGACTGTCCTGAAATGTTACTAAGAGCAGGCCAATCATTGATGGTTACAAACAACAACGCTCGTAGGTCAAATGAATCTTGTTTGTGCTCATCCCACACACGCACCCCTTCGTCGCTCCACAACTCTAAAAGTTCATCAACCAATGGCCTCAGGTACACATCAATGTCGTTGCCCGGTTGCTTTGGACCTTGGATGAGCACTGGCATCATAATGAACTTCCTCTTCATGCACAACCAAGGAGGAAGGTTATAGATACATAGAGTCACAGGCCAGGTGCTATGACTGGAGCTCTGTTCCCCGAAAGGATTAAAGCCATCTGTACTTAAACCAAATCTTAAGTTCCTAGCGTCATCTGCAAACCTCGGGAACTTCCTGTCAATTTTTCGCCACTGCGACCCATCAGCGGGGTGCCTCAGCATCTCGTCTTTCTTTCGGTCTTCTTTGTGCCATCGTAACAACTTTGCGTGCTCTTTATTTTGGAACAGACGTTTCAACCGTGGTATTATAGGAGCATACCACATCACCTTGCAAGGAATCCTCTTCCTGGGGCACGGCTCGCCCTCAACTTCACCAGGGTCATCTCGCCTTATCTTATACCGCAAGGCACCGCATATCGGGCACGCATTCAAATGCTCGTACTTCTCACCGCGATAGAGGATGCAATCATTGATGCATGCATGTATCTTCTGCACCTCTAATCCTAGAGGGCACACAATCTTCTTTGCTTCGTACGTACTGGGGGGCAATACGTTATCCCTTGGAAGCATCTTCTTTATTATTTTCAGCAAATCCTCAAATCCTCTGTCAGTTGTACCATTCTCTGCCTTCCATTGCAGCAATTCCAGCGTGGTACCAAGCTTCTTCTGGCCATCTTCGCAATTTTGGTACAACAATTTTTTGTGATCCTCTAACATGCTATCCAACTTCGACCTCTCGTTTTCACTTCCGCTGTTTATCCGTGCATCACGAATGGCCCGGCCAAAATCATCATTGGGCTCATCATCATTGGGCTCATCATCATTGGGCTCTTCTTCAGCAGTGTCTTCCCCCATTGGAGTATCACAGGCTTCAGTGAACGTAGGATAGTTGTCGTTATCCTCTTCCTCTTCATTTTCTTCCATCATAACCCCTTTTTCTCCGTGCTTGGTCCAACAATTATAGCCGGGCATGAAACCAGAAGTTATCAGGTGGAAGTGAATGCGGTCTGTGTTAGAGTAATCCCGCGTATTCCTGCAGACATTACATGGACAAGAAATAAAACCACTCGACGGCTTGTTTTTATTAGCCACCTTGAGAAAACTATGCATGCCATTGATATAGTCGACACTGCGGTGGTCACTGTACATCCATTGCCGGCTCATCTGCATTATATAAATATATCAAAAACCATTACAATACTACATCATGAATATATAATACTGGCCAAATTAATTAATAGTAGTGCCCAAATGTAATACATAGTTCTCACGAAACATACATCAATTGAAACTAACATACAACTAACTAAAGAATTTAAATCCAACAACAAATGCGATCAGAATCGCAACTAAGGTAACTATTGAACCAACAGCATAATGATACCAAGCCTCTTGACTAATGGCATAATTTCTAATCTTTTTAAGCTTCAAGCGCATTGCATCCATCTTCTTCTCGTGAGCAGCGACGATGTCGGCAATCTCGACCCCATGAGCATCAACGATGTCGGCAATCTCGAGCCCGTGAACATCAACGATCTCGGCAATCTTCAAGTCCAATTCCATCTTCTCGTCTAGGCATTGGAGACGAAGATCTTCACTTATCTTCAATTTTGCTTTCAAATCGGCGTTTTCTTTTTTAAAAAACTCGACAATAGGGTCGGTTGGAATTTCCGGTTCAACTACCTCCTAGATAAAAATTTATCTATGTCAAGTTGGTCGGCATGATTGTGATAAACACGAAACGAACCAAATAGTTAATTATGAAAATATACCACATCTGAATCATAGACCGGACGAGGGCCGACGGGGACGGATATCAAAACCATGACACTATACATATAGAAAAACATAAGAAATTATACAAGAAATAACTATGCATTTAAATCATACAAGTAACTGTTTCAAAAAATAAAAGATAAAAAGAGGCTCACCGAAGTGGTGCCGGTGACGGGATGACGCGGGCTATCGACGGCGGTGAGAACGGGGACAACACTAAAATCCACAAATAATAAATTAATTTGAGCTCAAAATGCACATAAAAATGAACTCACTAGCTTGGGCATTTCATCAAACACCTTGCTAGCACTACAAAAATGAAATGAGCTAAACTAGCAACGAATAAGCTAAAGTTGCAACGCCGGAGGAAAGAATGATGTTGCTAACCCTTGAATAGATGCGGTGCCTTCAATCCTCACAAATGGTGCAAAAAAAAGGGGATTAACTTGAGCGAGAGAGAGGAAATGGAGAAGAAATGAGTGATGAACTCGAGCTAAAAAATGAGATGGAGCTCGGGGGTGGAAGATGATATACAGGGAGACCCTTTGATCCCGGTTTGTAACACGAACCGGGACCAAAGGTCCCCTGCCAGGGGGGCCAGCGCTGCGGTGCATGTGCGCTGCGGTGTAAACCCTTTGATCCCGGTTCGTGTCACGAACCGGGACCAAAGGTCTCCCCCGACCCGGGAGCAATGTCCACGGGCGCCACGCCAGTTCGAACCGGGATCAATGCACCATTGGTCCCGGGTTGTAATTCGGCCGGGACCAATGGCTCAAACGGAAGGCCATGTTTCTGCTAGTGGATGTTCCTCAGCCGTACCTTCAGGGAGAGAAGCGGTGAAGCAAGGAACTTCATGGAGTATAAGGTATCTCGGGTGGATTTGGATGCCAGGAGGACACAACCTATCAGTGATCTTGGTGGGCGTGCTGTATTTATTGGTTCTAGTCGTGCAATTTCTGGCATTCCCCACCATTAGGAACGACTCTGTCTATCTTGGGAAGGACCATAATCTTGAAAGCACTGGACCGCACAAGCTTGTGGATGGAACAGCAACCACCACGAGCTTCGGCAAAGGCGGTGGTGTCAATCGATATGGACCTCATAGTATTGTTGACTATCTTTCGCAGTATGTTACGGAGGGCGCCTCAGACTCAGATGCTGGAGCAAATTGCATAATATGCTGAGAATGTGTAGCAGCTCAATAAAATGCTGTGTTCTCTCCTGTTACATTCATGAAATGTGTAGCCTTGATGCTGGGGAAAAGCTAGTTGGCTTTTGTTTCGGACAATATCTTGCAGCCTAAAGCTTTTGCTGTTGCAATAGTCGATAGTTGGTCATGTGTTTGTGGAGTTTGGTTCAGTATTTCTAGCTTTGGCAGTTTGTATATATATCACCTTTGTGGGTTTTTCTTTTCGTAATGTTGTGCTGTCTGCTGCATACATATCTATTTACCTAGTCAGCAGTTGAACCAGTATTCCAGTAACAATGTGTGGATACTCTGAATATCTAATTATTATGCTTGATGAGATCATAACTTTGTGCAATCACACCTACTGAAACTTTTTGCATAACAGATTCAGTCTGTGAAGTTTGCAATCCTGAATCCAGTTCACTTTATTTGCCTACTCTTCTATGCAGACTACATTGTCTCCTGCCGAACATGTCTCATACGTAGAGTCTTTTTACAGTGCATCAAACAAATATGGACCGTTTATTAGAGCATATCCAACGGTCCAGAATCAAGATACTACACCCTATTTTGGAGTAGTATATATTTTCCGTGGGGTTACTTTCGGTATTGCACTTTGAAATCCCGCAGCCAGGTTACAAACAGAATTAGGATTAAGGCCGGGGTTGAAATTCAGATAGTTCATCTTCCACCACGTTCGTCGTGTGCGTTCATTTCAGCACCTACCGACTGTCGCCATTGTCGGTACCTACCACCGCCGGCACCGGCCGTCGCCCGCGCCCTGTACTACCTGGCTCTGCCTATACCTAAGCAGCGTCGAACAGCTCAGCTCGGCTCAACTCACAGTGCAGAGACAGCAGAGTTCGACCGGCACACTCTCACACCACCGCCATGGCACTCAGCCTTCGCGCCGCCGCGTCCCTCGCCAGCCCCTCGCCGGGCGCGCCACGAGGCCGATGCGCCGCCTCGGTGGTCCGAGCCGCGGCGTCCTCTCCTCCGACGCTCGACAAGCGGAACCGGCCGCGCCAGCAGAACGTCTCCGGCGAGTTCTTCGTCGGTGAGCTCCATGACCCGACCTCATGTACATGTCCCTGGTGTCTCTGCTGACCGGGGGTGTTTGTGCAGATGAGCGGTGCATCCATTGCGCCACTTGCCGGTGGATGGCGCCGGAGGTGTTCAAGCGGGTGGATGGCCAAGTCCGCCGTCGCGGCGCAGCCCAGCTCCGACGAGGACAGCGTGTGGAGCATGTACTCGCCGCACCCGTACGTGACACTGTCGCCCATGTCCAGCGTGTGGAGCCACTCCGGTACCTCGCACAACGCACCTCCGCTGGCCTCGGCGGCTAGCTCGTCGTCGACCTTGCTTCGCGACGGTGGGGGTCGGCAGCGGTTTATGCAAAATAATCATAGGTTAATTATGATTAATAAAACACATTCTATCCTTATGGCAAATTACAAGTTCTTTTTCACCACGTTTGTCTTGCTTCGTTCGTTTCCCCTCCCATCGTGGACCTCTCCACGGTCGCCATTGTCGGCGCCGACCGCCGCCGCCGACGCCCCTGCGCCTGCCGAAGCCCCCGCGTTTCCCTGCACTAGCTCTGCCGCGTCCCAATCAAGACCCACGCCTCCGTCGAGGAGGTCGCCGCCTGGATACTCGCAATCAAGAAGGATGGCCGCCACAAGTCCTAGCTCCGCGAGCTCGTCGTGCCGATGTCCCTCCGCATCACTCTTCAACCAGGTGCGTCTCACCCCAAAACCTAGATGCATGTCACGGGAAACCTAGCTTTGGATCTGTCGCTCCAACCAGAGTCGGATTTTTGTTTTGCGCAGGTGAACAGGGACAGGGAGATACTGATGGAGGAGGATAAGGTGAAGGGCGAGACGAAGGCTACCAAATTGCCCGTGGACTTCACCATTCTGATGCTGCACAACCACTGCGTGAAGCCGGTGAAGGCCATTAGGTTGTGCCTCGACTTCGAGACGAAGCACCCTGGGGATGAAGCTTGCGCCTGAGGAGTAAACTAGAGTCATACAGAAAATCTTGCACCTGCTACAGCTAGTAGAGAACGAGTCCAACTACCTTGTGATAATGTGATGCATCCATTGCTTGCCAACCTGAACCATGTATATATTCGAAATTCAGAAACCAGTATAAAGATGATAGCGCTCAGAGTATGTGACGTACTTCAGTGCCTATATTCAGATTTTTAAGGAGGAGAGGTAGAGCCCAGAAATCCATTAGCTTGGCTTAATAACGTCGGATACTAGTTGTTGTGTTCTTGTTTCCAGTATACTAGCTACACATACTTCTGATCTAATAATATTCTAATAGAAGTGCTGTCTATAAGAGCTTAGCTGAAACCAGCTTAGTAATGTCTGTATGTTAGCAATAGGGCCGGTCAGTTGTGTTGGAGACCTCTATCAGTAATTCAGTACCAAGTTTGGCAAGATCAGTTTAAGTCGTCGTGATCCCTGACCCAAACCTTTGCAACCTGTTAAACTTTGCTTTTGACTAAATAGTTCGAGGTTTTCCAGTTAGCGGTTTTGTCGCAGCTGTGTAGTACTGGTTCAGGGAGCTAGTACTCCACCACTGCGCCGCGCCAGCTGAATCCATGACAAGACACTCGCGGCCGACACAGCCCACGACCTGATCCTCAAGCACCTAAACTTTGAGCTTCTACAAGCTGTGTGTACTGTGATCTCAGTTGCCACCATGATTAAGAGGTTTAAATATGATTAATGAAGTGTTGTGGTCTGATCAATTGCTTGACTAAAGTAGTTGTAGCTGAATTCAGTGCTCATGGTTTCACATAATTAAACCTCTCATTTGGAACATTTCCAGGTTACACAAGCTGTTTGGGAAAATTTATCTTCAATAGAGTTTGTTCTACTAAATTTAGGTTTTCAATTTTCAAAACTGCGAGTCCTTGAATGTAGGAAATAGATAATGATACAGTAAAAAAAAGAAATAGATAATGAAGGGAAATTAAGCTTTGGTGGAGGAATGTGCAATAAGCAGTTAGTGTGTGATGTAATGTCATGAGTTATTGAAGGTATGTTCTTATTGCTTGGTCTGTCTGGATTAGAGATCCTTCGGAAAACTTGAATTCTACTATGTTCCTATCTGTTAATACGGCATTTTCTCATATTATTAGGCCACTAAAATCTACAACACCAATTGCTGATGAGATTCTAAAACAATAAAGGGTGTCTACAATCCAAGAAGCCTTTCAGAGTTTTCGCCCTAAATGTTGTCAGAGCTAACACATTTATAGCTCAGAAGAAGAACCTCAAGCTCATCCATCTTGAGGCCCAAGTTTTTGGTGGTAATGCTGGGATTTCAATTCTACCTTTGGTGCAACATACTAGGCCATTTGTGTCCTTCACGGATGACACTTCCGCTTCCGTACAACCCCTAAACACATCAGCGGCTGAGATTACACGATACCCTTTCGTCTTAAATGTATAAATGTTTACTATAACTGGCCGGTCCATTGATACGGCGTCGTTTTTTCGTAAGCCAACTCGGTCCGCACTTACATTGGAATATTATTATCCGGTCCAACTTTTCGACTGGTCCCGATGCATACTATCATATATTCTTGACGAATCGTGGTAATATCTTTATCTTGCGTTGTCTACCCCTTAGGACCGGCGTCGTAATGGGTAGACCAATTAACTTTGCTCATTGACTGTGTAAGGGTAGGCCATAAAAGCACGTAAGTACCTAAAATGGTGCCTCAGTTGTCGCAAAATTCGTTGCACGTGATAGAATGCCTTTTTTTTTGGAACATTTGTTGAGCAAAAAATAAATAATATGTTGGACTTGTCAAAAAACAAAACTTCTTGTCAAGGATACCAAATTTAGTCATACTATACTAGGAAAAAAATAATGGATCATCTCGAGAAGGTAAAAAACCACTTGTTGTAATTATCAAGTTTTTCATGAGAATGGGTTCGACTATATTTTAATTTCATATTGTTAATCTTTCACAATTAATTTTGAATAACTTGATGCTCAATTTTAATGATTAGTGAGTCAAAAAACGGCGGAAATCTTCTCTCCCTAGCTAGCATATGTCCTACGCGCCTTCTGTACCCATGGCCAGGTATCGCATCAGGTCCTAGGCTCCTAGCTCCTTGTGTCGTTTTAAAGCGTGATATATTGATTGATGGGTTTATGGAGAATTTTAGCTCTAGTGTGCCAAGCTACTAAGCCGCGACAATAATCAGATATTTGCACGGCCATCAACTCTGAACTGAGTGTATGAACACCAAACAATGCTCCCTGTTATCAATTGCTTTTTAAATATGAAATGGACTCCACATGTTAGTACTCCTTTTTGAGGAGCTCGTCAGCGAGGCTGACCACGAGCTGCTGTGTGCGGTGGGCATGCTTCTCAAAGGGGCATGACAACAATTCAACAAACACTTTCAGTGCAGAAAAGTACAGAGCCGACATGTTTAGCTGCAGCTGTCACTCGTGCAGAACGACACCGCGCTCCGTAGCAACAACAGCGCTAACTAAAGGCCCTTCGCTCGCCAAGGCCCCGCGCTGGAACGTGTGCCGCGTAGCTGTTCGACGGTAGCGGTGCTGGCGTCAACCACCACGCGCAGTGCACAAGGAGACGCTCTGTGGTGCGTGGTGGAAACCGTCTTCACCATGATACCCGGTGATGCGGAGTCACTCACCGGACGCGAGGCAGCGTTGTCCTAAGTAGCTCGGGCCGGCTGGGTCTCAGACGCCCAGTCGAAATACGGACACAAGAACTGGGGAGCCGGTGAAGGAAGCCTGGCCTCCGTCCAGGGCAGGCGGTGCGCGACGGAGGGGCGGACGGAGGAGCGGGGTGGCGTTGCAGATCCTAGTCGCTACACAAAGCAGTTTAGGTTTAGCTCTTCAGGAGCGCTCGCCGGCCCAGGACGAAGGAAGCAGCCAACGCCCATATCTCCGACGAGGGCGATATGCGTACACGACTCAACAAGATGCTTTGTGTCTAGATGTGATTATCTGTATTAATTATAGATTAATTAATCATGATTAATAACTTATGAAACGACGACTCTATATTTGTTGAAAATTACCAAGTTCTCCTTGGGCCTAACTGTGGCCCAAACCATATATATTAGCCATTGGATCTGTTTTATACTACACCTAAAATTCTGTAGTAGGATGCGCTGTAAAATATCCCCATACGTATGATGTAGCAAATGCATTATTTTCCTGCTATACAACACAGATAGTGCAAACTGGTGGCCCTTCAACAGACGTCGTGGTGTGTGTCCCGTGAATCATCTTTTTTTCATTTGCTATTACAGATTTCCCAGTATTTGGATATGTAGTTAGCTGTTGCCCCATTCTATTTGTTTCTGGTTGGGCACTAGTGAGGTTGACTTATGACAAATTTAGTTAATTTTCGTTGTGTGGGTGTTAATCTGATGGTTTAGATCGGAGTTTATTGTAAGGTGACTTATGGAAAACGTGGTGTCCAGGAAAGTTGTTATAGAAGCTTAATGACTGGTTTGTCCTGCATCGTTTGTTCTATTACTGATTTATCATGATATTATCAGCTTGCAACGTAGTACATGGTGGTGTACTGGTGTTGTCAGACGTTTCTACAAGTTTCCTAATGCTAGCGTATCGCTTATTGTCCATGGTAGGAAATGTAACCATAAATGGTGGTGTACTGGTTTTTCTGATGAGTGGCGTGCGTTAATTCATAGTTTCGTTTCGGGTAAAAGTGTAGCCATAAAAGTCAATGATGATGTTGGCAAATACTTCCAGATCAAAAAGGGGCTTAGACAAGGTGACCCATTATCGCCAATACTATTCAATATAGTGGCAGATATGTTAGCAGTCATGATCGAACGTGCAAAGTCTGATGGTCAAATTGAAGGGGCCATACCACATCTTGTTGATGGTGGATTATCCATTCTTCAATATGCTGATGACACAATCCTCTTTATGGAACATAACATTGAGAAAGCAAGGAATTTTAAGCTGATTTTGTCAGCCTTTGAGCAATTATCAGGTCTTAAGATAAATTTCCATAAGAGTGAATTGTTTTGCTTTGGCGAGGCTCAAACTCAGGCATCCGTATACGCTGATCTATTCGGTTGTGCGCAAGGCCAGTTTCCGATTAGGTATTTGGGCATTCCGATTCATTATCGGCGCTTAACAAATGCCGAATGGAAATTAGTAGAGGAGAGACTTCAAGTTCGTTTAAATAGTTGGAAAGGTAAATTATTATCATTGGGTGGAAGATTGGTCCTCATTAATTCAGTGTTAACCAACATGGTGCTGTATATGTTATCATTCTTCCAAGTACCAAAAGGAATATTAACTCGGTTGGATTATTTCCGATCGAGATTCTTTTGGCAAGGTGATAGTGAGAAAAGAAAATATCGTCTAGCCAAATGGAGTGTGGTTTGCCGTCCTAGAGACCAAGGGGGCCTCGGTATTCATGATCTTGAGATCAAGAACAGAGTCTTACTTGGTAAATGGTTATTTAAGCTTCTTTCCGAAGAAGGGCTTTGGCAAACTCTCCTTAGAAGAAAGTATGTGGGCTCGAAAGAAGTCTCCCAAGTTGTGTGGAAACCTGGGGACTCGCACTTTTGGGCCGTCTTAATGGCAATGAAACAATTCTTCTTTCCACACGGGTCTTTTACTATTCAGGATGGATCTGAGATTAGGTTTTGGGAGGATATTTGGATTGGACGAGAACCGCTCCGTGTTCAATATCCTGCCTTGTATAGTATTGTGAGACACAAAGGCGATACACTGGCCAAGGTGTTGAGTTCTTCTCCACCGGATGTGTCGTTCAGAAGAAGTCCTTTTGGTCCTAGGCTAGCATCCTGGAATGCTTTGCTAAATCGGCTGGATTCTATCCACTTGACACAAGGACCGGATAAATTCCGTTGGAATGTCACCAAGAATGGCAAGTTCTCGGTTGACTCCATGTATAAAATCTTAATCCAACCTGATATACCGGTAGATAATAATAAGAAAATTTGGATGATGAAGATCCCGCTAAAAACAAAGGTTTTTACTTGGTATCTTCGTCGCGGAGTAATTCTTACAAAAGATAAACTTGCAAAACGTAATTGGCATGGAAGTAAAAAGTGTGTCTTTTGTCATCAAGACGAGACTATTCAACACTTATTTTTTCAGTGCAAGTTTGCCTCTTCTATATGGTCAGCCATCCAGATAGGCTCTACCTTATACCCTCCACGTAGCGTCTCGAATATTTTCGGGAGCTGGTTGAATGGTGTGGATCCTAGGTTCAAGATGCGTATTAGGATGGCAGCGATTGCCGTGATATGGTCGCTATGGCTATGTAGAAATAACAAGGTTTTGAATGACAAAGTTGTTTCCTTTATGCAGGTTATCTACCGGTGCACAGCTATGGTTCGTTCTTGGCTTCCGCTACAGCGTGTGGAGCATCGGGACCTGGTTTCCGAGGCGATGGCGCGCTTGGAGGCTGTGGCCAGGGAGCTGTTCTCGCACCATGGATGGCAACATGATCTACGGATATGCCCTCCTCTACCATAGGCGCTCTTACAATTTCTCATTATGATATGTAATTCGCCTTTTATTTTATCGTTATGTGGTGACTGTTGAACTTGTGAGGCTGTGTGCACCTTAGCTGTGCAGAGGCCGGGTGTAATACTTAAAACTCTTTAAGTAATAAAAACTCCCTTTATCGAAAAAAGGAAATGTAACCATGACCCTGGATCCTGCTGTAATGGTTCGTATTCATGGATTGCTGTGTAGTACTCTCTTCGTTATCTCTTCCATAGTCAGGACACTTTTTCTGTTCCCCGCAAAAAAAAAGGACACCTTTTTTTGTTCCGTAAAAACAACATAGGAAGTGAAGATTTTTGGCTCCCGGGCTCCAGTGCTCCCTCCTATATAAAAAATTCGAAAATCGTATTTATAAGTTTCAAAAAATTCTGAAAATAAATGTGGAGAGTCAATGATATATCCCATGAACGTGTAAGATATCAACTTCAAATACGTTGTATTTTGAGCTACACAAAAATCACAAAAGTGTGGATCTAAGTATGCATATTTTCAAAATTCTATCAGATTTGTTATTTTTGTGTAGACCAAAATATAAGGTATCTCAAATTGAAATTTACACGTTCGTGGGATATAGCATTGGCTACATCCGTATTTTTTCCAGAATTTTTTGAAACTCACAAATATGATTGTCGAATTTTTGTAAGTGGCAGGAGTACTGGTGCCCGGGAGCAAAAGACAGTTTCCGGGGTACACGAATCAGTTGGAAAATCGAGAAAGTATCCCATGGAAACCGATGCCCAGTGGAAACTCGAATATGGGCCGTTGGATCTACAGCGTGTGGTACAGATCAGTCCCCTACCTGTACCGTGTATTTTGCGGAAAGACCCCCACCATAGTGGTTGTTTCTTTGCAGAGATCACCTCGTGCCTTCTTTCTGTACCAACCAAGGACTTGAGAGGTGGTACAGCACATTTTGAACTCGCAGAGGTGGTACGAATTTAGGTCCTGAGGAGAAAGTATCCCATGGAAACCGATACCCAGTGGAAACCTGGAAACTCGAATATGGGCCATTGGATTTGAAACGTGTGGTACAGATCAGTCTCGTACCTGTACCGCGCATTTTGGGGAAAAGCGCCCGCTTGGCCCATTGTAATTTTGTGCAAAACCCCTTGTACATCTCGGTCCTCCGAAAAAACGTCCTAGTCCAAGATGTGCCACCGCAAGATTAGGTTAGGTTTGAGTACAGAGGCGGCGGCGGCAGCGCACACAAGGGCGACTCGCCGAACCACCAACCGGCCAAGCCCGTGTAGAAGGGGACGGCAACTTCGTCTGGCTAGGTTCTTGCTCTCGTCGGCTTCGTCGTCGTCGCGTACAACCCTGAACTTCCTGGAGTAGAAGAGCTGCCTAAACATCACCCTCCATTAATAACTTTCAGCTTTAAGCACATGAAAAAGAAGCAGGGTTCAGTCTTAATTCACGTATTCCAGCGTCTATAAGACTATAATCTGCAAAATCTGACAGAACTGCATCGCAACTCGCAAGGCCCAGACCCACAACCGTGATTCCGAGCTACCTGGAGCTCGGCCTCCATAACACCATGCTCTCAGTTATCGTACTAGTAATCAGCTGGTTGTTCGTTTGTTCTCCCAGACAGCAAGTTTCTCGTAGGAGGATGTTGTTACTTGGGGGCTTAGCTCATATTATCTTTATACATATTTGCTACGGAGTACTCCTATATAGGTACTTAATTTGGCAATTGCATGATACGTGCATGTGCACGTGCTTGATTACTAGTAGCACAAGGGCTTCAGTCTTAACAGCACAAGGGCCATAACTCATATTAGCAGACATTACATGTTTACAAAGAAAGAATAACTAACGCATGGTACCTAACTTGTCAAGAGCCCATGAAAATCCATGAGCACGGAAATGACAATTACACATACTTAATTAATGTTACTTGATGTTCCCCTAAGCTTCCTTGCCATGCTAGAGCTGTACAGCCCTAATACATTCTCTGCCATGATACCATCACCTTTCATAACAGTGATTTTCTAGCTTGAAACATTGAGGCGCTCCAAGGTTTCTGCGACATGCCTCATTGACGGCCTCCGCTCAGGATTAGCCTGAACACACCAGAGAGCGACTTTGAGTACTGCAATCATCTCATCTTCCCGTTCGGAGTCCCTGGCTAGGAAAGCATCAAGCACATTGGAGGATGGTTTCTTCTCTTCTATACAGAATTGGACCCATTGTACAAGGTCCATCTGCATAGTTTCCAAGAGAATGATGGGCGATCTTCCGGTAATCATTTCGAGCAAGATCACACCATAGGAGTAGACATCCCATTTCTGTGACGGTTTGAGTGTTTTCAGTGCTTCTGGTGCTTGGTAGCATGAACCTCTGCTCACAAGAGGGCTCGCTGAGGCATCCGGCTGCTGACTCTTAGCCTTCTCTACACCAACCCGATCTGATTGCGAGAAAGATGATGCTCCTCCAGCAATGTTTGCAAGTCGTCCGAGGCCAAAATCTGAAATGTACGGTTCCATGTCCGTTCCAAGAAGAATATTGTTTGGCCTCAAGTCCCCATGCACATACTTTTTGGGGCTATATTCATGTAAGAAAGACATCCCATTGGCGACACCTTTCATAATCTTTACACGTGCATCCCATGACAATGGTGTGAACGTGGTTGTCCCAGGTTTACCTGAAAGCAATAAGGAGTTACCACAGGTTCTACTATGCAGTAAGGATGTACTCTACTAGTAACCCTTGCTAGCAGATTTACATTGGGAACAAATAAATGAAGTCAACCTTTACCAACTACAAGAGTACACATGACAGCAGTAATGTATTGAATTACACGGACTGAACAAACAATCTCGGACGAATTCTTGGTACTAGTTTCGTTAGTAAATAAAAATTGCAGGTAAAAGGAAAATCTAAGTAGTGTTGGAGTGCAGTATATTAGTGTTCAGTATCCTGATCTACACAATATTATTACTTATCAACAGAAATCTTCATTTGACAATTCTATGAAACAACAGAGATAACAGAAACATCACGTAAGCTAGGCATTAGAGAGCTCTATTCAAGACAGTTGACAAACCAAGCAAATCATACCATGAATTGCTGAAGAGAGGCTGCCATTTGCGATATAATCATATACCAACAACTTCTCGTCGAAAGACCAGTAGTAGGCCCTCAAGGTAACAATGTTGGGATGCCGGACCTTGCCAATAGCCTCAATCTCAGTCTGGAACTCCTTAAACCTCTGCAACCCCCCCTCGCCAAGCCGCCTCACCGCCATTATGAGGCCATCCTCAAGAACCACCTTATACACAATTCCTATCCCACTCTTGCCGAGCACGAATGCTGATGCCTTGAGCAGCTCATCAAGATCAAACTTCACCTGCCGGTCCAACATGACGAGGTTGTTCTGCTCTGCCTGCTCCGATGGTGTGTCAGGCCCATCTCTGCTAAAGCATCCCCAATCCTTGCCGGACCTTGACCCTTTAGAGCCAGCAGCCCCAGCACGTCGCTTCTCCTTGGAGGAAACTGCCCTCCAATAGCAGTAGATGAACACGAGGGCAATGATCAAGATCCCCACCACATCACTAAGAACAATGGCCACAATGGCGGCCTTTCCCAGCCCCTTGCTCCTCCCACCCCCGTTGCCCCCGGCACTGGATGGCATGGTGTCCGGCAAGCACGCGTTCTTGAGCGGCGGCCCACAGAGCCCTGGGTTGCCCATGAACGCCGCCGGGCCACGGTTCTGTAGCGCCCCATTCTGCGGAATCGGACCTGACAAATTGTTATAGGTGAGATCGATGTACACCTTCTCCGGCAAGTCCCCCAGACTGGCCGGAATGGGTCCGGAGAACTCGTTGTGCGACAGGTCCACCGTCCCCTCGAGCCTAGACAGGTTCCCGATGTCATCCGGGATGGCGCCGGACAAGCGGTTGTAGGACAAATTAAGCCGCTCCAGCGCCGCTAGCTCGTGGCCGAACCCCGGCGGGAGGTGGCCGGCGAGGTTGTTCCGGCCGAGCGCCAGCGTGCGGAGGCGCCTGCATTTGAGGATCGACCCGGGGAGGGAGCCGTTGAAGGAGTTGGCGGAGAGGTCCAAGATCTGGAGGCTGGGGAGGTCCCGAGCTCCGCGGGGACGGGCCCGGAGAGCTCGTTCTCGTAGAGGACGAGGCTCTGCAGCGCCGTGGCGCCGGCGATGAGCGCGGGCGGGATGGCGCCGGAGAGTCGGTTGCTATGGAGGTTGAGGTGGCGGAGGGAGGCCGGGAGCGCGGACGCCGGTAGGTCCGCGACGAGGCCCTTTCTTGGAAGAGAGATCGCGACGACGCGGCGGATGGCAGCGCGGTCGCAGGTGACGCCGTTCCAGGAGCAGGGGTCGGCGGCGGAGGCGTTCCAGTCGGCGAGGGCGCCCGTGGGGTCCCGCAGGACGGTGGCCTTGAAGGCGAGCAGCGCCTGGCCGTCGGCGGTGAGCGCGTGGGTGGCGGCGGGGAGCGCGAGGACTAGCAGGAGGAGGAGAAGCGGGGCGGAGCGGCCATGGGTGCTAGTGGGGACTGGCCGACTGGAGGGTGACTGAGGCAGTGAGGCTCGGACTTGGTCTTGGTGTGTGCACTCATTGCAACTTCTTTTGTTGCTTCGTTTTAAATTGGTTTCCTACCAGAATCCTCCTAACTAGGTTCGTTATTATACTACTTCCAGCTGAGGTGGGCAGGACTTATGGCGCAGTTTCTTTGTCGGCATCTCTGTTATCTTGGTATCTTTCTTGCTTTAATCGAACATTAGGCTAATTGTGACCCTTCGAAAAACTTTCAGCCATCTATGGCCTTTTTCAAACGACATAGGTTGTGACGTTTTGAAAAACTCAGAGGCTCTGAAAAAGTCAGAAAACGTCATACAGTTTGACGTATACAGAGGCTGAAAAACGCCATATCAAATGGCTTATCCCAAATGGCTTAGAATTTTTTGTGTTTTTCGTATGGCGTTTTTTGACTTTTTCAGAGACACTGAGTTTTTCAGAACGCCTTAGCCTATGACGTTTTCGAAAAGGGCCATAGATGGCTGAATTTTTTTCGAATGCCACAATGAAAGGACGAGGATGTCGCCTAGAGGGGGTGAATAGGCGATTAAAACTTTTCCGGTTTTAGGCTTGATAATTGCGGAATAAAACTAGATATTTAAATTAACAAGCCAACAACCTAAATATACTAGGCTCACCTATGTGCACCAACAACTTATGCTAAGCAAGACAAGCAACAAAGTGATAGTAATATAGAATACTTCAAGCACGAAGGCTATCACAATGTAAAGTGCATAAGTAAATAACACGGGTATAGAAATAACCGAGGCACGCGGAGACGAGAATGTATTCCCGAATTCCTCCTTTTTAGGGGAGTACGTCTCGTTGGAGAGGTGTGAGCCAACACAATGGGTCAACAGCCACGAAGGTTTCACCATCTTCTCCGATGAACCACACCACAAAGGTTTGGTTCACCTTCAACTATCGGAATCCTTCAAGGCGGAAACTGGAGCCTTTACAACAACAACCCGGGGCACAACCGACAACTCAACCACCACAATGGCGTCTAGGGTCCAAAGACCCAAGAGTAACAAGCTCACAAACTTTCAACTTCCACGAATCCTCGTGGAGAGCACAAACCGATGCACAAAGTAATGGTAAGAGCACAAGTGCTCAATCTTTCACTCTCAAATCTCACCAAAAGCAACTAATGCTTATGGGGGGAGAAGAGAGGAAAAACAAAGGAGGAGAAACACCAAGAACTCCAAGATCAAGATCTACTAGGTTTCCCTCACTTAGAGGAGAGATGGATTGGTGAAATTGTAGATCTAGATTTCCTCTCACTTTTCCCTCAAAGATATGCAAGAATCATGGGAGGGATTGAGAGGGGGCAAGCTTTTCCAAGGTCAACAATGGAGGAGAGAGTGGGGAAAAACGTGCTCAAGTGGTTAGGGAACCGTTGGGGAAGAAAGCCCCATTTTATAGGTCCCCAAAATCCGACCGATTGGGCCAGATTCGTGTCGTTCGGAGTGAATCCGGATTTGGTTCGGAATTCTGGATTTTCGGAATATTCCGAGTGTCTACCAACAGCTTCCGGACGCCATACAGTACCCGGAGACGCCAGTTCGGAACCTGTTCGGAATTAGTTCGAAAATTTTTGACCGTTCGGAATTTGTCCGGAATATTCCGAGTCACCCAGAATTCCTGAAACACACATACGAAAAACATGATATCTCTTTCATACGAACTCCGTTTTTGATGTTCTTGGGCTCGTTGGAATCGCAACGAAGATCTCTTCAAGATCATGCAGAGAAACATCATAGTCCAACAAGAGAGGATAAAGCCTAATGATGACAGGTAAAACCTTTCTATAAAATAACAACCGGTAAATCCTCCAACATCAAAACTCAACAAGATAATCGTCAAGACTCCTTTTTTATGATCTTGGGCTTGTTTCGAAGATAATCACAAGCCCTACAAGATCATGCATATACATATCATAGTCCATCATGTGAGGAGGAAACCACAAGGAGAGAGTTTGACCTCTCTAGAAAAGATAAGCCGGTAAAACCTCCAATATCAAAAACGCAACAAGATATGCATATGAAATCCGTTTTTTATGAACTAGAGCTTGGTATGGAGATGAACACAAGCTCTAAATTCTCACATGGATAAAATCTAAATAAGAACCAAGAAAGATGATATGCCAAGTATGCAAAGGTTTGACCTCTCCACAAATATGCGATCATGTTACTCACTTCAGAGCCCCTCTTGATAGTACGCCGTCTATCCTATAACCTCACGGTGGGCATAAAACCCGAAACCCGAAGCCCGTACCCGAATAACCCGAGCCTGAGCCCGAACTACCCGAACCCAACCAACCCGAGCGCTGCAACGGGTAGCAGATATGAAAACCCAAATTTAGTTCGGGAAATTCGGGTTTGAAGCCACGGAACCCGAATTGCCCGAATATCCCGAACTATGTTCAAAAGCCCAACAAGTGCGTGAGGCCCAGCCCAAAACACCCCAAACTTAGGTTTTCTTCGTCCCCGTCCAGGCCAATCCCCATGTCCCCGTCCCCTTCCAGCCTTCCAGGGCTGGCAGCCGCCAGCGCCTCACCGCCGCGCCGGCACGCCGCCGATCCGTCATCGCCCAGGCCAGTTCCTAACTTCCTACTGCCCGTCACCCCGTATGGCTTCTGCTCTGTTGCCCCGACGCAACGCGACGACGACCATGGCCGTGGCCGCCGCCATGTTCTCCACTGCACTCGTCACCATGCTAGTCGCCGGCGACCCCTTCTCGATTTCTCCGTGCATCTCACAGTGATGGCCGTAGCCCTGCTCTCCGCCTTGGTCGCGACGGCGCCAGCAGCCGGCGACCCTGTCCTCACCTTCTACACGCAGGCCAGATTGCGACCAGCAACTTCATCGAACAGCTTGTTCATCCATTAGTTCGGGCAAATCGGGAAAAACCCGACCCGAACCCGAATTCTCGGGTTTCAGATATTTGGGGAGAGTTTCGGGTGTGAGATTTGGAAACCCAAATTACAAAAAACTCGAAGAACCTGACCCGAAATTTCAGGTAAACCCGAACGCCCACCATTACTATAACCCGGTCTCCCACTAACATCATGAGACCGGTAAAATAGAAACCCTATCAAGATCATACCTTTGCCTTGCGCATTCCACTTGAGCTAGATGATGATGATCTTGACTCCCTCAAGTTGGAACATCTTTCTTGATTGTGCTTGCTAGCACATGCTTGATGAAGACTTCTCCAAATACTCCCCCATACTCCATGATGGGAGAGCCTTGCTAAGCTCCGTCTTCATGTACCCACTTGCACTTCATCTTCTTCTCTTGATGTATATGATGGCTTGGAGATAAATATGAATGTTTACCCAATCTTCTTTCCAAGTCATGCTTGCAATAAGCTCAACTCTAGATGACCATTCTTCATATAAACCCATTGAATAGAACCTTGGTCATCATATAATCTTCTAGAGTCCAACACATGAACTCCAATCTTCTTCATGGACAAGATCTATAAAGATATCTCAATGCAAACATTAGTCCATAGAGATTGTCATTAATTACCAAAACCACACATGAGGGCACATGCACTTTCAATCACCCCATTTTGGTAATTGATGACAATATCTTTTGAGAGGGTTTATAATATGGAAATTATCGAGCAAGAACCTATTGTACTAACATCAAATACTACAAAAGTATGTGATGTTAGTCCTACAATATATATAGAGCAAACTCCCCCACAATTTATGCACGTGTGTATGAATATGAATTCATTGCATATATTGTCAACCATTACCGGTGGTGGAGTTTCCACTATATACAAAACCATGCAACAAATGAGAAGGCAAGAAAGGCAAACACATAAGAACCAATCAACATACAAAGCCGAATTCCATAAACCTCCAAAACTTCTCCCCCATTAGCAACAATTGCCGAAATGAGCAAAAAGTTTCGGAAGGCCAACATAGTGAGAGTTCCTCCACAAGTTTAACTTTTCTCGTAAAATAAGTAGAATCAAATGGACATTTCCATTGATCAACAATAGGAGGAAATCAAGCTATATTGAGAATCCAAAGATTGCAACTAAATAGAAAAGAGAAAGATACCTCAACAAAAGAGGCAAGCAATCAAAGGATTCGAAAAACCAATTGGACACAAGAACATTTTATGATAAGATCAACCAAATGTTCAAAAATCAAGAGAGAGCTCCCCAAGTACGTGCACAAAGTAGGATTTGCATTTCATTGTGGAGTGCACAACATGGAATCCTCACTCCCTCCTAGACAATCTTTGAACACAAACAAGTGCAAGAAAGCATAGATGGAAATTGAAGCAAAGTAACTAGGTCCACAAGTTTATTAAGATGCAAAAAGGGATATCAAATGAAAACCAAAGCTTATGCCTTTTAGGAACCACCGAAGAATCAAAAGCAATAAAAGGTGGTCACTAACAAAATGGAATACCAAATAAAGATGTAACTACTCTCATGTGTATAAGTTTCTAAGTAGACATCAATCATGAAGATATAAGTCCACAAAGAAACATGCACACATAAAATAGATACTACAGTGAAGAATATGATATCCAAGTGGAAGTCATATATATACCAATAAGATCATTGTTAAAAGCATAGCACAAAGCTCAATTTTATCTTAGAAGGATATAGATGAACTTCAACACAATCTCATCATAGCATAAAAAATATCCACAAGGGAAAAAAGATAGTTGGGATGCTCCGAGAAAGATAACAAGTATCACAAAGGGCAAATGAATTTGCAAATTCATCAATATTGCATATGAGAGACTTTGAGAAGAAATGCTAGATTAACATATTTGGGATTGGTGAATCAATAAAATGATTATGTATATTCCCCTTGATATGTAATCATCCCGGCTTGCTCACATTTGCAATAAAGATGTTTTGATAAAGGCTTTGCAAGAACATATCAATTGCGACTAAAAGGATTCATGCCAAGATACAACCTACACAAGGTTGAAAGCTAGTAAATATGCATGAGGTAGATACTTGTTACCGAGATAGCATTGGTGATGTAGAAGATAAGAGTTCACGATCATCGAGCTTGGCTCCAATAAGACATGGTGATAACACCTTCCTTGTAAATGAGACAAGCTTCCAATGCATCTCAATGTACCTAAAACAAATTCAAGTAAAATGGTACCCAAACTCATTGGGTCCAAAGTAGTTAGAGCAACTACAATACATAGGACAAACTCCACATAAATATGTGCATATTGATATGAAATTGAATTTCATGCACATCTTAGCCATTTAGGATTTGATGGAGTTTATCCTATATATTGGATCAACGAAAGTAAGCATGCCATAAGATATACATATAGTAAATATGCATGCACAAGACTTCCAAGAACCAAACGAGATACAAATTGGACAAACACAATTAAACCAAGAAAGCACACACAAGTGTGACAAGAAAAGAATTGTCCAAATTATATCAAAACCCAAATCAACACATGATTGAAGATACCACTTTGAAAAGATGCCAAATGAAAGTAAGATACCAATTGATGAAAATCCATCAAGGAATAAACCAAACCCTCTACACTTCTCATGATGGCACAAAGTACCAAGACGAGAAATGTTTGTCTTCCAAAGAGACACGTCATCGGGATCAAATCAATTGAAGACAACTAATGTTCAAAAGCATATAGGATTGCTCCCCCAAGATTTGTGCATTATTTATGATCTTGCATTTGAATACAAAATGCACACAATGGGATCATCACTCTCCATACATATTATTCAAACACTAGTCATGTTCAAGAAATCAATAAGATATAAACCAATTTAAAGAATGATGTTCTACTCAATGTAGGATAGCTTCCCAAGAATAGTGCATTATCTAGAAGTATGACTTTGAATGTAAATGCACTAGAATAGGATCATTGCTTTTCCTAAACAAGAAAGCACAAAACAAATTTTGAGTAGAGCAAAAGATCCAAAAGATACAAGGAAGACAAGAGGAGTTAGATCAAACCAAATCCTTGGCAATAAAAATAAGGCAATTCAAAGCAAGAGCCAAAGTGAAGATGGTCCACAATTTCACCACACATATGAGTATCACTTGTCAAGGACAAGGAGTATATAGAGATATTTCTCGGTGGTATATAGGAATGATATTGAAGACCAATTTCACAACAAATAAGCATATGGCAAAGGATAAGATTTAAAAGCCAAAGCTTAAAAAGATATATTCTTGATAGCTTCAAAATTCACGCGATCATGCAAAGCAACTACAAAGAGTAGCTTGAAGCAATCGATTTCCCAAAAAGATATATGCGAACATATTTGGGGAAACCGTACCAAGAATGTCCATCACAAACAAGATCCAAAAGAGTGATTAAACAAAATCATTTTAGCAAAATGGAACTTGTTTGAGCAACATGCCACATAGGAATAAGATTAATACAAATCAATTCTAGGTGGCAATACCTCACATGTTCACATTTTCTAGGCTTGTAATATGCACATAGCTTATTACTCCCCCATAATGTGATAATCCAATTTTTTAAAACAGGCAAACAAAACCAACTAGAGATAATTAATGGACATTATAGAATTTGAATTTCTCATGAGAATGACATACCACATAGAGAGTAGATAATATTATATATCAACACTAAGTGGTATTCCTCATGTATACACATTTTAGGATTGTGAAGTGCACGAAGCATATCACTCCCCAAAATGGATAGTCCATTAATCTCTCAAAAGAGAGCCAACAAGATAAGATATCAAATAAAAGCAATAAGGCTCAACACAAGTAAATGGTGTGCAAACCAACATACACATACTTGATTACTCAAGATAAGTAAGTAGAGAGCACAACACATACAAACACTAGCAAGGTACAAAACCTAACACATGCAAGGGTGCAAGCAACTTTCAATGTATATATGATATAAAAAAGTTACCGCAAGGAGGAACATTGGATATGAGATAGAACAATATAATCCAAATGACTTGGCTTGAGAGAATATAATTGATGAAGATCCCTTAATTCTTCATGATGTAGCCAAGTCTCCAATGCCCTCCAACAACACCTATTGATCAAGTTTTAGCTTGTTGGTCCCCAACCAAGTTGGGTCCTAAGAGGTTAGTCACAATAGGCTTGGCAACCCAAATGGTTCTTTTCTTGACACCACTTTGAGTACCAACATATTTGGCAAACACATTGCCAACCTTATCCTTCCGAAGAGAATAAACATCATCAATTATAATGGGGTTGGATAAGGTACCATTAGTGCATGAAGAAGCAAAGTGGCCCTTCTCACGGCATATGTAGCAACATTGGCTTCCTCCTTCTTCTTAGTTGGATCTTGACTTGAGAGGGTAGCTTGATTCTTCTTGGGAAGGGCCTTCTTTACTTGAGGAACTTGAGTTTGAACTTGAGGCGCTTCCCTTGTTGCTTCTCACTAAGAGCTTCTTCTTCAAAGGGCAAGATCTAACATGGTGCCCTTCAACTTTGCACTTGAAGCAAACAATCTTGGCCGAATCCTTGACTTGTTCTTGGCCCTTTTTTCTTGATAGGCTTGGACTTGTTCTTGTTGTTGGAGTTGAATCCAAGTCCACTCTTGTCATTGGGGCGTCTTTGAACACTCAACACATTGTCAAGTGTGGACCCCAACATGACGCTTTTCCAAGTCTTTCTTCAAAGAAGTGACTTGGGCCTTGAGCTTTTAATTCCTCTACATGGTTAGTATCAACACAAACACTAGAGGAAGTAGATGCTTCATTGTTAGAGCAACAAGGCATGGAAAGTAATTCATCACAAGATTTAGCAATAGTATGTGATGTAGAATTACTAGGACTAGCACATGGCAATAAAGCATTGTGAAGGAAGTTGTGCCATTGTCCACATGAGGCTCACAAGATGTTACCTTTGACATAATAGCCTCATGAGCTAACTTTAGCTTAGCATAGGATGCTAGAAGATCTCATTAGAGCTAGAGAGCTTTTCATGACTTTCTTCCAATTTCTATACTTGCTAGTTAGCAACTCAAGTTGAGCCCTTAGCTCAACATTCTCCTTCAAAATAGATGCTTCACAAGAAATGGAGTTAGTAGCACAAGCATCATCAATATTAGAAATGGAAGAAGACAACTTGGCAAGCTCATCATTTTTAGATAGTTGAGTTTGGAGTTGATCATGAGACTTGATAAGGAGAGAGTGTTCACTTTCTAAAGCCTTGTGGGCTTTGTCAAGTCTCTCTATGTCCTCAATTAGTCTAGCATTGCCAACACCAAATTCAACTTTTCCTTTTTAAGCACTTTATATTTAGCAATAGCATGATCTCTTTCCTTAATGATTTTAGCAATAATAAGATCATTTGTTTCATCAAGAGATTCAAGTTTCTCCTCAAGAGACACTCGAAGCTCTTGTTCTTCCTCAAGAGCATTTTCTAAGGATGCCTTTTCATAGCATCCTCTCTCTCAATTTTATATCTCTCATCAATGATTTCCCTACTCTTAATAGCATAAGCAATGATTTCACATAGAGGAGGGATAGCTTTGCTACCTTTGGGGAGAGCACCAAATACCATCTCACCTTCTTTGTTAAGGATTCAACATCATATGTTCTCCATAAGAATCCTCATCCACATCATCACAAGTTATATTGGTCGAGGTAGGAGATACCTCTGAATCTCTAGCCATAAGGCAAAAGTGAGAACCGGAGGGTGATGATGGAATAATACTTGAAGCTCCATTGGGATCCATGTCTTGTTCCAACAAATGTTGGGATTCCTCTACATTGTTAGCCACACAAATACTAGAGGATATGGAAGCATTGTTTTATGGCAACAAGACATAGGAAGCATATCATCATGAGATTTAGTTAGCAACTATTACATGATATGCAAGGACTAGCAACACTAGCATGTAAAACATTTGGAGTGCTAGAAGTGTTTAAGTCCAAAGATAGAACATTGCAATGAGATAGAGATGAAGTATAGTCAATAGAATTCACCATCAACAAAGCAATTTCTATCACCACTCACCATATCATTACCTTGTGACAAATCACATGTTGGTGAAGTGGAAGAAGTTGTGAACTCGTCACGGCCGGAGGTGGAAGGAGAACAATCATCCTCAATAATGTTGGACACTTCATATTTATCTTGAAGCTTGGTCCAAAGCTCATGAGCGCTTCGAAAGGCATGATTGACTCAAGAACTACATCTCTCAAAACACATATGAGACCATTAGATACTTGAGTATCGAAATAGAGTTTTCTCATCCTCTAAAGATAATTTTGGGAATCCTTTGGAGGAGAAAAACCCACATCTACAATCTCTTAATATAATTTGGACCCATGTCCCTAAAAGATTAAGCATGCGAATTTTCCAAACATCATAATTGTGCCATCGAATATAAAGTGGGATCGTGCACTAATTCTCTAAACGACATCTTTACTCTCTAGGCGGTAAAGCCCAAAAAGAGAGCCGAGGCTCTGATACCAATTGAAAGGACAAGGATGTCGCCTAGAGGGGGGTGAATAGGCGATTAAAACTTTTCCGGTTTAGGCTTGATAATTGCGGAATAAAACTAGGTGTTTAAATTAACAAGCCAACAACCTAAATATACTAGGCTCACCTATGTGCACCAACAACTTATGCTAAGCAAGACAAGCAACAAAGTGATAGCAATATAGAATACTTCAAGCACGAAGGCTATCACAATGTAAAATGCATAAGTAAAGAGCTCGGGTATAAAAATAACCGAGGCACGTGGAGACGAGGATTATTCCCGAGTTCCACCTTTTTAAGAGAGTACGTCTCGTTGGAGAGGTGTGAGCCACCACAATGGCTCAACAGCCACAAAGGCTTCACCTTCTTCTCCGGTGAACCGCACCACAAAGGTTTGGTTCAACTTCAATTATCGGAATCCTTCGAGGCGGAAACTGGAGCCTTTACAACAACAACCCGGGGCACAACCCACAACTGGATTGGGGGCTCCCGGATGGCTACAAGTGACCACAAAGGTCTCAACCACCACAATGGCGTCTAGGGTGTGACACCCCTCCCTGGCACATCTCGCCTGAGAGGCGGTAGCCCCGTGCGCCAGCCCAAGATATCTGGCCACACGTCACGACAGTGCAACATAATGGAAATCATTACACAATCAGGCACAAGAAGTGATACAAATGGTTTACAAGGCCATCAAGGCATGACAAAATATCAAGCCAAGCCTGGCTCAGGACAGTGTTTAACTGGCAGCGGAAGACGGCTAAGGCAACGGCTTGGAACGGCTTCATTCCACAGGCATCTGGCTGGGCTACTAATCCTAGCACGCTCTTGCTCCACATCCTTGCTAAGATAGAAGATGAATCCTCGCCAAAATCTAGCCATTTGAATAGCCAACGTGAGTACAATGACGTACTCGCAAGAATAACCACTTGACACGAACAATCCAACAATCATGCGACAAGATATACATTGGAAATAAAATCCTACAACATGGCAAGTGTCTACTCTAGGTAGACCAATATCTAGTATAACATAAATGTAACATGGCATCACAGGCAAAACTTAGCAGAAGCAACCAACGGGGTATCACCAGTGCAGAGTCCAAGCCAGGTGGGTTGGATCGTGCACGACAATCATACAAAGAGATTACCTGTGACGAGTAAACGAGTGTACCAGTTGGTACCAAGTAACACAACAACTCATGTTATCACGACTAGGCCCACTGGCCTCTGGCCTCACAAGGCTCATGACATCTGTCAACACTGCTAGGCCCACTGGCCTTATCACATTTGTCATCTCAAGTAACATTCCCTGCATCATTTTATTGTTTATTAAGTGAGGTCAGGTCGTTCATTAATTCGTTCAAACAGATCTTAAGTTTAACCTTCGGACACGACAAGGACACACAGTGTGACTGACACTGACCTGTTGTTCCATATCCCAGGAACGAGGCTATCTTGCTAGGTTGACACTCTCGAGAGGTTGCATTCCCAACTATCAAAATGCACCTTACTCAGCCGGTACTTCAGGTTGTCACGCCAAAGTCTGACTAAGCAAAATACACTTACATGACCGTCCACTTGCTAAGACACTCTTCTACACCACCCTATACGCATGGTACAACGGGCAGGTGAATCCGGCACATCCCCCGACGTGACCGGGTATGCCTAGCTCCGGACTCCCTAGCACAGTCGAACACGTGCCTGTCGACCACTTCCCTCGGACAGCACAACCGAACGACTGCGCCCAATGGATGGCACAAAAGGGGCTCAACAACCTACTAGGCCACGGTCCTCCATGAGACGATGATGGTCCTGCTTTCAAAGTTCAGATTAGTGGCACTATGGACTAACCCTATCGTTGTTTGGAGGGGTGTTTCAATTAGTCAACTTTCATCATTCACAAGTCCAAACAACCGAGGATTAGTCCAGCACAACAACCACAATATATTTCAAGCAATAGTTAGTTTGTATTGACCGGGTGACTAAGGCGCTATCACAGATCAATACAAAACGTTAGCACATGTGGTTAGCGTCAACCGGACGACTGTGGCGGAGATACCTCCGACCAGCGCCATCACGTTTTGACTACAAGAGTTAGTACAGTTGGTTAGCGTCAACAGGACGACTATGGCGGAGATACCTCCGACCAGCGCCATCCTGTGTTGACTACAAGAGTTAGCACCGTTGGTTAACGTCGATCGGGTGACTATGGCGGAGATACCTCGACCAGTGCCATCGCAGATCAACTACAAAAGTTAGTAGGGGCATCGTTCCTCCATTCCTTCGACTGTGGCGGTTCCCCCAGTCCATCGCCTCGGGAATGGGGAGTGGTACCCCCAAACACACACCACAACTCTACGAAAAGTAGATGGTTCAATCCACTTGCGCAGAACCCAACGTGTATTTAGCCGACCATTAAGTCAAAGTCATGATAACTCATGACGCACAGTTCACGGATGACAATCCAATAGATGCACATACATGGCATGGTGATAAGTAATCAAATGAATAAACAGTGTTGCAAGACTGGTCATAGCAAGTGGTTAGCTTGCCTTCGAAGATCGACACCGTTTGGCTTGGAGGGTCACGAACGTCACGGTTTAGGGTCTCGGTTTGCCGGTACCGCGGGATACACTTATGCATGCATACAAGGGTGCTGAGCATACAAGTATTTTACAAAATGTAAAACCTGTACCACTGGATAGATCCTTTCAAAATAGGAATTTAGAAATTTGAATCACCTCAAACGGAGCTACGGATCAAAAGTTACGGCCGTCCACTCGTTAAGCAGAAAAGTGGACAGTTTTCCGTCCGTTTTCGGCCGTAACGGGCGGACGTCCGCGCTACAGGGCTCGGCCGGGTCGCGCGTTCTCCGAAATACGGCTTCCGAGGGAGAAAACGGGAAGCCGCTAGGGCGCTTCCACTTAACCCGACAGGTGGGGCCAGGGCCCACCTGTCGGCGACTCTCTCCCTTCTCTCCCTCTCCTTTCTTCTTCCTTCTTCCTTCCCTCGAAGCCCACGACCTCGTACATGTACGTACGCACGCAGAGGCTGCTCGGGCGAGCATGGCGCCGGCGAACGGGCGGCCGGGGGTAGACGCCGGCGGCCAGGACGGGCCCGCCACGCCCCACAGCACCCAGGGATAGCCTCGGGCTGGAGGGGAGAGCCACGGGCGTGGCCTCCCACAAGCTTGGCCAGCATGGCCATGGCGGACGCGGATGGCGTCGATGATTCAGCCACTAATCGACAAAACGAGGGCACCGAGAGGTAGAGGAGATCATGGGGATCCTCCCGAACCAATTTAATCAGACGAAGACGCTCTAAGTTGCTCGCGATGTTCCGAGGAACTGCGGCGATGTTTTCGGTCGATTCGGTCGAACTCGAGGTCTATCCTCCAATTAAATTAGCAGAGAGGTTCTAGAGTGAGAGGGAGTGAGGTGCAGCACAGCAGGGGCTCGGACTACCTTATATAGGCAGCGGGAGGGAGAGGTAGGTGGTGGCCGTTCGGCCACTGATGGAGAGCCGAGGTCACGGGTGATGTTTCTCTGGCTGCAGGGAAGAGGATAAGGAAGAGGAGGGGATAGGGTTTCCGTGCTGGATGCACAGTTTTGCACGAGGTCGTATTGCAGCATCGAGGTTAGGCAGGGTGAGGGTTTAAGCAAGTTTAGGCCACGCCAAAGCGTGCGTCCGGGACGTCCAGAGCGCGACGCGGGCGGCATCGTCGTGTTCCGGTGACTCGGAGGTCCAAACAGAAAAAGGATTGCACCATGGGTTCACAAGGACAAGACAAACACAACCCACCCGGCCACACTCAAAAACTCCACACTTCGCAACACAAGTTTCTGAAAACCCTAACACAGACAAGGTGTTCGATGAAATGACAGCGGCCTTCCTCAACTCAGAAAAATCCCGATAAATTATCACTGAGTAGTGGTGGCATAAGGAGGGTGTCTATGGAGTTTGAGCTCAAATGGGTACTGGTAAATTGGGTTTCGACAAGATGTCCAAAAATGGACACAATGGCATGGTCATGGCAAAGTGATTTTTCACACTTCACCTTGGGGTGATTTTCTGGATAAGTGTGTCTATGGACCATGTGGTCAATGTGACCAAGTCTCATGGTCATAGGATTTGTCTAGGTATAGGTTTGCTTGAAGATCTCAAAACGGCACCATTTCGGGCTTACAAGGAAGTGGTAGATAGGTTGACCAAATAATTTTGGTCCCAAAAGGAGAAGTGTTGGGAATGGAAAATGATTCCCCCCCTGAATTTATGAGAATTTTTGGAGCTGCAAAGGTTGACCGAAACATCCTCGGATCAAAAATGGCATTTCTGGAATTAATGCCAAACTTGGAAATATTGCATTGAAGTATGCAATATTTTTGCATTGGATTTTCCTTATATGCATATGGGCGTCCTCTGGTATTTTTAGTGGAATTTTTCCAGCCATGGAAATAGGCTTCCCTTTGGTAGGTGGAGGAAAGGGTTTAAAAGGTTCGACAATTAGGGCTAGGGTTTTCGAGGGAAAATCTAAGCATCAAAATTATCAGGGTGATGGAGTGGTTCGTGGATCACTGGTAAATTCTTGAGAGAGCAATTCCCAAGTCAAATCATCCTCAAAAGATTTGAAGAAACATCTAGGAAAAGAGAAAAAGTTTTTCAGGTGTCATAAAAACCACTAAAATTAGGTTTCAATTTTCGGGGTGTTACAGACCTTCCCCCTTAAAATAATCTCGTCCGCGAGATTAAGGAGGTTATACAAGATAATTCTTGAATGATCCAATATACCCCAATTAAAACTTTTTCTACAAAATACTAGAATTTGACACCCAAAGAGATCTGCACTCAACAAGATTTTTATTAAAACAGATATTGTTAAAAGTATGATATTTCTACCATACCCAATGCATTTAAAAGATGACATGGCAGGGGCTCACTCAATCAACAACATAGGATCTACTAGCAGGCTTATAAAATTAAATCTAAGGTTTTGTTCACCAAACACAAACATGGCAAGATCAAACAAGATCTACAACCAAGCTATCAACCAACAACCAAGGATTTATCTTGGGCAAATTATTACCACAAGTTTGGGAAAACAAAAGCTTACGGTTTTATTTTAGAAAAGCTTTATATTCATTTTCATGCATACACAGGTTTTGAAAAATAATAGGGTTTCTTTTAAAACAAAATATATGTGCCACCAATAATTGGCTCACAGACACTGTGGGATTGGGCTTTCCCCAAAATCATTTTTGCAAGGGTTTTTTCACTAAAGATACTGGAAAGACGAGGGATTCGGTCTTGAGTAAAGGATAGAAGCACACGGAGGCTATCTGCTTACTCACTGACATCTGGGACCGGGGTCCACCTGGCAGTCTCCTTCTTCCTTTCTCTCTTCTTCTTCCTCGCTCTCTCTCGTTCCGTACAGGGCTGGTTCTGAGTGCGGGGAGCACTCCACTGCGGCACTGCTGCGAGTGCGGTCCGTCGATGCAGCGGTCATCACGGCTTTGGGAAATAGAGCCTCGACGGTTTTGCGCCATTAGGCGAGCACTGCTCACGATTCCTTCATTTCCGCGCGATGCGGTGCCGAGGAGCGGCTATAAATCTGAAGCTCTGAAATCCTCTCTTTCTCATCGCAACCATGGACTTGATTCATGATTTCTTCAAAGCCTATTACGAGATGCTGGAGCGCGCGGGCTTCATCGAGCATGTGATCATCGTCGTGCTCTTCGGGATCTCATCTTC
Organism: Poa pratensis; assembly: GCA_947311845.1. Taxonomy (NCBI): domain Eukaryota; kingdom Viridiplantae; phylum Streptophyta; class Magnoliopsida; order Poales; family Poaceae; genus Poa; species Poa pratensis. The sequence goes on along the minus strand of CAMZMU010000114.1, from coordinate 25,719,421 downwards.
GGTGGTGGTCACACTGCTGTTTGCAGCGGTGGTCTTCCTGATCTTTGGCATGTACAATTGGTGGTCTGGCGCTGGGTGGTGATGCTGCGGTGGAGGGGCAGGCTGCGGCGGATGGGCAGGCTGCGCCGCCGGTTGCTGAGGTGGCCGTTCTTCCGGCTGGAGGTGAGCAGGAAGCTCGAGCCGTCCGTCGCCGTCGCGCGGGTCGCGCGTCGACTTCGGGTGAGCCAGACTCATCTTCCAGTAACGCCACGAGCGTGAGGTGGAGTAGAATTCTGGGGTGCCTTCGCATCTGCACTGAGATAGTTGTAGTGTTCTACATCGTAGTAGAACTTGTATCCTTTGTTTCTGAAATTTCCCTTCTATACTGAACTTAGTGGATGTATCAAATTTGTCTCCTCTGATAAAATGGAACAATATTTGCATTTGTGGATTTTCTCAGCTGCAACAAATCTGGTCTTGCAGCACAGATAGAATTGCAGAGGTACTAGCATACAGATAGGAGAACTTGCTACACTGAGAAAAAATCCTTTTAGAAAATAATGGCATTCAATGGTTGGGTTAATTCACAGGTGGCTATTCATTGCATGGATCACACGTTCGTTGGGAGACCCCAAGAGGAAGGTATGAAGCAGTGTAGCAGCAGTTTCCCTCAGTATGAAACCAAGGTTTAATCGACCAGTAGGAGCAAGAAATCACTTCTGAAGGTTGTCAGTGGCGCGCTGACGTGGAACCTGCACACAACACAATCAAACTACTTTGCCCCAACGAAACAGTGAGGTTGTCAATCTCACCGGCTTGCTGAAAACAAAGGATTAAACGTATGGTGTGGAAAACAGTAGTAAATTGCAGAGAATGAAAAGGAACAATGTTTGCAGTTGGTTGTATTATCAGTGTAAAAGAATGGACCGGGGTCCACAGTTCACTAGTGGTGTCTCTCCATAAAAGATAACTAACATGCTGGGTGAACAAATTACAGCTGGGCAATTGACAAAATATTGAGCGCATGACAATGCATATATATGACATGATGATTACTATGATATTCATGTGGGCATTACGACAAAATACATAGACCGTTATCCAACAGCGTCTATGACTAATAATCCACCGCCAGGTTGTCATCCGAGTTCCCCGTTGGTATTAAGTTGCAAGCAACGGATAATTGCATTAAGTAATGTGCGTAATGTAAACAAATGCATTAGACCTAACGGCGCACCCTTAAGCTAAGCATCGGTTATTTTATCCCTAGTGGCAACAGCACATCCACAATCTTAGAAGTTATTGTCACTCTCCCAGATTACCGGAGGCATGAACCCACTATCTAGCATAAATACTCACTCTTGGAGTTACAAGCATCTACTTGGCCAAAGCATCTACTAGTAACGGAAAGCATGCAAGATCATAAATAACATATAAGATAGATTGATAATCAACTTGACATAGTATTCAATATTCATCGGATCCCAGCAAACACAACATGTAGCATTACAATAAGATGATCTTGATCATGATAGGCAGCTCACAAGATCTAAACATGATAGCATAAAGTGGAGAGACAACCATCTAGCTACTGCCATGGACCCGTAGTCCAAGGATGAACTACTCACGCATCACTCCGGAGGCAGGCATGGTGATGTAGAGCCCTCCGGTGATGATTCCCCTCTCCGGCAGGGTGCCGGGAAGAGCTTCTGAACCCTCCCGAGCTAGGGTTGACGGCGGCGGCGTCTCTGGAACTTTTCGTGGATAATGGCTCGGGTATTTAGGGTTTTCGCGTCGGGAGGAATAAATAGGCGAAAGGGCGGCGGCTGCGAGCCACGTGGGCCCCACACCACCCCACGGCGCGGCAGGGGGGCCGCGCGGCCCCATGGTGTGGCTGCCACGTGGCTCCCCTCCGTCTCTCCTTGGACTCCGTGTTCGTGTTGGAAAAATAGGAGGTTCTGTCCAAGTTTCGTCCAATTCCGAGAATATTTCCAGACTAGCTTTTCTGGAATACAAAAACAGCAGAAAACAGGAACTGGCACTGTGGCATCTTGTTAATAGGTTAGTCCCAGAAAATGCATAAAAATGCTATGAAGTGTATATAAAACATGTAACAATTGGTATAATATCAACATGGAACATCAGAAATTATAGATACGTTTGAGACGTATCAAGCATCCCCAAGCTTAGTTCTACTCGTCCTCGAGTAGGTAAAACGATAAAAACAAAATAATTTCTGAGGTGACATGCTACAATCATAATCTTGATCAAATAGTATTGTAAAGCACATGTTATGAATGAAGTGATCCAGGTCAATGGTCTATAGTTTGCTAGCAAGTAGATAATGAGCAAACAACTGAATCATATAAGCAAAAACTTTTCATGAATAGTACTTTCGAGACAAGCATCAAAGAGTTTTGCATAAGAGTTAACTCATAAAGCAATAGATTCTAAGTAAAAGGTATTTAACCAACACAAAGGAAGATTTAAGCTTCAGCAATTGCTTTCAACTTTCAACATATATATCTCATGGATATTTGTCAACACAAAGCAATATAATAAGTGCAATATACAAGCATATAAAAATTGTTGCACCAAAGTTGACACTAGTGTTTGCTTCTAAGATAGAAAGAAGTAGGAAAACTGACTCAACATAAAAGTAAAAGAAAGGCCCTTCGCAGAGGGAAGCAGGGATTAAATCATGTGCTAGAGCTTTTTAAGTTTTTGAAATCATATAGAGAGTAAAAATAAGTTTTGGAGGTGTTTGTTAATTGTCAACGAATCAGAAAATGGAAAGTACAATATGACCCCTGCCAACCAGACTTTTAAGAGCGGCTCCCATGAAGGACGTTATTTCTACCAGCAAGGCAGATCATCCCTCTTTCTCTTTTGTTTACACATGCAGATATTTCACTGTTTGTCATTGCTTGACTGATAAATCAGGGCAAAAATGTGAAGAGAATTAAGCGGTTAAAGTTGTAATTAATTGGGACTGGGCACCCCATTTGCCAGCTCTTTTTGCAAAATTAATGGATAAGCGGATGTATATGCCGCTAGTCCGGTGGTAAAGTCTGTTTGACAGTTGACATAAAGACATCCACCCCGTCCTCATGAGCTTGGTAAACATTGACACAAAATAGGAGTAATAAAGTTTGAATAGTTTAAAGGTAGCACATGAAAAATTTACTTGGAATGGCAAGGAAATACCACATATAGGTAGTTATGGTGGACACAGATGGCATGGATTTTGGCTCAAGGTTTTGGATGCACGAGAAGCATTCCCTCTCAGTACAGAGTTTAGGCTAGCAAGGTTATTTGAAGCAAACACAGGATATCAACCGACACAGCAAGACTTATATGAAAACATATTGCAAGCATTATAAGACTCTACACTGTCTTCCTTGTTAACCAAACCCTTTTACTAGAAAATATCTAGACCTTAGAGATACCAATCATGCAAACCAAATTTCAACGAGCTTTACGGTAGTTCTTCATTAATAGGTTTTAACTACATGATACAAAAGCTTAAACATGAACTACTTGATAACTCAAAACAATTGACAAGTATCAAATTATCCAATACAGTGATCTACAAGAATATGTAAGCTTTTTCCATTATACCATCTACCACATGCAACATTTTCTGTTCCAACCAAACACCAATCAATTTATTTCAACATAAACTCTCCAAACAATTATAAGTGAAGCAAGAGAGTACTTTCTTTAAAAGAACTAACAGCTCTGAATAAGAGATGCATGCAAAACAGGAGCTAAAAGCATAGCAATAGCTAGATAAGAATACTCAACAAGTATAAGTGAAGAATAGGAGTATTCATATGAAAAAGCGGAGCGTGTCTCTCTCCCAATCAAGAATGCTGGGTCCAATCAAGTTGACCATAAGAAAAATAAAATACTGAAAATAAAAGCACACAGACGCTCCAAGTAAAGCACATATGATGTGAAAGAATTAAAATATAGTTTCACTAGAGATGACCTGATAAGTTGCTGATGAAGAAGGGGATGCCTTGGGCATCCCCAAGCTTAGACGCTTGAGTCTTCTTGAAATATGCTGGGGTGATCCATGGGAGCATCCCCAAGCTTAAGCTCTTCACTCTTCTTGATCACATTATATCATCCTTCTCTCTTGACCCTTGAAAACTTCCGCCACACCAAACTCAAGTAATTCTCATTAGAGGGTTAGTGCACAATCAAAAACTCACATGTTCTATAAGGACACAAACATGACCGTTACTTTTAACATTAACTACTGCCACTGATGTTATGTGAAGCTCTTCACCCTAAAAAAGAATTCCACTCAACACTAGTAAAAGAGAGAATGCGAAAAATAAAAGACAGAATCTGTCTAAACAGAACAGTCCGTAAAGACGAATTTTTTCGAGGCACTTACGTTGCTCAGATCGAAAAACTTTAAACTAACGAAAGATGCGTACATATCTGAGGATCACGCACAAAAATTTGCAGATTTAAATAATTTTTCTGTGATTTTACAGAATTAAAACGGTGAACAGCAGAAATCTGTTCCTGCGCAGAAATCCAAATCTAGCATCATCTTCCTATTAGAGGCAATACTTGGCACAACAATGCGATAAAATAAAGATACAAAGGAATTGTTACAGAAGTAAACAACTCCTTGACTCAAAAAAAAAGAAAAATTGCAGAAATAAAATAATGGGTTGTCTCCCATAAGCGCTTTTCTTTAACGCCTTTCAGCTAGGCGCAGAAAGTAAGAATCAAGTGTTTCCAAGTGATGAAGCATCAACAGAAAGGTTGGAAGTTTTCTCAACAATGCATTGTATCTTATCTATATAAGTTTCAGAAACTCCTCTTTCATTACTTTTAGGCACACTATCCTCATCAAATAAATTTTCAGGAACAATCCAATCAAAATTCTTTTCTAGTGCCTCATGCATTCCTACAAGCTTAAAAGGTATTGGTATTTTGACTTCTCCCTCATAATTGGGTTCATTAGTGTACTTAAGCCTATCTTTTTCAAGCTTCTCAAGTGTATTAGCAATATCAATAAAATAGCCAAGCATCTTATAACGAATGAAAACTTTTCTAGCTCCCCAGCAACATCACCAAATTCTTTAAGAAGAGTTTCTAAAACAAAATCTTTCTTTTCACCCTCTTTCATATCATGAAGTTTAAGAAACATTTGCTGCATTATAGGATTAAGATTAACAAACCTAGCTTCCAACATGTGAACCAAAGAGGCAGCAGCAATTTCATAATTAGGGGCAAGTTCTACCAAGGATCTGTCTTCAAAATCTTTAAGTCTACTAACATGACTAAAGAATTCTTCAATGTTATCTCTTCCAATGATAGACCCACTTCCCACCGGTATATTTTTAAAGTAAACTTAGGGAGAAGCATGATGAAATAAAAAGAAAGTAAACCGAAATAAGGTAAATGCAAGTAACTAATTTTTTGTGTTTTTGATAAATAAAGCAAACAAGACTAAATAAAAATAAACTAAGCAAGACAATAACAAAGTAAAGAGATTGGAAGCGTGAAACTCCCCTTGCAGAAATCCTCTTGCTCCCCGGCAACGGCGCCAGAAAAAGAGCTTGATTGCGTGGATCACACGTTCGTTGGGAGACCCCAAGAGGAAGGTATGAAGCAGTGTAGCAGCAGTTTCCCTCAGTATGAAACCAAGGTTTAATCGACCAGTAGGAGCAAGAAATCACTTCTGAAGGTTGTCAATGGCGCGCTGACGTGGAACCTGCACACAACACAATCAAACTACTTTGCCCCAACGAAACAGTGAGGTTGTCAATCTCACCGGCTTGCTGAAAACAAAGGATTAAACGTATGGTGTGGAAAACAGTAGTAAATTGCAGAGAATGAAAAGGAACAATGTTTGCAGTTGGTTGTATTATCAGTGAAAAGAATGGACCGGGGTCCACAGTTCACTAGTGGTGTCTCTCCATAAAAGATAACTAACATGCTGGGTGAACAAATTACAGCTGGGCAATTGACAAAATATTGAGCGCATGACAATGCATATATATGACATGATGATTACTATGATATTTAATTGGGCATTACGACATAATACATCCACTGCCGGGTTGTCATCCGAGTCTCCCGTTGGTATTAAGTTGCAAGCAACGGATAATTGCATTAAGTAATGTGCGTAATGTAAACAAATACATATGACCGTGGACATAGCATGTTAGGTTATCCCTAGTGGCAACAGCACATCCGCAACCTTAGAAGTTGCTGTCACTCTCCCAGATTACCGGAGGCATGAACCCACTATCTAGCATAAATACTCTCTCTTGGAGTTACAAGCATCTACTTGGCCAAAGCATCTACTAGTAACGGAAAGCATGCAAGATTATAAATAACGTATAAGATAGATTGATAATCAACTTGACATAGTATTCAATATTCATTGGATCGCAGCAAACACAACATGTAGAATTGCAATAAGATGATCTTGATCATGATAGGCAGCTCACAAGATCTAAACATGATAGCATAAAGTGGAGAGACAACCATCTAGCTACTGCCATGGACCCGTAGTCCAAGGATGAACTACTCACGTATCACTCCGGAGGCAGGCATGGTGATGTAGAGCCCTCCGGTGATGATTCCCCTCTCCGCAGAGTGCCGGGAAGAGCTTATGAACCCTCCCGAGCTAGGGTTGACGACGGCGGCGTCTCTGGAACTTTTCGTGGATAATGGCTCGGGTATTTAGGGTTTTCGCGTCGGGAGGAATAAATAGGCGAAAGGGCGGTGGCTGCAGAGGCTCGTGGGGCCCACACCACCCCACGGCGCGGCAGGGGGGCCCGCGTGGCCCCATGGTGTGGCTGCCACGTGGCTCCCTCCGTCTCTCCTTCGGACTCCGTGTACGTGTTGGAAAATAGGAGGTTATGTCCAAGTTTCGTCCAATTCCGAAAATATTTCCAGACTAGCTTTTCTGGAATACAAAATAGCAGAAAACAGGAACTGGCACTGTGGCATCTTGTTAATAGGTTAGTCCCAGAAAATGCATAAAAATGCTATGAAGTGTATATAAAACATGTAACAAATGGTATAATATCAACATGGAACATCAGAAATTATAGATACGTTTGAGACGTATCAGGCATATGCGTCTGGGTTCACATATACAGTTCTTGTTTTAAGTGGTCTGTCATTTCTAAAAAGGACATTAACTGGAAAAGAAAAGGCATGATATTCCACCATGTGTCAACCAAGCGGTTAACAGGAGGATCAGAACACCAAGTTTTATTACGAGCAAATTCGACATCAACCAGAAAGCATACAACAAACTTACATTACAAGCCTACACAACACAAACAAAACAAACAAACAACCTCGCCGCTTCTCACCTACCAACATACAAGCGCCACTCAGGCTAACTAAACATGGGTTCTACTCTGCTTGATGGCCTCTGGTAGTCGGCGGAGTGTGGCCAAGACGAAGAGTGGTGTCCACATCTCCATCTTCCGTTGGGTGGGGAATCACCGGCCTGCCTTCAAGGATCATACCTCGCTCTTGGAGGTGCTGCTGAACTCGGGCTTGTGCTTGTGTCCCAGAGGCATCAAGACTGGGTTCCGGCAAATCACCTGGGAACCGGAGTCCTGTACCCCGAGCTTGCCCATGGTTGAGGGTAGGTGGGTGATGACGTGAAACACACGTTCGTTGGGAGACCCCAAGAGGAAGGTATGATGTAGTCAGCAGCAAGTTTTCCCTCAGAAAGAAACCAAGGTTATCGAACCAGTAGGAGCAGCAACTCTTCAGAAGGTTGTCAACGGCGCCAGAAAAATAGTGTTGTTGATGGGAGTCTGGACTGTTGACGTGGAATCTGCACACAACACAATCAAACTACTTTGCCCCAACGAAACAGTGAGGTTGTCAATCTCACTGGCTTGCTGAAAACAAAGGATTAAACGTATGGTGTGGAAAATGAGTATTAAATTGCAGAGAATGAAAAAGGAACAGTTTGCAGTTTGTGGTTGTTTAATCAGTGTAAAAGAATGGACCGGGGTCCACAGTTCACTAGTGGTGTCTCTCCATAAAAGATAACTAACATGTTGGGTGAACAAATTACAGCTGGGCAATTGACGAATAGTGAGCGCATGACAATGCATATACATGACATGTTGACTACTATGATATTTAATTGGGCATTACGACATAATACATAGATCGTTATCCAACAGCATCTATGACTAATAATCCACCGCCGGGTTGTCATCCGAGTCCCCATTGGTATTAAGTTGCAAGCAACGGATAATTGCATTAAGTAAAGTGCGTAATGTAAACAAACACATATGTCCGTGGACATAGCATCGTTAGGTTATCCCTAGTGGCAACAGCACATCCACAACCTTAGAACTTTCTGTCACTGTCCCAGGTTAAACGGAGACATGAACCCACTATCTAGCATAAATACTCTCTCTTGGAGTTACAAGCATCTACTTGGCCAAAGCATCTACGAGTAACGGAAAGCATGCAAGATCTTAAATAACATATAAGATAGATTGATAATCAACTTGACATAATATTCAATATTCATCGGATCCCAGCAAACACAACATGTAGCATTACAATAATATGATCTTGATCATGTAGGGCAGCTCACAAGATCTAAACATGATGGCACAAAGTGGAGAGACAACCATCTAGCTACTGCTATGGACCCGTAGTCCAAGGATGAACTACTCACGCATCACTCCGGAGGCAGGCATGGCGATGTAGAAGCCTCCGGTGACGATTCCCCTCTCCGGCAGGGTGCCGGGAAGAGGTTCTGAACCCTCCCGAGCTAGGGTTGACGACGGCGGCGTCTCTGGAACTTTTCGTGGATATTTGCTCAGGTACTTAGGGTTTTCGCGTCGGGGGGAATAAGTAGGCGAAAGGGCGGCGGCTGGAGACCCGTGGGGCCCACACCACCCGGGCGCGGCAGAGGGGGGCCCGCGCCCTGGCGTGTGGGGCCCACGTGGCTCCTCTCCGTCGCCTCTTTGGTCCGTCAGTGAGTTCTGGTAAAATAGGGACTCCCGTGTAGTTTCGTCCAATTCCGAGAATATTTCCAGACTAGCTTTTCTGGAATACAAAAACAGCAGAAAACAGGAACTGGCACTTCGGCATCTTGTTAATAGGTTAGTCCCAAAAAATGTATAAAAGTGATATAAAGTAGATGCAAAACATGTAGCAATTGGTATAAAACAAGCATGGAACATCAAAAATTATAGATACGTTTGAGACGTATCAGCATCCCCAAGCTTAGTTCCTACTCGTCCTCGAGTAGGTAAACGATAAAAACAAGATAATTTTTGAGGTGACATGCTACTATCATAATCTTGATCATATAATATTGCAAGGCACATGTAAATGAATGAAGTGATCCAAGTCAATGGTCTATAATTTGCTATCAAATAGATAATGAGTAAACAATGAATCACACAAGCTAAACGTTTTCATGAATAGTACTTTCGAGACAAGCATCAAACAGTTTTGCATAAGTGTTAACTCATAAAGCAATAGTTTCTAATAAAAGGTATTTAATCAACACAAAGGAAGAATTTAGTTTCAGCATTTGCTTCAACTTTCAACATATTTATCTCATGGATATTGTCAACACAAAGTAGTATAACAAGTCCAATACATTGCATATAACGCATGTTGTAACAAATTGACACTAGTGTTTGCTTGTGGAAGACAGAAAGAATAGGAAAACTGACTCAACATAAAAGTAAAAGAAAGGCCCTTCGCAGAGGGAAGCAGGGATTAAATCATGTGCTAGAGCTTTTAGGTTTTTGAAAGCATATAGAGATTGCATAAAATATTTGATACTCCTCCCAACCTTGCTAACACAAGCCATGGCTAACCGAATCCTCGGGTGCCTTCCATCAATCACATACCATGGAGGAGTATCTATTTTTGAGAGGTGTTTGTTAATTGTCAACGAATGGTAGCGGGTGAGAACAGTATTCTACCTGTCGAACGGACTTTTAAGAGCGGCTCCCATGAAGGACGTTATTTCTACCAGCAAGGCAGATCATCCCTCTTTCTCTTTGGTTTACACACATTCAGGTATTTCACTGTTTGTCATTGCTTACTGATGAATCAGGGCAAAAGTGTGAAGAGAATTAATTGGTTAAAGTTGTAATTAATTGGGACTGGGCACCCCGTTGCCAGCTCTTTTTGCAAGTTATTGGATAAGCGGATGTATATGCCACTAGTCCAGGTGTAAAAGTCCACTCGACAAATAGAATAAAGAATAACCACACTAATTCCTCATGAGCTAGTAAACATTGACACAAAAAGGGAATAATAACATTTTGAATAATTTAAAGGTAGCACATGAAAAATTTACTTGGAGTGGCAAGGAAATACCACATATAGGTAGTTATGGTGGACACAAATGGCATGGATTTTGGCTCAAGGATTTGGATGCACGAGAAGCATTCCCTCTCAGTACAGAGTTTAGGCTAGCAAGGTTATGTAAGCAAACAAGAATATCAACCCGTACACCAAGTTTTATATGACAAACATATTGCAAACGTTATAAGACTTCATACCGTCTTCCTTGTTAACCAAACCCTGTTATTAGAAAATATCTAGACCTTAGAGGTACCACTGATGCAAACCAAATTTTCAACAAGCTTTACGGTAGTTCTTCACTAATAGGCTTAACTCATGTGATGCACAATTTAATCATGATCTACTTGTTAACTCAAAACAATTGACAAGCATCAAGTTATCCATTTTAGTGATCTACAAGATTAAGCAAGTTTTTCCTTATACCAATTACCACATGCAACATTTTCTGAACCAACCAAACACCAATCAATTTATTTCATCAACTCTCCAAACAAATATAAGTGAAGCAAGAGAGTACTTTCTACAAAAGAAAGCTAATAGCTCTGACAAGAGATACATGAAAACAAGAGCTAAAAGCTGAACAGCGCTAGATATGAATACTCAACAAATATAAGTGAAGAATAGGAGTATTCTCATGAAAAAGCGGAGCGTGTCTCTCTCCCAATCAAGAATGCTAGGGTCCAGTCAAGCTTTATTGAAAATAAAATGCAATACTGAAAATAAAAAGCACACAGACGCTCCAAGAAAAGCACATATGATGTGAAAGAATTAAAATATAGTTTCACTAGAGATGACCTGATAATTTTGACGATGAAGAAGGGGATGCCTTGGGCATCCCCAAGCTTAGACGCTTGAGTCTTCTTGAAATATGCTGGGGAGATCCATGGGAGCCTCCCCAAGCTTAAGCTCTTCACTCTTCTTGATCCTATTATATCATCCTTCTCTCTTGACCCTTGAAAACTTCCGTCACACCAAACTCAAAGTAGATCTCATTAGAGGGTTAGTGCATAATCAAAAATTCACATGTTCTGTAAAGACGCAATATGATTTGTTACTTTAAACATTAGCTACAGCCACTGATGTTATGTGAAGCTCTTCCACCCAAAAAAGAATTTCACTCAACACTAGTAAAAGAGAGAATGCGAAAAATAAAAAGGCATAATCTGTCTAAAACAGAACAGTCCGCAAAGACGAATTTTTTCGAGGCACTTACGACGCTCAGATCGAGAAACTCTGAACTAATGAAAGTTTCAGACATTCATAAAGATTACGCACAAAAATTTCAGATTTTTTAACAATCTGGTGATTTTAGGAATTTCGTACAGTGAACAGCAAAAATCTGTTTCTGCGCAGCAATCAAAATTAAGCATCATCTTATCATTAGAGGCTACTCTTGGCACAACAATGCGAGAAAATAAAGATACAAAGGAGTTGCTACAGAAGTAAACAAACTCCTTGACTCAATAAAAGAAAAATTGCAGAAAAATAAAATGGGTTGCCTCCCATAAGCGCTTTTCTTTAACGCCTTTTAGCTAGGCACAAAGCATGCATCAAGTATTACCAAGTGAAGAAGCATCAACATTGAGGTCGGAAGTTTTCTCAACAATGCAATTTATCTTGTCTATGTAGTTTCGGAATTCCCTTTCTCAATACCTCTAGGCTCATCATTTTCATCAAATGGGTTCTCAGGAACAATCCAATCAAAATTCTTTTCTAGTGCCTCCTGCATTCCTATAAGCTTAAAAGGTATAGGTATTTTAACTTCCCCCTCACCATTAGTTTCCTTAGTGTACTTGAGCCTCTCTTTTTCAAGTTTTTCAAGTGTATTAACAACGTCAATACAATAACCAAGCATCTTGTATTTAATAAAAACTTTTCTAGCTTCCCTAGCAACATCACCAAATTCTTTAAGTAGGGTTTCTAAAACAAAATCTTTCTTTTCACCATCTTCAGTATCATGGAGTTTTAGAAACATGTGCTGCATTATGGGACTAAGGTTGACAAATCGAGCTTCCAACATGTGAACTAGAGAAGCTGTAGCAATTTCATAATTTGGAGCAAGTTCTACCAAGGATCTATCTTCAAAATCTTTAACCATACTAACATGATTCAAGAATTCCTCAATGTTATCTCTTCCAATGATAGACCCACTACCCACAGATATTTCTTTTAAAGTGTACTTAGGGAGAAGCATGATGAAATAATAAAAACCAAACAGAAAATAAACTAGATGCAAGTAACTAATTTTTTTGTGTTTTTGATAATTGAAAGCAAACAAGATAAAATAAAATAAACTAAGCAAGACAAAAACAAAGTAAAGAGATTGGAAGCGTGAAACTCCCCTTGCAGAAGACTGCTGTCTCCCCGGCAACGGCGCCAGAAAAATAGCTTGATGACGTGAAACACACGTTCGTTGGGAGACCCCAAGAGGAAGGTATGATGTAGTCAGCAGCAAGTTTTCCCTCAGAAAGAAACCAAGGTTATCGAACCAGTAGGAGCAGCAACTCTTCAGAAGGTTGTCAACGGCGCCAGAAAAATAGTGTTGTTGAGGGAGTCTGGACTGTTGACGTGGAATCTGCACACAACACAATCAAACTACTTTGCCCCAACGAAACAGTGAGGTTGTCAATCTCACTGGCTTGCTGAAAACAAAGGATTAAACGTATGGTGTGGAAAATGAGTATTAAATTGCAGAGAATGAAAAAGGAACAGTTTGCAGTTTGTGGTTGTTTAATCAGTGTAAAAGAATGGACCGGGGTCCACAGTTCACTAGTGGTGTCTCTCCATAAAAGATAACTAACATGTTGGGTGAACAAATTACAGCTGGGCAATTGACGAATAGTGAGCGCATGACAATGCATATACATGACATGTTGACTACTATGATATTTAATTGGGCATTACGACATAATACATAGATCGTTATCCAACAGCATCTATGACTAATAATCCACCGCCGGGTTGTCATCCGAGTCCCCCTTGGTATTAAGTTGCAAGCAACGGATAATTGCATTAAGTAAAGTGCGTAATGTAAACAAACACATATGTCCGTGGACATAGCATCGTTAGGTTATCCCTAGTGGCAACAGCACATCCACAACCTTAGAACTTTCTGTCACTGTCCCAGGTTAAACGGAGACATGAACCCACTATCTAGCATAAATACTCTCTCTTGGAGTTACAAGCATCTACTTGGCCAAAGCATCTACGAGTAACGGAAAGCATGCAAGATCTTAAATAACATATAAGATAGATTGATAATCAACTTGACATAATATTCAATATTCATCGGATCCCAGCAAACACAACATGTAGCATTACAATAATATGATCTTGATCATGTAGGGCAGCTCACAAGATCTAAACATGATGGCACAAAGTGGAGAGACAACCATCTAGCTACTGCTATGGACCCGTAGTCCAAGGATGAACTACTCACGCATCACTCCGGAGGCAGGCATGGCGATGTAGAAGCCTCCGGTGACGATTCCCCTCTCCGGCAGGGTGCCGGGAAGAGGTTCTGAACCCTCCCGAGCTAGGGTTGACGACGGCGGCGTCTCTGGAACTTTTCGTGGATATTTGCTCAGGTACTTAGGGTTTTCGCGTCGGGGGGAATAAGTAGGCGAAAGGGCGGCGGCTGGAGAGGCCCGTGGGGCCCACACCACCCAGGGCGCGCAGAGGGGGGCCCGCGCCCTGGCCACGTGTGGGGCCCACGTGGCTCCTCTCCGTCGCCTCTTTGGTCCGTCAGATGAGTTCTGGTAAAATAGGGACTCCCGTGTAGTTTCGTCCAATTCCGAGAATATTTCCAGACTAGCTTTTCTGGAATACAAAAACAGCAGAAAACAGGAACTGGCACTTCGGCATCTTGTTAATAGGTTAGTCCCAAAAAATGTATAAAAGTGATATAAAGTAGATGCAAAACATGTAGCAATTGGTATAAAACAAGCATGGAACATCAAAAATTATAGATACGTTTGAGACGTATCAGTGGGTTCCTTGCTCGACACAGTTGCAGGTGAGCATGACCAAGGTTGCGCCTTGTGGTCATGAGTTCATCCATCAGAGAATGGATGCACCTTTTCATTGCAACCCTGTAGGTGACCAGGGTGATTACGGCAGGTCGACTTCTTCACTAATGGAAGTTTGGATAGCCTCCGCACCATGCTGGGGTCTGGCTGGGATAAAGTGGAAAGCTCGACTTTTTGCCATTGCCGATTCCGAGTACCGCAGGCGGACGAAACCTTCCCAGGCTGCTACCTGGATGGCTTGATTAAGAGTGGGCATGCTCCTACCTTAGATCAAGTAAGGCTGACTTGTGCCCAACGGACACGAGCCGACATGCACGTCTGCTCGAAATTCACTCCCGGCAGGCGACAGTGAGTTCTCGAACACCACATATCGAGGGCAAGTAGGCCTACCAAGAAGAACACAGACGACCTTCAAAAGCATCAGTGGAAATCCGCCATGATCCTCGGCAGTGGTTTCCAGGATGACCTTGGGGTTCGCCATCGGATTATTCTGGCTTTGGGTGTAGGATGACATGAGAACGCGGGATTCCTTTGCGAGATCCTGCTTCAAGAGAGCTGGGTTGCCAAGGATAGCAGGCGAGGGTGGGGATAAATGGCAGCTAGGACTGGGGTCTCATATAAGCTGGGTTGTGTCGGCTCCTTCTCATGGAAGAAAGCGGCGAGCCTCTCTCAGGAAATGGGACAAGTCCTACTGCACCTTACTGTGGACCGACACCAGCCATGCCGGTTAGGCGAAGATGGGTTAAATCCATCGGGCTCACTGTCGGGCAAAAGCAAGGCGGGGCTTTCCATGCTAGGGTAGTCTACAGCCAGCCTGGTGCTCTGATACCACGTCTGTGACACCCCTCCCTGGCACATCTCGCCAGAGAGGCAGTCGCCCCGTGCGCCAGCTCAAGATATCTGGCCACACGTCACGACAGTGCAACATAATGGAAATCATTACACAATCAGGCACAAGAAGTTCTACAAATGGTTTACAAGGCCATCAAGGCATGACAAAAATATCAAGCCAAGTCTGGCTCAGGACGGTGTTTAACTGGCAGCGGAAGACGACTAAGGCAACGGCTTGGAACGGCTTCATTCCACAGGCATCTGGCTGGGCTACTGATCCTAGCACGCTCTTGCTCCACATCCTTGCTAAGGTAGAAGATGAATCCTCGCCAAAATCTAGCCATTTGAATAGCCAACATGAGTACAATGACGTACTCGCAAGATTAACCACTTGACACGAACAATCCAACAATCATGCGACAAGATATACATTGGAAATAAAATCCTACAACATGGCAAGTGTCTACTCTAGGTAGACCAATATCCAGTATAACATAAATGTAACATGGCATCACAGGCAAAACTTAGCAGAAGCAACCAACGGGTATCACCAGTGCAGAGTCCAAGCCAGGTGGGGTTGGATCGTGCACCGACAATCATACAAAGAGATTACCTGTGACGAGTAAACGAGTGTACCAGTTGGTACCAAGTAACACAACAACTCATGTTATCACGGCTAGGCCCACTGGCCTCTGGCCTCACAAGGCTCATGACATCTGTCAGCACTGCTAGGCCTACTGGCCTTATCACATTTGTCATCTCAAGTAACATTCTCTGCATCATTTTATTGTTTATTAAGTGAGGTCAGGTCGTTCATTAATTCGTTCAAACAGATCTTAAGTTTAACCTCCGGACACGACAAAGACACACAGTGTGACCGACACTGAACTGTTGTTCCATATCCCAGGAACGAGGCTAGCTTGCTAGGTTGACACTCTCGAGAGGTTGCATTCCCAACTATCAAAATGCACCTTACTCAGCCGGTACTTCAGGTTGTCACGGCAAAGTCCGACTAAGCAAAATACACTTACATGACCGTCCACTTGCTAAGACACTCTCCTGCACCACCCTATACCCATGGTACAACGGGCAGGTGAATCCGGCACATCCCCCGGTGCGACCGGGTATACCTAGCTCCAGACTCCCTAGCACAGTCGAACTCGTGCCTGTCGACCACTTCCCTCGGACAACACAACCGAACGACTGCGCCCAATGGATGGCACAAAAGGGGCTCAACAACCTACTAGGCCACGGTCCTCCATGAGACGACGATAGTTCTGCTTTCAAAGTTCAGATTAGTATAGACTGACCCTATCGTTGTTTAGAGGGTGTTTCAATTAGTCAACTTTCATCATTCACAAGTCCAAACAACCGAGGATTAGTCCAGCACAACAACCACAATATCACAATAATATACCATCAAACAAGAAGACATTAGCAACATAATATTTCGAGCAATATTTAGTTTGTATTGACCGGGTGACTAAGGCGCCATCACAGATCAATACAAAAAGTTAGCACATGTGGTTAGCGTCAACCGGACGACTGTGGCGGAGATACCTCCGATCAGCGCCATCACGTTTTGACTACAAGAGTTAGCACAGTTGGTTAACGTCAACCGGATGACTATGGCGGAGATACCTCAGACCAGCTCCATCCCGTGTTGACTACAAGAGTTAGCACAGTTGGTTAACATTGATCGGGTGACTGTAGCAGAGATACCTCCGACCAGCGCCATCGCAGATCAACTATAAAAGTTAGTAGGGGCATCGTTCCTCCATTCCTTCGACTGTGGCGGTTCCCCCAGTCCATCGCCTCGGGAATGGGGAGTGGTACCCCCAAACACACACCACAACTCTACAAAAAGTAGATGGTTCAATCCACTTGGGCAGAACCCAACGTGTATTTAGCCGACCATTAAGTCAAAGTCATGATAACTCATGACGCACAGATCACGGATGACAATCCGATAGATGCACATACATGACATGGTGATAAGTAATCAAATGAATAAACAGCGTTGCAAGACTGGTCATAGCAAGTGGTTAGCTTGCATTCAAAGATCGACACCGTTTGGCTTGGAGGTCACGAACGTCACGGTTTACGGTCTCGGTTTGCCGGTACCGCGGGATACACCTATGCATGCATACAAGGGTGCTGAGCATACAAGTATTTTACAAAAATGTAAAACTTGTACCACTGGATAGATCCTTTCAAAATAGGAATTTAGAAATTTGAATCACCTCAAACGGAGCTACGGATCAAAAGTTACGGCCATTCGTTCGTTAAGAAGAAAAGTGGACAGTTTTCCGTCCATTTTCGGCCGTAACGGGCGGACGTCCGCGCTACAGGGCTCGGCCGGGTCGCGCGTTCTCCAAAATACGCCTTCCGTGGGAGAAAACGGGAAGCCGCCAGGGCGCTTCCACTTAACCCGACAGGTGGGGCTGGGGCCCACCTGTCGGCGACTCTCTCCCTTCTCTCCCTCTCCTTTCTTCTTCCTTCTTCCTTCGCCCGAAGCCCACGACCTCGTACATGTACGTACGCACGCAGAGGCTGCTCGGGCGAGCATGGCACCGGCGAGCGGGCGGACACCGGCAGCCAGGACGGGCCTGCCGCGCGCCACCGCACCCAGGGATAGCCTCGGGCTGGAGGGGAGAGCCACGAGCACGACCTCCCACAAGCTTGGCCAGCACGGCCATGGCGGCCGCGGATGGCGTCGACGAAACGAGGGCACCGAGAGGTAGAGGAGATCAAGGGGATCCTCCCGAGCCAATTTAATCGGACGAAGACGCTCTAAGTTGCTCGCGATGTACCGAGGAACTGCGGCGACGTTTTCGGTCGATTCGGCCGAACTCGAGGTCTATCCTCCAATTAAATTAGCAGAGAGGTTTCAGAGTGAGAGGGAGTGAGGTGCAGCGCAGCAGGGGCTCGAACTACCTTATATAGGCAGCGGGAGGGAGACGTAGGTGGTGGCCGTTCGGCCACTGATGGAGAGCCGAGGTCATGGGTGATGTTTCTCTGGCTGCAGGAAGAGGATAAGGAAGAGGAGGGGATAGGGTTTCCGTGCTGGATGCACAATTCTGCATGAGGTCGTAATGCAGCATCGAGGTTAGGCAGGGTGAGGGTTTAAGCAAGTTTAGGCCACGCCAAAGCGTGCGTCCGGGACGTCCAGAGCGCGACGCGAGCGGCATCGTCGCTTTCCTGGTGACTCGGTGGTCCAAACAGAAAACGGATTGCACCACTGGGTTCACAAGGACAAGACCAACACAACCCAACCGGCCACACTAAAAAACTCCACACTTCGCAACACAAGTTTTCTGAAAACCCTAACACAGACAAGGTGTTCGATGAAATGACAGCGGCCTTCCTCAACTCAGAAAAATCCCGATAAATTATCACTGAGTAATGGTGGCATAAGGAGGGTGTCTATGGAGTATGAGCTCGAATGGGTACTGGTAAATTATGTTTCGACAAGATGTCCAAAAATGGACACAATGGCATGGTCATGGCAAAGTGATTTTTCACACTTCACCTTGGGGTGATTTTCTGGATAAGTGTGTCCATGGACCATGTGGTCAATGTGACCAAGTCTCATGGTCATAGGATTTGTCTAGGTATAGGTTTTCTTGAAGATCTCAAAAGGGCACCATTTCAGGCTTACAAAGGAAGTGGTAGATAGGTTGACCAAATCATTTTGGTCCCAAAAGGAGAAGTGTTGGGAATGGAAAA
The DNA here is from genome assembly GCA_947311845.1 of Poa pratensis. Lineage (NCBI taxonomy): Eukaryota > Viridiplantae > Streptophyta > Magnoliopsida > Poales > Poaceae > Poa > Poa pratensis. Next base: position 25,700,498 of record CAMZMU010000114.1, on the reverse strand, counting down.
TGATTCCTCCCCTGAATTTATGAGAATTTTTGGAGCTGCAAAGGTTGACCGAAACATCCTCGGATCAAAAATGGCATTTCTGGAATTAATGCCAAACTTGGAAATATTGCATTGAAGTATGCAATATTTTTGCATGGATTGTCCTATATGCATATGGGCCTCCTCTGGTATTTTTAGTGGAAATTTCCCAGCTATGGAAATAGGCTTCCCTTTGGTAGGTGGAGGAAAGGGTTTAAAAGGTTCGACAATTAGGGCTAGGGTTTTCGAGGGAAAACCAAAGCATCAAAATTATTACGGGTGATGGAGTGGTTGGTGGATCACTGGGAAATTCTTGAGAGAGCAATTCCCAAGTCAAATCATCCTCAAAAGATTTGAAGAAACATCTAGGAAAAGAGAAAAAGTTTTTCAGATGTCATAAAACACCACTAAAATTATGTTTCAATTTTCGGGAAGTTACATAGGGTCCAAAGACCCAAGAGTAACAAGCTCACAAACTTTCAACTTCCACGAATCCTCGTGGAGAGCACAAACCGATGCACAAAGCAATGGCAAGAGCACAAGTGCTCAAATCCTTCACTCTCAAATCCCACCAAAAGCAACTAATGCTTATGGGGGGAGAAGAGAGGAAAAACAAAGGAGGAGAAACACCAAGAACTCCAAGATCAAGATCTACTAGGTTCCCCTCACTTGGAGGAGAGATGGATTGGTGGAATTATAGATCTAGATCTCCTCTCACTTTTCCCTCAAAGATATGCAAGAATCATGGGAGGGATTGAGAGGGGGCAAGCTTTTCCAAGGTCAACAATGGAGAAGAGAGTGGGGAAAACATGCTCAAGTGGTTAGGGAACCGTTGGGGAAGAAAGCCCCATTTTATAGGACCCAAAATCCGACCGATTGGGCCAGATTCGTGTCGTTCGGAGTGAATCCGGATTTGGTTCGGAATTTCGGATTTTCGGAATATTCCGAGTGTCTACCAACATCTTCCGGACGCTATACAGTACCCGGAAACGCCAGTTCGGAACCCGTTCAGAATAAGTTCGGAAAATTCCGACCGTTCGGAATTTGTCTGGAATATTCTGAGTCACCCAGAATTCCTGAAACACACATATGAAAAACGTGATATCTCTTTCATACGAACTCCGTTTTTGATATTCTTGGGCTCGTTGGAATCGCAACGAAGATCTCTTCAAGATCATGCAGAGAAACATCATAGTCCAACAAGGGAGGATAAAGCCAAATGATGACAGGTAAAATCTTTCTATAAAATAACAACCGGTAAATCCTCCAACATCAAAACTCAACAAGATAATCATCAAGACTCCGTTTTCTATGATCTTGGGCTTGTTTCAAAGATAATCACAAGCCCTACAAGATCATGCATATGCACATCATAGTCCATCATGTGAGGAGGAAACCACAAGGAAAGAGTTTGACCTCTCTAGAAAAGATAAGCCGGTAAAACCTCCAATATAAAAAACGCAACAAGATATGCATATGAAATCCGTTTTTTATGAACTAGAGCTTGGTATGGAGATGAACACAAGCTCTAAATTCTCACATGGATAAAAGCCAAATAAGAACCAAGAAAGATGATATGCCAAGTATGCAAAGGTTTGAGCTCTCCACAAATATGCGATCAAGTTACTCACTTGAGAGCCTCTCTTGATAGTGCGCCGTCTATCCTATAACCCGGTCTCCCACTAACATCATGAGACTGGCAAAATAGAAACCCTATCAAGATCATACCTTTGCCTTGCGCATTCCACTTGAGCTAGATAATGACGATCTTGACTCCCTCAAGTTGGAACATCTTTCTTGATTGTGCTTGCTAGTACATACTTGATGAAGACTTCTCCAAATACTCCCCCATACTCCATGATGGGAGAGCCTTGCTAAGCTCCGTCTTCATGTACCCACTTGCACTTCATCTTCTTCTCTTGATGTATATGATGGCTTGGAGATAAACATGAATGTTCACCAATCTTCTTTCCAAGTCATGCTTGCAATAAGCTCAACTCTAGATGACCATTCTTCATATAAACCCAGTGAATAGAACCTTGGTCATCATATAATATTCTAGAGTCCAACACATGAACTCCAATCTTCTTCATGGACAAGATCTATAAAGATATCTCAATGCAAACATTAGTCCATAGAGATTGTCATTAATTTCCAAAACCACACATTAGGACACATGCACTTTCACACAATTAGCTTAATGTTCGATTAAGGGCCATTTAGTAAAAAAGATACGTTATCTTGCGGCTCTTTTCGCTTTTGCTCGTCCCTGAACTCTCCCACCGCAAATACATGTACCTTGGGTGTGTTTGGTAGGGTGCAGACCTTTTTCGTTTCTATCGGGGCATGCCCTGGAGAGCAGGGCCACGAAAAAATGACCCTGAGCCATGTTGTTGCCCTAGTTTGGTAGCCCGCAGCTGGTGTTGTCGCATCGGTTGAGTAAACAAGCCCACCTTTTTTGGTACCATGCAGTCTTTGCTTATGGGCTGAGGTAAAGCGAGGGCGCATTGTTTGGTTGTGTGCGACCCGCTAAGGTTACCATAGTTCAAACAAGGTGAGCTTACCATGCTATGATCATACAGCCGATCATACATGCGATCTAGAACAATAGGAGCTTCGCAATCACCACAACCTGGACGATGATTATGAAGTCCTTGATTCTACTACTAGCACCTGATTACCCTGTTCGGCTACCACCTCATTACAGTGCAATCTCAATCTGTGTAGTACTTGCCCAGGAAAGTAATGAGCCAGAGGGTCTTATGCTGCTCTGCCATGCCAACGAAGTTGACACCCTGTGCCTTGTGGTCGACGAGGTGGCTGAGAGCCACCATCAGAGCCTCCTTAGTGAACCCGATGGAGTCCATGTCAGCATTGTACAGGTCAGGGTGCATGTCTGTGGCTTGCTTTCCCTGATGCCCTGGGCAACCTCCTTGACAGCTTCTGTCATGCTGGCAAAGGCCTGGATCTCTTCCTCACCGAGGGCACCTCTCTTCCTCTTTACTCCATGGCCATGGCTGGGTACATCTCCCTTCCTGGGCGGAGGACCATCGAGGATGACAGTGTCAGACTCCTGCGTCTCGACATCCTCCGGCGGAGGCGTGCCGAAGGGAGTACCTGAGCCCATGACAAAATTGTCGGTGGCCACCCCAAAGGAGAAGATCGTTTGCATCTGTGGGTAGTTCAGAATAGGCTTGTTAAGGAACTCCGCGTCTTTGGGGTGATCCTACGATTGCAAGATGAGTGTGTTAGAAGGGATTGTTAGTACTGGTTCCAAGAAGACAGATTTTAGTACACAGATTGCTCACCATGATGTGGCATGTGTAGTGTGCATCTTCGAGGATGATGGTGTGGGTCTCCTCGCACCATTGAGCGCCGCTCAAATCTCTGAGCTTGCTCACCTGCACCCACCTCAGCCTCCACTTCCTCAGTGGTTGTACACCTGAGTTGGGGTCACCTCTGCCCCACAGTGTGCAAAGAGAGCCCTGGCGCAATCTTTAAGATGCACCTCTTTAAAACCCTTGTCTGTCCTCACCCCAGTCCTGATGAGAGTAGTCATGTGCTTAAGCACGAAGGTTGACATGAATGGAAGCCATTTCATGGTTGCTTTGGCCTGGGCCTTATTCTTTGCAATCTGTTGGTTCACCGTCGCAACCACAGAGTGCACAACGTCATGTACAACACCGAACGGCGTGGAGTCGTGCATGCCGTAGTCCGACAGAAGCTGAGAGTCATCCACATAGGAAGGGATTTGCGAGTCCCCAGTTGGGATGAGTGACATAGTAAGGTCCTCACTCTTAAAATCCTACATCGATCACGGGAACACAACGTAAGCTATCAGATCTACCATAGTTAGTTCTAGCGAAGCAATCACATGTACACAACTAACATCACAGCTAACCGTACCACAAGTACAGAACTAACATCAAATCTAATAGATCTACCCAACCTAGTACGTAAGCTACAAGCAAAGATCATAGATGCAGCACATATCAAGTACCATGGTGTACTAACAGAGCACATATCTAGAACATCGTAGACATATGAACCCTAGAAAGCAAGGTTTAGTCACTTACAGCCATCGCTGGAGACGCCCGAAGATGAGGGGTTTCCAAGTCGAGGGGTTGCGGCCGCGTACTACATCGCCGCTCCGCTGCTGCCAGCCGGAGAAGGGTGAGCCGCCGCCGCCGCTTACCTACGATCTCAGATCGGAGACCTCGAGTGGATGAAAATGGTGGGCTTTGTGACAGCGGTGATAGTAGAGAGTGTATATAGGGGAGGGTTTTGGGCGGGAGGTGACGCAATCTCTCCGGCCGAGATTTTCGCTGCACTGCGGGAGCTCCCGCCATCTCTGACTCGCATGAGCTCGGCGCAAGGCGGATGGGGAATCTGCATCAGAGAGGAGAGAACGAGCCTGGCTCCCTGGAAACGGCCGATTCGGCCGTTCCCATGGGGCCTGGCCTGACGGTGCTTTAAACTTCATGCTGGCCAGGCCCAACAGCTCCTGCGGGCTACCAAACACCTATATCTTGCAGCTGGCGGATCTGGCTTGACTAGCTGCAGCTTACCAAATGCGCCCTGTATCAGAGTAGCCTTTGTCGAAGACTAGTCCCAAGGAACTAGGGGTGTCTCACTGATGCCAGGAATCGAGTAAGGGGCTGAACACGACGTCAAACAAATCCTCAACTACCTCGGCGACGGTGCTCGTCGAGCTCGGTGAGGAACGGCACGACAGAGAGTAAACACCAGCCCGTACCCAGGTTCAGGCCCACCGTGAGGTGTAAAGACCCTACGTCCTGCTATGTTGTATTGCATTGCTTGAAGAGGTCACAATACAATGAGCTTGCCGAGGGCTCAAGCTTTGGCTATGGTGGACTATGGTGGAAGGAGCTTCCTCTTATTCCTCGCGAAGTAGCCGATTGGGTGTGGAATGAATTGATCGAATGGCGGAATCCCCTTCTTTGGTCGTACACTGCCTCCTTTTATACAAGCCTCGGTCCTCTTCCCCGCAAACAAAAGGCGGGAAGGGATACCACATGGCGACGAAGGAGGAGCGCAGTGCACGGCGCCGGGGTTGTCCATGAACACGGTCCATGGCAGAGAGCAACGTCTCCTTGGCAGAAAAAGCCACCGTCCACCCAGGACGATGGGCTGGCGCTGCAGAGGTCTGTGGCGCGCCCCGCGGTGACGTCGGCTTGGAGCGTAGCGGCCGCCGGTCCCCTTATCACCAAAATGGCAATACTGGGAGTCCGCTTTGCTTGCCGCAGCTTTGTTGACCGCTTTATACACGAGAACGACAACTTCGGCGTCGTCGTCATCGCGCCAGGCGGGCGCAGAGGCCATGTGTGCTCTGCAGCGGGTGTAGAGCTTGCTTCCACTTGAAGGAATCCCGTGAGGGCTGGGTGCCTCGCTAAGGTTCTGAACTACTTGACGCATCACGAGGGAAGCCTCGCGAGGGTGGCGTAGACGTGCGCCAGGACTTAGTGATATTCCAACCAAGGGAGGCCCTCGCGAGGGAAAAGTCCCTCGCGAGGCTTGCCAGGCTGAACGTCTGGTCCTTAGCAGAAAGGCTCAGTAGAGTGAAGAGGCACTCGCGAGGGAAAAGTCCCCCGTGAGGCTCGCCAAACTGAAATGCCTGGTCCTTAGCAGAATCCTCTGCAGAGCGTCGAGGGCTGTGGCAGGCCTGCCCATGGTACCCTGGTTTCCACTGGGCCGACAGTAGCCCCCGGGCCCGCGATGGGCACGCTGGAGTCTTGTGGACGCAGGCGAAGCGTCGTGGGCCCAAATAAGCCTGCCTGGCCTGAGACACGTGGAGAGCTGCGGCTGCCCACGATGCCACGATCTCCTCTGTAGCAACAGACGTAGTGGCGGGACCCACCACGTCCTGGTAACGGCTCGATGAGCCGATAAAAGCCTGAGAGCTCGACGCAGGCGGCCGTTGCTTCATTCATCCCCTTTCGCCCCTTCTTCCCAGAGCAAAATCTCCGAGCTTCTCCTTCGCAATCCCACTGCAATGGCGCCCAAGAAGGCCGCCGGCTCCAGGAAGGGCAAGGCGGTGATGCAGGCGAGCGAGCCTGCCGCGATGCAGCAAGACGGCGACCTCAAGCCGGCTCTGGTCGGGTTCCGCATAGGCACGGAGGCGCAGCTGGATAAGGTACGCCATATGGCAGCTTCTGCGAGCAACGAGCATGGCGGCACGGTGCTCAAACTGGCGAACAACCCCTGCGGTAGCCTCTATCCCATGTTCCTGCACACCCTCTTCACTGGGCTAGTGGCTCCCTTCTCCGACTTCTTCCTGGCGGTTCTGCAGCGCTACCAGATCCAGATCCAGATCCTTCACCTCCACCCCAACTCCATTCTCATCCTCTCCATCTTCGCCTACCTCTGTGAAGCGTACATTGGCATTCCGCCTTCGGTCGACCTCTTCCGCAGCTTCTACGCGCTCCGGTTCACGGCGAACAACGAGCGGACGGGGTGCGTGTCCTTTCGCATCAGTGATGGCATGGGCGGCGTCTACATCCCCATTGCGTGGGGCCGGCGAGAATCCTGTGACCAATGTGTCGAAGAAGGTGGAGGACTTCCGCAAGCGGTGGTTCCTCGTGGACGTCGGGAGCCAGAGTCCCTTCTTCGAGATGCCTGAGGCGCCCCCGATGAAGAGGGCAAGCTAGTCGAGCGCGACTCTCAAGGGCCCAACGCTTGACGCCATGGTGAAGCGTCTGTCGGATCTTCGCAAGGCTGGCCTTACTGGGCAGATGGTGGCGAGGGACTTCGTGAGGCGTCGCATTGCCCGCTCCAGAAGCATTCAGATCCGATGTGGCTGTATACAAATCAGAGGGACAAGATGCGCCTGAGCGCTACCCTCTTCTCACAGGAGGAAGTGGACGGCATCGTGGAGATCCTTTTCACTTCTCCATCCATCCCCAAGCCTGCCGACGATGCAGTGCGCTCCACAGGTTTGAGCTCGGACCTCATGTTACATTCGTGGAGACGATGTCTGAGTTTGACCAATGGGGCCTGGTGCCTGAGGGGCAAGTTGGGCCCCGCGAAGACCCGGAGTCGGCGTCGCAGGCGGCGCCAGCCGATGGCGAGGAGGAGACGACGGAGACGCCTGCCAAGTCTGACGCAGGTGCAGCCGGTGCCTAGGAGGTCCCAATTCCTCGGCGGGGAATTCAAGCTCCTCGAGGGGTGTGCCGCCTGAAGCTGAGATCCACGAGATCTCCTCGGGCAGTGGCGACCGGTATCTTGTCGTCCCCTCGCGGCACGTCGAGGGGGAGGAGGAGAGCTACGACGAGGAGGCCTCGTCTGGCCACTGCGAGCCCCGCTCCAAGGCGATCCACGACAGGAACGCCGGAGCTCAGGAGGAGGCAGAGGCCAGTGCTAAGGAGGGCCAAGACAAGCCTGCCGAGGCTCGTAAGAGTGCGGAGCCCAGTGCTCCGCCTGTGCGGCGGACGACAAAAAGGTGGATCGACACCGCCGGGTAAGTCTTGTATTTCCTTTCTTTTCGGATGTGTTCTTGAGTGACCCTCTCGAGGGGTTTCTGAACGTTTTCTTCGCCAGGCGTCCCGCGGAGGCGAAGCGGCGGAGGCTCCGGAAGGTTGGAGAGGGCTCTAGCGCTGCAGCAGCGTCAGCAACACCTACATCTGAAGCGGTGCCTCACGAGGCTACCACTCCTCCTCCTGAAACAGCGGCTCCACCTCCTGAGGCGGATGAGCGCCGCGAGGAGGAGAAGGCTGAGGCGACAATGTCGCCGGCCGCGCGGCCTGGCGCTTCTCCCGCGCAGCAGGAGAAGGCGACGGAGGAAGATACGGCGAAGACCGCGATGTCGGCAGAGGAGCGTGCTAACGTTGAGATGGAGGGGGCCACCGCGCCGCCACCTCCACCAAACGCAGGCCTTGAAGCGCCGGTGGTGGACTCCGAGGCTGCCGCGGGAGCGGCCTCGGCGGAGAAGGCCGATCCTGCCCCTGGAGTGGAGGAGGACGTGCCCCAGGGGCAGAAGGGCACTGGGGCTGATGGCGAGGACATTCCGAGCCCCCAGAAAGCCCCCGATGCGGATGAAGAGGGAGGCTCTCACCAGAGCCCCTAGGCGCGACTCGAGGCCATTCCGAGCCCAAGGCGCGATGTTTTGGAGTCCTTAGCAGGCGCCGGTACCTCTGGGTCCCCTGGCGACGCATGGGCCTTGGTCCTGCGGGGTCGGTGCCCGAGCGCGGTTTGCCGAGATGCTGTCTTTCGCTCGGCGAGGGAGGTGCTTGACGGGCTCGAGGCCCAGCTTGCCGAGGAAGATCGTGCCAAGGCGGAGGAACACACCGAGCTTGCGCGGGGTTGGACTTGCCTTCAGAAGACTGTGAAGCGCTGCCGCCGGGAGGACGAGGCGGCCCAGGCGCGGCGTGAGGAGGCACAGTGTAACACCCCGATTTTCACTAATCGGTTTTTCTGAAAAGGGGTGAACTAAAAAAAATTCGAAAAACTTTTTACTCGGATTTCTCTGGATTTTATCAAAACTCATTTGAAGTTTTGGTGATTCATGTATATCTCTTTGTCACAACCCCAGGAATATTCACCAAATATTTCTGATCCCCTTTGATTCCATTTATCAGGGGTTTCTATATAAAACATTAATTCCTTTTCTTTAGGAAATTATAAAGCATATCTCGCCTCTCCAAAGCAACCCTCCTTTATCTTGCTTAGAAAATTCCGCCAAAAATCCCAGAGACACCTATCATCATGCATATCCCATATATGCATGAACATCGCCATGACCTATGAAACATTTTAGATTGAGGAAATTACCAAATCTGCCACTACCGGGCCATTTAATCCAAAACCCTACTTCCACTCCACCATAAATCTTGTCCACCTGAGGAAGTGTTTCATATCCCGTTATAAGCCACCCCAAGAAATTTGAGATCATTTGGACCAACTTTTTCTTGTAGGACACCCATCGAACACCTTCTGCCATTTTCGAAACCCGAAAATGTTTACACATGAAACTTTCTCCAAATTGAGTGAAACTGGACCACATTGCTCACATACCAGTAGAACACCACCAGCAAAAATCCAAGCTCCATTGGGATAAAGGAAGTCCCTTTTCTTTGCATCGAACACCTTGAGGCATTTGAATTTTTCAAAACTTTGCACTGGCTTTTTGACCCAAATTGATGTTTTTCTTGCTGTGTGATGTTTGTAGTAGTAGTGCAGCGTAGTGACGCGATCCGTTTCCTTTTTGGTGCCCTGGACCGTCGGGAACGCGAACCATGCCGATCACGGCGTGCTCTGGACATGCCACTGTCGGCATGACCCTGTTCAAACCCTAGCCCCAGCCCTATCCTCTGCTGCAGTACGTCCACGTGCGCTACTGCACCTCCAGCTCGACCCTCCCTATCCTCTCCCCCTCCTTATCCTTCTCCTGTGGCCGGAGTGGCGTAAGCCGTGACCTCAACGAAGAATTTAATGGCCGCCACGGCCACGGCCTACCTCTCCCTCCCTCGGCCTTAAAACCGACCCTAGACCCTCCCTTTCCGAAGCGCAACTCACTCCTTTCCCCCCCTGGACATCCCTGCTCGTTCGTTTGAAGAATGGAGCTCGTCCCCTTCGGCTAGGGCAGAAATTGCCGCCGGCAATCCTCGGATCAAAGCACGGTTCTGAGAGCTTGGTCCTTCGATTAAACCAGCAGCGGACCTCCTACCCGTCTCCACCTCCTTTCCCTCCAGCGAGAAGAGCAGGAGAAGCCCTGGAGGCTCGGGTTCATGGTCGACCCGCCATTGCCGAGCCGCCGAGCTTCAGGAGCTCGCGGGCGGCTCACCCCCAGCCCTTCCCCGTACCCTGGACCCCTTCCCTAGGTGCGGGGATGTTCGCCAGGCCTGACCCCGCCGCCTCCCGGAGTCCCCACGCGCTCAGCATCCCGTGCCAGCGACCGTCGTGGCCCTCCCGCGCATCCTCGACCGGAGGAGGGAGAAGGACGCGGTGAAGAAAAGAAAGAAAAGAAGAAAGAAAAAGGAAAAAGAAAAAAGAAGAGAGAGAGGCCGACAGGTGGGTCCCGGCCCCACCTGTCGGGTTAAGTGGAAGCGCCCGGGAGGGTTTCCGTTTTCCTCGCGCGAAAGCGTATTTCTAGGAAGTACGCCACCGGCCCAGCCTAGTTCAGAAGCAGCCCGCGCTGTTTTTTTTCTCTGTGGTGAGCGGCGGATAGTTATTCTTCGCACGTCAATATCTTTTGATCCGTAGCTCCGTTTGAGGTGATTCAAATTTGTAAATTCATATTTTGAGAAGCTCTGTCCAGTGGTATAAGTTTTACATTTTTGTAAAATACTTGTATGCTCAGCACCTTTGTGTGCATGCGTAGGTATTCCGCGGTACCGGCAAACCTCAACCCTAACCCGTGACGTGTCCGCAACCCCCCGAGCCAAACGGTGTCGATCTTTGGAGGCAAGCTAACCCTTGCTTTGAGCAGTCCCGCAATGTTGTTTGTCTATTTGTTTATTGCCATGCCGAGTATTTATATTTGTCTGCGTTCGGTATATATATTCTGTCGGTCTGTTATTGTTTACGTTCAATATGAAACTTGTAATATTGTCATACCTTGTTGCATTAAATTTTCGCATTACTTTATAATCACCTATATGTGCCTCACACCCCCATTCCCGAGGCGATGACCGGAGGAACCGTCACAGTCAAAGGAATGGGGAAATAATACAACTGTGCGCCTCGCCCTTGCGTGGCTTTGTCAACTATAAAACATGCTTGTTTGCTTCTTCTTCTTCGCCGAGGTGAGGAGCAGACGAATGTCGTCTTATGATCCTCGGAGTTGGGGGCATTCGCCAAAAGAGTTATTTGCTTCTTCTCACTCCGTCAAACGTGGTTGGCGTAAGCCCACCTAGACTGCGACGCTTGGGACATTTGCTTTCCATTTGGTTCTTTTTGCCAAGACTGCGGACACCACGTCGGGTTAATCCTTGAGTGGAATGGATGCTTTCTTTCTTATGAGTGCTTTTCGGTTCATTGTTTGGAGGCTACATGCCTCACCAACTTTGTAATTAATCTACGAGGGCGCTGGCTGGAGGAACCGCCACAGTCGTCCGATTGACCCACTGTGCTATGTTTCTGTGAACACTGATTCATGGTGGCGCCGGCTGGAGGAACCGCCATAGTCGCCCGGTCAATACAACTACTATTGCTTGAAATATTATGTTGCTAACGTCTTGTTATTGGATGGTATATTATTATGATATTGTGATTATTGTTGGACTAATCCTCTGTTGTTCGGACTTGTTATGATGAAACTTGATTAAATGAAACACCCCTCCAAACATCGATAGGGTCAGTCCATAGTGCCACTAATCTGAACATCGAAAGCACTACCACTGTCGCTCATATGGGCTGGCCGTGACCTACGTAACCTATTGAGCCTCCTTTGATGCTACCATTTTGGCAAGACCAGTCGGTTACCTTTGTGGTCGGGGCTAGTCTTGTGAAGGTTCCCGAGCTAGGCGTCGCTCATTTGTTGGGGGCGTGCCGGATTCACTTCGTCATAAGACATATAGTTGTGTCGGTAGCTACACAGGGAGTGTCTTGGTAGCGTGAACGGTCGTGTACGTGTATCAGGTCGTCTTAAGGAAGATTTCCTAAAGTACCGGCTATATGGTGCACCTAGATGGGTGGAAACTGCAACCTCTCGAGAGTGTCAAATCTTGATGTCTAGCCTCGTTCCAAGGTTATGGAACAACAGTTCAGTGTCGGTCACACTATTGTCTTTGTCGAGTCAGGAGGTTAAACATAAGTTCGGCTTGAAAGAAAGATGAACAACCTGATTTCATTAAATGAACAATAAGATGATGCAGGGAATGTTACTTGAGCTGTGGATGGTTACCGGGTTTAGGGGTGACGGTGTGATCGTTGGGAGCCTAGAGTTAGGCCTGAGCCAACATCACTCGTGCATGCCCAAGTGAAAGGATGAGGCCAGTGGGCCTAGCAGTTGACAGATGCAGTAAGGCCGTTGGGCCTAGTTGTAATGATAAATATTGTTATGTTACTTGGTACTACTTGGTACACCCGTTTACTCGTCACAGGTAAGCCTTTTGTATGATTGCCGGTGCACGATCCAACCCCACCTGGCTTGGATTCTGTACTGGTGATACCCCCGTTGCTTGCTTATGACATGTTTGGTTGTAAATGCCATGCTACTTTTATGTAATGTATCTAGAGTAGACACATGCCAGGTTGTAGGATTTTATTTCCAATGTATATCTTGCTGGATGATTGTTGGATTGTTTGTAGTGAGTGGCGATTCTTGCTGAGTGCATACAAATGTACTCACGGGCCTTGTGTTTGTGGCCAGATGTTGGCGAGGACTCTTCTTCTACATTAGCGAGGACATGGAGCAAGATCGTGCTAGGATCAGTAGCCCAGCCAGATACCTGTGGAGTGGAGCCGCTCCAAGCCGTTGCCTTAGCCGTCTTCCGCTGCCAGTTAAACTCTGTCCTGAGCCATGATTGGCAAGTTATTTTGTAATGCCTCGATGGCCTTGTAAACCTTTTGTAGCACTTTGTGCCTGATTGTGTAATGATTTTCGCTATGTTGCATTGTCGTAACGTGCGGCCAGATATCTTGGGCTGGCGCACGGGGCGACTGCCTCTCTGGAAATATGTGCCAGAGCGGGGTGCCACACGCAGCGCTTTGCTGAAGAGGTCCGCGCCAGCGTGATCCGCGAGGCTGAAGAGACCCTCGCGGACTTGAGCGGTAAGCGCGAGGCCGTCGAGGCAGAGACCGCTGCCAAGCACCAGGAGCTCTCGGCCTGCGAGGCGGCGGCCACTATCAAGCATCAGGAGCTCATGGACCGCGAGGCAAAGATTATCGCAGAGTTAGAGACCGTGAGGCAAAACTTGGAGAAGTTCCGCGAGGACCTGCACGCTCGCGAAGGGCTAATTGTGAAGCGCGGGGAAGATCTCGACTTCTGTGAGTCCGAGCTGCGCAAGCGCGAGGAACAGGTCGAGCAGATCGAGAAAGATCAATCTGCGCAGCGGGAGAGCCTGGAGTCTCGCGAGGGCAAGGTGGCCGAGGACGAGGTCTTCTTCCAGAAGCGCCTCCTGCAGACCAACGAAAACCTCCGCGTGAAGGAGGAGAAGATGAAGGAGGAGTCTGCGACCAAGGAGAAACTCTTCCGCGACAGCTACTCCAAGGAGTTCGCAAGGAAAGCCAAGATGCAGGAGGAGCGCTTCACGAAGAAACGCGATGAGCTCAACGCTCGTATCCCGGAGCTCGAGCGGGAGAAGAGGCGGTTTGACTCCCGTCTTCAGGTTGCCAAGGACGCCCAGGCCCGCGCGGAGCAGGACCTTTCTTCCTTGACGCAGGACATGACTGACATGCAGCAGCAGGTGGCGCCCGTGGTGGAGCTCATCGAGGAGGCCCGGGACAGTGCTCAGGCTGTGCGGGTCTTGTCGCGCCAACGAGAGCGTATGTTCCGCTCTCTGGTGGCCCGCGCGTGGGCTGTTGCGGATCGCTTAGGGGCCAAGGCCCCCGCGCTCTCTGTCGACGGGAACGCTGATGCCGCCACATACCTCGGGTTCTTCGAGCAGCTTCTCACCAGCTTTGAAGAGGTCGTGACAAGCCTTGACGACCTGGTCGACACTGAGAGCCACGCGCTCCTTGGTGTCGCGGTTGGCCGCGTCTTCGCCAACCTTGCGCATCTCCAGCCTGGCTTCGACTTCACGACTGTGACGAAGCCCATGGAGCAGAGGCACGCCACGAAGCTGAACGCCTCGGTATGGGAGGATGTGGAGAAGTTTGTCCAGCGCTTCAAGAGGGCTGAGGTCGAGGAGGACCTGACCTAGGAAGGCGACGGCGAGGCAGGCGCTGAGGAGGAGGATGACGAAGCTGTCAACGGTGAGGACAACGACAGCCCTGCTGCTTGAGTTGCTCCTGCGGAGAGATGTGCCTGGAGCACCATTCTATCTTAGGATTTGCTATTTTCATTTTGTAACTAGCTGGGTGGCCCGCGCATTTGCGCGGCTAGATTCTTAATTAACTCTTAGCTTGGGAATCATATTTTTGCCAGCTTCATGACCTTAAGTCACCATTGTGTTATTTTTTATCGAATACTAATTGTATGTCATATAAATAGACTACATGAGATATGAATGCATTTATAAACCAACACACTTCACGTGTTTGGTCTTAAAAATCATTGTAGGTATGATATTCATTTTGTAATCACAGTTCTGCAAGAGAATAATAAAGAATTATGTCAATTTTAACAATTAATGTATTTTCAACACAAAGTAGACTATGACTTGAATCTGAAAAGTGTCCCCGACGTATTAATTACAACTATTGCTTCATCCTCAGTATTCTGGAGCAAACATTCGTGTGAAGCTGAAGAAAAACCATTTCTCCCTCGTGATTTTTCTTACAAAAACATCTGGTTCAAAATGCTTCCAGTATAACCTTTCTTTCAGCATGAACATAATAGTAACATTTTTTTCCTTTAAGCAAATGAGATCACAGTCAATGCATGATTAGTTTTTGATTAACAAAAATATTTGAACTTATGCAGCAAAAGCGGTAACAAACTAATCATAAGATTATTTTAGCCCACCTAATTTCAGTCTAACTGATATACAGAGGTTGATAACTTTGAGCTGGGAATAATCTGTGTGGAGAAAAAAATGCATTGTGCTAAAGATAACATTTCTCTGCACCCGATGCATTGTATATTTGTCTAAGATACTGTCTTCGACACATCGTTTTGGTTTTGCACCATTTGCAAAACAAAAAAGTGTCTTCACACGTATAACTGAGATCAACAGTCCAATTGAGCAGCAAATTCGTAGGTGTTTTCCTTGTTCTCTTGAAGTACTGCTTTTTAGACTATATGACAGTGTACTAAACTTTGAAAGAGACTAATCAACTGTAACATATATTTTGGGAAGTAGATGACGCTTGACATACATGAGTTCTGCACGCATGACATACATCGGTTCTGCACAGCCAGAATACTAAATATTTGCAGTAGCACCACGTATCTACACAAGCTCACAAAAGGTCCCTATTTTTATTTTCATCACTGTAAACTATATGAATATATTTCCTTTGGGATATCGCATGGCCAATTGAGATGAGTAATTTCAATACATTACAATTGTCCACATCTAGGAAACCAAGTTAGAAATGTAAAATATATGAAGGAAAGAGAAGAGACATACTGCGTTGAAAAATAATGTACTGTCTCGTGAACGCTGTAGCTTTGTGAGCTGGTCGAATCCTGCAAATTACATCTATTTGCAACAATTATAATATCAACTCGGAAACAACGAAACTCCAAAGGAATATATAACCTCCCCAAGTTCCTCGAAAATTCTTTATAGCCATAGGTTAATTAGTTTCTATAATTCTTCAAATTCCTCCATCTATATTGTGTTGTTGTATATTGCAAAAGAAAAACATAGGGTTGTTGTATGCTCGATAACCTCATCTGACCAAATTCTTAATAAACAAACTATAAGCTGTTAGGGCAGTGCAATTATCTATTTGTGGTTGTACAAAGTAGGCCAGAACTAAATGTGTAGGATCGATATGAAAAACATTACCAGTTGCATAGGAGTGAAACGTTTAGATACATGTATTGATTTAACACACCTTACATAATAGCATCGGAAATATGTCGGATGATCTGCTCGAGCCTCCAGTGGTGCAACATAGTACTCCAGAGCCATAGGTTAGTTTCTATAATTGTTCAAATTCCTCCATCTTTATTGTGTTGTTGTATATTGCAAAAGAAAAACATAGGGTTGTTGTATTCTCGATAACCTCATCTGACCAAATTCTTAATAAACAAACTATAAGTTAGGGCAGTGCAATTATCTATTTGTGGTTGTACAAAGTAGGCCAGAACTAAATGTGTAGGATCGATATGAAAAACATTACCAGTTGCATAGGAGTGTAATGTTTAGATACATGTATTGATTTAACACACCTTACATAATAGCATCGGAAATATGTCGGATGATCTGCTCGAGCCTCCGGTGGCGCAATATAGTACTCCAGAATACTCATATGACGACGCTATATGCTCCGGCCGGACACTAAGATAAGCGTTGTGTATCTTCCATCTAAGATGCATATGTGTGGTGGCCTGGAGAACTGGCACCAACTGATCTGACTCCATATGTTTGCCTTGGATGTATTATTAGGAAATTAATGGCATCATTAGTCTAGTGATCTAAAATTAAAATAATTTTGACGAAAATAAAAATAATATGCAATTATACACTCACAACCGTTTAAATTCCACTTAATCGTGATTTTTTTAACCTGCTTAGTTGTGACACTTCTACCACGCTTCATGCAGATCAATTCACCAGGCGACCATGACAGACCTGAGTAATACAACGGATATAAACTCAATAGTCAAGAAAAAAGGTTCTTGTAATTCTATTACTGTGCTCTCCTTGTGGTCCTTCTACCAACTTACCTCGAATCCATCCTTTGATCATGTATGCAACATTCTCATGGAAGTACAACGAAGTGTCTGGCTAACATACGTGGTTGTGGCAGGGGTCGTCAGCTTATCTTATTTGGTGTCTCCAAAGTCTAAACACATCGTCATTCACGGCTCGACGTTGTAGTCCAATGCAGCGCAAAAGCTTGATTGATTCAGATGTCATGTACTTGCGGCCATGCAGGTCATGAACTCCAGATCCGAGGCGCGATCTAGCTTAATGTGGAGACTTCGCTGGTGCCGTTTGTGATTCTGCTGCTCAAACAGATCGTGTAGTCCCTACTCTAGCTAGCGCCATCACTTCACGTTGTGCATGGCAGCAGACCTTAGGAGAGATACGGTATTCTTGTCATGCTTCTGATGTTAAGATGTGTCGATGTACCTGCATATAAACACTTCAGAGGCAATATAATTACTTGTTCTGGCCATCCCTGTCCTTCCGTTTCTTTTCGTGGTATGAGACACCAAGTTCTCAGTTTGATCCTTCCATGGCATCTGAGCCTAACTCCAGCCACTTCGCCAGCCATGCCGTCTCTGCTACTGTCACCGCGGCCTCTTTGCTTCAATATCCGGCTCCACATGCCGGTAATTCGCCACCTGATCTTGACGAAGCCGATCGAGTGGATCCAGATCGACGCTTATGTCATCTCCTGATTTTCCTGTTTTACACGACGTCGACGATCTCCGCCGAGGTGCCAGACATGGTGCCTGCGGCTGGAGCTAGGGCTGCACGGCGAAACACCCCATCTTCCTCTCCAATCGGAACCCAGCAGCAAGCCGTCGACGCGCTCCATCTGATCTTCGACCCCCAACAATCATGATGCTGTGGGTTGCATATGTAAACTATTTATTAGATGCCGATTCTTTATTCAGAGGAAGCTTTTCTCCCGTGGAGGAAGGTTTTGCTTTTATATACGTTTTCCTTTCCCTTCTTTTGATTTGGCGAAGAGGGGCAGACGTGAGGGAGAGGGACACTATATGCGCATAGGGACTTTACGAAGTTAATCATGATCGTTGGTCGTTATCTGATTTTGCTTATCTAATCTTGACCGTTAATTGTTTGTTCTTTTAATAATATAATAGATGGCTTGTAAGACATTTTTATTATGTGCAAGTGTGAGCGCCCCTCGGGAGGCCTTTTATCTCCTCCTCATGTCTTTTTCGCTCTACGTCATTAGGACCCTGCTTTCAGCGCAATAGCATCGCCGCTTCGGTATGCCGGAGTCAGGGCTCGACAAGGCCGGGGGGTGCGTAAGGCTTAGAGAGGTAAGAGCTCTCGAGGCATGATGCTCGGGAGCTCCCCTTTGACGTGCAAGCAGCCCATGAGGCGTAAGAGAGAAAAGAGAGACTCGAGGGGCGATAAAACTAGCGAGAGAGAAAGCTCATGAGGCGTAAGTTCTGGACTTAGCTTTGCGAGACGTTTGTCTCGTAGAAGGTGTTGTGTTCCCTGGTGAGGCGTTTTCCCTCTCGAGGTTGCCTGAGGCTGGTTTGGAGTTCCGCAGCCTTGTAGGGCGTCTTGTTCCCTGCGTTGGACAAAGAGGCATACCCACAAGCAATGCACGGTTGTACAACTCATGCGCGCTCATTGGTTTCCTCATGTGTATCTCACGAGGAGAGTAAGCACCAAAGTCCTTGGTGAACTGACGTGCATGGGAGCAGGCCCATGAGTCAGAGCTCTTTGGCGAGATAACGACCGTGGGCGGAGAACCACGAGTTAGAGCTTGGATCCTTTGGGTTTTGCGATGCTGCTGGGATGTTCCCGAGGCACAGACACCATTTGTGGGAAAATAATGGGAGGTGGCGTTTTGGCTTGTAGGAGTAGATACTCCCATTATGGGAAAATAATTTTGTAAATGTTAGAAAATTCCGAAAAAATATTCGGGTGTATATACGAACATTTTATGTTGACGCATCAAGTTTCAAGGAAAAAAGATATATTGTGTGGCTTGTGTAAAAAAAGACAAATTGGTGTGCTATAAAACGACTTTTTGTGAGACATTTTTTTGTCTTTTAACACAAACCACAAAAAATGTCTTTTTTCCGTGAAATTTTGTGTGTGAACATAGAACGTCGCGATGTACACCTGGAATTTTTTTGAATTGTTCTGACATTTTGAATTGCGTTTTTGAACAATGGGAGCATCTGTTCCTAGGATCCAAAATGGATTTCCCTTTATCATGGGTTTTTTAAGTCTGGATCCCTTCTTAATCGTTCTTCTTAGTTTTGTCCCACTGCTCTAGCTTTTCTTACTTTTGCTACACTTACTTTCACTCAACCTCGCAAATGGCCAAACGGGACGTCTGGTCTGGTCAAGGTCGTTGACCATTACTTGGTTGTGGCCTTGAAAAGAGAGGCGACACATTGACGTCGTGCGCGTGGGACGCACGCAAGCTATCCACGTGGGAACCCGTAGTGACGGATGTCGTCGGTGGGACTGATATTAGAGGGTTTTTTGGTGGCCTGCGGAATCCATCGACCCCATTTGAAAGGCCAGTGCTATCTTTTTCCAGCCGCAATCCAGCCTTGTCTGTACATGTGTCATTTTCCTTTTAAAGCTTCTGAACGGTGGATTATAATCGACCCCATTTCAAATTCATTTTTCCTTGTTTTTAAAAACAGGAAATGGCTCAAAACAAATGTCCTGTGCGCCTTCAGCAACCTACAATCTGTAGTAGAATCGTCATATGTTCAACTTCTTTAAGGCTCACGATGGTGTCAGTCTATTATGAAGATGAAATTGCAAATATTGTCTTTCAAATCGAGTGAATACCATTCTGCGTTTAATGTTCTTTTAAATTCTCTCTCTCTCACACACACACACACCATTTGTATTAAATTTAAATTGTGACATGTTGTTTCAAAAATCGTCTGGAGAGCATGGCCGTTGGCCTTCACAAGAACTCGGTGGTTGCTAAGTGTCCAAATCGAGATAAAACTACTTCAACCTGGAAAAGTATACGATAATGAGTTATATCTTTGGACCGCAGTGGACAATTGGACATATTCTCCAAAGCTACCCGCCCTACTAAATAAGTTCTCAAGCCTTGGTTTCGGGGTGGACCCTTTCACTCTATTTTATTATGTACGCTTAGCGAATAGAATGTTTTTTGATAGACCTAGGACATGGATTCTATATGAACCAATGGCCTGTGTGTAGCCTATGACATTGAACTCAATGATATTGTCAAATTCATATATCATGAAGAGGATCATGTGTTTTATGTTGAAGTGACTAACGCAGAAAATGCTATTATACATTGGGTTCAATACTCTGATATGTTACTTTGTGTTATTTTTCTTACACATTGAGTAGTTTATATTTTTCAAACATAATTCATTCTTCTCTTTGATCATAGTGTCGACAGATTGTAGATAGGTGCAAGCCGTTCTTGGAGAAAACCATATTTGACACCCCAGTAGATGGCACTGCTTCAAAAATGAATGTGTTATATTTATCTTTATATAAGGAGCCGATTAGACCATTGGATGCTGACGAGTTCTTTGAGATCGCTCAGTTCTATGTGAGCAAGATAGAGGATGATGTAGATGAGGATCAACTGATATCATTTTATATATGTGGATGATTTTTTTAATGACATCATTTACACTTTTCTGATACGATGTGCATGTTATTTTGGTTAGAATGTCAAGATTGAAATAGTACAGATGTATATACTGCCATGGGAAGTAAATTCTTGTCTATGCACGACAGACAATATCGAAATCTTCAGAACATATTGCAGAACAACCGAATACCTCGAGTTCACTTTGAGTTGGCCTCTATTTTGCGAACTCTGTGCAATTTGGTCTTTGAGAAGGTCAGCGACGAGGTCGAGGATTTCAGTGATGAAGAATGTAACTTGTGAAGAATGGAGGAGTGCATGTCTTTTGTTGTTGTTCAGGTTGCATTTTGTTCAGTTACCAGACTTTAATGTGTTCTATGATCTCTATATATTATTCGAACACCAGCTACTACCTATATAATCTATATGGTATTTCTGTCGAACAGTTTAAGTGTGCGCTCTCTGCGCGCTCTAGGCGCACCGAGCGCGATCGTACAATGTGCCTGCTCTATAAGAAAACTGTTGCATTGCAAATTTATTATTTTTACTCGAAACTAGTACACTAATATGGAAGCTTGCCGACATATTTCCATTTTTTTTGAATTTTCCCGGATTTCTATGTTTTTTCTGAAAACATGACCAAAAATTGACACCCTGACCCTTCCTAGCAAATGTGTGAATTTTCTGTTTTTTGTGGTATGGTGTAGAATCATGGAAGACTACTTTTATATGATTTTTCTCTAATTCTGTGAGCACACTATAACACACTTGCTGTTCAAATTTCAATTAATAGTGATAAATCTCATTAAACTCGTTTAATGCATGGAATATAGCTAAAAGGCTAAAAAAATCACGATGTTCTAGGTTTGTGACTCCAATATGATATAATTTGTTGTGAAATTCCATTTTCAATCTTATTTTTGGGGCCTGCTTCACAACAAATCCCAATTTCAGTAGTAAAAATTAAAAACAAAAAACTTGCACAAAATTTTGGAATCTTGCTTTGGCAATGTTGTTTATAATTCCAAAACCCATGTTTCTACCGAGTTTGGTCATGATAGCAACAACTTAGCCTTGGATATAACCATGATCTTTGGTCATCTCGCTTGAAGGTCATGAAACTTCATACAAGGTACTCCATTTTGTGAAGAAATTTAAAAAAACCGTTGCATTGCAAGTTTATTATTTTTCCTCGAAACAAGTACACTAATAAGGAAGCATCCGACGGATTTACATTTTTTGAATTTTCCTCGATTTATATATTTTTTTAAAACATGACCAAAATTGACATTCATAGCAAATGTGTGAATTTCCAAAAAAATGCCGTATTGCATAGAACCGTGGAAGACTATGTTTATATGATTATTCTCTAATTTTGTGACCAAACTATAAGACACTTGTAGTTAAAATTTCAAGTAATAGTTGTAGATCCCATTAAACTCGCTTAATGCATGGAATATAGCTAAAATGCTCAAAAAAAACATGATGTCAAGGTTTGTGATTGCAATATGATATAATTTGAGTGAAAAATGTGAAAGTCTAATTTTAAATCTTATTTTTGTACCTGCTTCACAATAAATTCCAATTTCGGCTCTAAACATGAAAAAAAAAACTTCCACAAAATATTGGAATCATGCTTTGTCGATCATGTTTACAATGTCAAAACCCATGTTTTTGCCGAGTTTGCTCATCATAGCTACAATTTAGCCATAGATATGGCCATGACCTTGGTCATCTCGCTTGAAAGTCATGAAACTTCATACAAGGTACTCCATTTTGTGAAGACATTTAAAAAAACTGTTGCATTGCAATTTTATTTTTTTCCTCGATTTATATAATAAGCAAGCTCGCCAGCGGATTTCCATTTGTTTGAATTTTCCTCGATTTATATATTTTTCTGAAAACATGACAAAAATTGATACCCTGACCATTCATAACAAATGTGTGCATTTTGTGATTTTTTGTGGTATTGCTTAGAATCGTGGAAGACTACGTTTATATGATTTTCTCTAATTTTGTGACCAAAGTATAACAGTTGTAGTTCAAATTTCAATTGACAGTGGTAAATCCCATTAAACTCGTTTAACGCATGAGATATAGTTAAATGGCTCAGAAAATCACGATGTTCAAGGTGTGTGACTCCAATACGATATAATTTGCGTGAAAATTGTGAATTTGCATTGTTCAATCTTAGTTTGGGGACCTACTTCACAACAAATCCCAATTTATCACTAAATGAACTTTGGAATGTTGCTTTGGCAATCATGTTTATAATGTCAAAACACATGTTTGTGCCGAGTTTGATCATGATAGAAACAACTTGCCCATGGATATATATGGCCATGACCTTTGTCATCTCGCCTGAAAGTCAGGAAACTTCATACAAGGTATTACACTTTGTAAAGAAATTTTTTAAAAACCCATTGCATTTCAAGTTTATTGGTTTTATCGAAACTAGTACACTAATAAGGAAGCATCCGACGAATTTCCATTTTTTTAATTTTCCTCTATATATGATTTTTCTGAAAACATGACCAAAATTGATACCCTGACCATTCATAGCAAATGTGTGAATTTTCCGATTTTTTGTGGTATTGTGTAGAATCGTGGAAGACTATGTTTATTTGATTATTCTCTAATTTTGTGACCAAACTATAACACACTTATAGTTCAAATTTCAATTAATACTCGTTTAATGCAAGGAATATATCTAAAAGGCTAAAAATATCATGATGTTCAGTGTTTATTGATCCAATATGATATACTTTGCGTGAAAATTGTGAAATTCCAATTTTTAATCTTTTTTTTTGGTACTTGCTTCCCACCAAATACCAATTTCGGCACTAAAAAACTGGGAAAAAAAACTTGCACAAAATTTTCAATGTTGTTTTGGCAATCTTATTTACAATGTCAAAACCCATGTTTCTGTTGAGTAAGATCATTATAGCAAACTTAGCCATGGATATTGCCATGACCTTGGTCATCTCGCTTGAAAGCCATTAAACTTCATACAAGGCACTCCATTTTGTGAATACCTTTAAAAAACTAGATTTAGTGGTGCGCCTTGGCATACGATCCCCGAGAGGCCAATTCATTCCCTTTATAAGAGGGTAATTGATAATATAGGAAAAAAAGATAATTATGTGTGTAAAGTAAGTCAAAATGTTTGGCAGCCATAATTGGTTCACATAAGCACATAACAACTACATTAAAAAAAACACGAGTCGAGGGCAACAATTGATATATATATATATATATATATATATATATATATATATATATGAGAATGAAAACTGATCTATTACTAAACAGCCTCCAAAAAGACCTCTTTACCCTTCAACTTTAGGACTCTAATGATGTCCAAGGTCTTTCTTAGGTTTGTGTTCGACTCCACCAGTGTCGTGTAGGCATCGATGGCCTTTTTGAGATATTGGATGCTCTTCACATCGTCTTCAACCTTTACTTTCGGGAGGCGTATACACTGAGATCATAGCTCCTTCGTCTCAGACATCAGCTCCTGCATATAAGTCCCGTGAAGCTCCATCGACTCAAGTTTTTCTTCCTGGAGCTTCGACCACCGGATGACCTCCCGATGTAGCTCATCACGTTCCACGCGATGATCGGTCACCATATTCGCCTGCTCCTAGCACGAAGATACACGAAACAACGAAAATCAAGAGAGAAGGGATACATCGAGTAACAATTAATTGAGATTTACTGACATCATTCCTACTTAGGTCGCAAGAGATCTCCTCGGTCGGCGTAGATTTCTTGCATCCATCTCAGCGACAAGTACAGATTTGGGGCATTCCTTGCTCGACCGATTGAAACAGGGGAAAAGAAGGGATCAGAATCAGAATATGGGCAAGAAACAGAGAACAAATAAAAGGAATTAGATTTACCCTGACATCATGCTCTTGAGGCGGTCACGTTTCCGCGCTGACCCGGCCGACGAGGACCAGCCATCGATGTGCGGCATGCTCTCCCTCAATGATAGGAAGGACATGGCATCTAGCGAAGGGTTGTTTGCCGCCTCCAAGGCCAGAACCACGCCAGGACGAGAAACTTCCAGACTGGACACAACATTCCTCTGCCGATACCTCCTCCTCGAAACCATGATGAGCAAGGAAGGAGGAGGAAATTGGTAGGCAGGAAACAAGAAAACTCTCGCAACAGCTCTCTGCGGAAGTGAACCAAGGAAGGAGAGGATGAGCAGTACAGCTTGGAGATCAAAGTGTTGGTCCACTATTGTACATAGACATCCGTCTTCTCGCCTCCCTAAAAGCAATCTATACAATCGAAGCCACCCCTTCGATAAGTGGCGCAGAAGGTGAGGAAGCAACTCGTTAAACATATAACGCGGAAGATGGTGCAGGGAGTATTTTATAAAGAATAAACAATCTGTGCAAAACTGAATGCTAGCCATCATTCATCCCTTGCCTACTCAACTCTGCTTAGAATCAGTCAGCACTTACCATGTTCGGTTGGGGCAGGACGATCTGGCAAGGACTATATTCAGTTAGAGTATAAATTAACCGAATAATCTATCATGTGGTCAATATCCCTGTAAGCTACTCTCGTTTCTATGTGTGTTTATGCATTGTTTTTTCTATATCATATAATCTTTGTCATACTACTCGTTCTAAAATAAAACTTGTCCCCAATGTAGCTGAAAAACATCTTTCTTAAGCACACGATACAGGAATGGCAGGAGCAGAACCATTCGACCTTACCAATAGGTACCTTTCGAGCCGGCCACAGGATCACTAGTTCAACCGGAAGCCATCTTTGGACAACAGATACGTCACATCGATTAACAGTACCTGTAACAGGGACATGAGAGCGTCAAAGCAAAACAATACAACTACTGACAATGCTTCGGGACGGAGCAATGGTATCTTGCATGGTAACGCGTTTATCGAGCCTATTATTCATATCGTGCCAAGGACATGCAAGCGTAAAGATGGTGCTTTGAGTACCATGCGTTGTTGGCCTAGTGCCTCGCACGACAAACCAAACAACCAATTTTTGCACTCAACTTGCCTATTTGCAGTAGGTGCGACCAACCAAACACGCCCTAGGTGGCTCACCTTATAGTTGATTCGAATGCACTCTAGAGGCATGATTCGAGATGGCATTCTGCACTATCATCTGTTATATATGCTAGTTTTGCTCTATTTGGATGCTTGCGCATCTTTTTCAGTTTCAACACCAACATATTTGTATTCAACCTTGGGATCTATTTGGATGCATGCGCATCTTTTTCAGTTTCAACACCAACATATTTGTATTCTTTTTTTTTAACTCACATACTATATATTGTTGAAATATATGTTTGTCACGTTGTAAACATTGTAACGTAGCAGCTAGGTTCTAGAAGGTTTATCTGTTAGGTTGTTGTATGGTTCGGTGCAAATATAAACAGAAACCTTCTTTACTTGTAGATCAAGCCCATGCAGTTGTAGATCAAGCTCATGCGGTTGTAACTTCGTGTAAATCCCTTGCCAGGGTTTTGGCATATATAAACACGCAAAGCACCCGAGTCCAAGGGTAAGCTTCCACCATAAGTTTTACATGGTATCAGAGCCCATTCTTCCAAACACATCGACAATGTCGCAAGGTTCCTCCTCCTCGATGCCATCCCCAGGCACTCTCGGCCATCCAGTGAACGAGAGGCTGACAAGGGACAATTTCCTGCTCTGGAAAGCGCAGGTCCTACCGGCGATCCGCGGTGCCCAGCTCATGGGTTTCCTCGACGGCACGACGACTGCACCGGCGAAGGAGGTGGACGTGACGGACGCGGACGGCAAGACCAAGAAGGTGGCCAATCCCGCGTTCGGGCTGTGGACTGCGCAGGATCAGCAGGTTCTGAGCTACCTGCTCCTGTCGCTCTCGCGCGACGTGCTCGCGCAAGTGGTGGACATCACCACCTCGACGGAGCTCTGGACGGCAATTGGGCGGATGTACGCATCCCAGTCCATGGCCAAGGTGATCCAGCTCCATTCCCTCCTCTCCAGCACCAAGAAGGAGGGACTCACCGCGATGGCCTACTTCACCAAGATGAAGGGCATTGCGGACGAGATGGCGGCGGCCGGCAAGAAGGTAGATGATGATGATTTGATTTCCCTTATCCTTGCTGGACTCGATGCAGAATACAACCCGTTTGTGTCTGCGATTTCTGCCACGGCTCGTTCTGGCGTTCCTCTCTCCCTCAGCGACCTCTTCGCCGAGCTTCTGGTCGCGGAGGGCAGGCTGGAGGCCCAGAACCCGGGATCGCAGTATGGCAGCGGCAACTCCGTCAACCTCGCGTCCAAAGGAGGACGTGGCTTCCCAAACCACCGAGGCGGCGGTGGTGGCAGTGGGTACGGCAACGACAACCGTGGTGGCGGCGGTGGCTCCTACAACAACAATCAGCAGCCATGCGGCCCATACAACGGCGGGCCTGTCAACCCCAGGCAAGGCCCCAGGCCGGTGTGCCAGCTGATCTGTGGCAAGACTGGACATACCGCCCTCCGCTGCTGGAAGAGGTTCGAGAAGAACTTCAAGTCGCCACTTCTGAACAAGGAGAAGTCGGCGAATACTACATCTGCATCGACCTCCTACGGTGTCGATACCAACTGGTACATGGACACGGGGGCAACCGACCACATCACCAGCGAGCTCAACAAGCTTGCTGTTCGTGACCGATACAATGGCACCGACCAGGTGCACACGGCGAGTGGGTCAGGTATGGAAATAATGCATATTGGTCACACGCAATTTCATACCCATGATCATCCTCTCCATCTTAAGAATGTCTTGCATGTTCCAAAGGCATCTAAAAATCTAGTTTCTGTTCACAAATTTACTCATGATAATCTTGCTTACGTTGAATATTGGCCTGAATTCTTTTCTATCAAGGATCAGCGAACGGGGAAGGTTCTGCTCCGCGCCAGGAGTAGAGGTGGCCTCTATCCTCTTCCATGCAAGCCGCCCATCCAAGGAAGATATGTCCTCGGTGTTAGCCGACCATCCTCTTCCCACTGGCATAGGCGTCTAGGTTTCGCAGTAGTTAATCAAGTTCTCAAGGAGAACAATTTACCTTCCTCAAATAAAAGTCATGAGTCGATTCGTGATGCATGTCAAAGGGCCAAGAGCCATCAGTTACCATACCCTAGATCCACTAGTGTTTTCAAAGCTCCTTTAGAGCTTATTTTTTCAGATGTATGGGGACCTGCCCCAACATCAGTTGGCAGAAATAAATATTATGTCAGCTTCATTGATGATTTTAGCAAGTTTTCGTGGATCTATTTACTTCGCAACAAATCTGATGTGTTTCAGAAATTTCATGATTTTCAGCAACATGTTGAACGATAATTTGATAAGAAAATTCTTGCCGTCCAAACCGATTGGGGCGGTTAGTATCAGAAATTGAGTTCCTTTTTTGAGCGTGTTGGCATCTCTCATCATGTATCATGTCCCTATGCCCATCAACAAAACGGTTCTGCTGAACGAAAACATAGACATATAGTCGAAGTTGGCCTTTCTCTTCTTGCTCATGCATCAATGCCACTAAAATTTTGGGATGAAGCGTTCCTTACTATTGTTTATCTTATAAATAGGGTGCCTAGCAAAGTGATTCAATCTCAAACCCCTATGGAACGCCTCCTAAAAACAAAGCATGATTATTCCTTCTTAAGGATTTTTGGTGTGCCGTATTGCCCAATCTTCGACCCTTCAACAAGCACAAGCTTGAATTCCGCTCCAAACGGTGCGTTTTCCTTGTATATAGCGGGCTACACAAAGGATACAAGTGTTTAGATGTTTCCTCCGGTAGGGTATATATTTCTCGCGATGTTGTATTCGACGAGTCTATTTTCCAGTTCTCTGAACTCCATGCCAATGCCGGTGCTCAACTCCGGGCGGAAGTGCTCCTTCTTCCGCCTACACTTGTTAATCATACACGTTTTGATCATGGGGGTGATTTGCATGCTGATCATATGTCTATTTCTAATTCTGCTGATCAAAACTCTGAGTCAAGTGTGCATGAAAATTCAGATTTTATGTAGTCTGATTCAGCCGCAGAAGATCACGGCACGGAGAGCTATGCCGATTCTCCTGGCGGCGTTGGCAGCGAATCTGCTTCGCCATCTGTGCGGTCTGGCGGCCGGTCGGACGGGCGGGCGCAGGCGAGTCCGCATGTGACACGTCCAGAGGCAGGGCCCAGCTCGTGACCTGATGGGCCAGACGCGTCTTCACGCGCGGCCACGCCATCGGCGCGCACGGACCCGGCGTCTCCACACACGCAGGCGTCGCCACGTGCGGCCACGCCATCGGCGCACACGAATAGGGTGTCGGCTGACGCGACGTCGGCTGACGCGCCTGCGTCAGAAAGCGCGTCGACATGATCTCTTGGATCGCGCGTCAGCAGCGGATCGTGTGTGGCTGCTCCCCCTGTAGCTCAGCGTGCACACACCAGATCTAAAAGCGGTATTTTTCAGCCTAAATTTTTTAAAGATGGTTGTGTGAGTTGGGGAAATTTTTGCAGTACAGGAGAACCTGAGAATATTCAATAAGCAATGAAAGATGACAAGTGGCGGTCAGCCATGGATGAAGAATATTCTGCGCTCATGAGAAATGAGACATGGCACTTGGTTCCGGTTAAGAGAGGAAGCAATGTAATAGACTGTAAATGGGTCTATAAGGTGAAAAAGAAATCAGATGGTACCATTGATAGGTACAAGGCAAGACTTGTAGCTAAAGGCTTCAAGCAAAGGTATGGGATAGACTATGAGGATACATTTAGTCCTGTAGTTAAGGCTGCAACTATTAGGTTGATTTTATCTATTGTTGTTTCAAAAAATTGGAGTATGCGACAATTAGATGTGCAGAATGCGTTTCTTCATGGCGTTCTGGAAGAAGAGGTGTACATGAGGCAACCGCCAGGATATGAGGATCCAGGAAAACCTGATCTTGTGTGCAGGTTGGATAAAGCTTTGTATGGACTGAAACAAGCTCCTCGTGCATGGTACTCTCGTTTGTCCTCAAAACTCCAGTCTCTTGGGTTTACTCCTTCAAAGGCCGACACTTCCTTGTTCTTTTATAGAAAGGGTGATATAATCATGTTTATGCTCATTTATGTTGATGCCATTATTGTCACAAGTTCATCACAAAAAGCAGTAGAGGCATTACTTCATGTTTTGCGCACTGATTTTGCCTTGAAGGATTTGGGAGAACTACACTATTTTCTTGGTATTGAGGTTAAAAAGATAGATAGTGGAATTATTTTAACTCAAGAGAAGTATGTTTCAGATTTGCTAAAGAAGGTTGGTATGAAGGGCTGTAAACCGTATACAAGTCCATTATCAACCTCGGAAAAACTGTCATTGACAGAAGGTAAATTGTTGAGTGGTGAAGACTCCACTCGGTATAGAAGTGTTGTGGGTGCTTTACAGTACCTAACACTAAGAGCATCTCCAACCACAATGGCCAAATTTGGCCCCCAAACTGTCCGCGGACACGTCCGCGGACACGACCGGACGACCCCCAAAAACGTGCCGCTCCAGCCGTTCCCCTCAAAAAAAAACCCCCAAATCCATACAAACCCATGCAACGTCGGAGGGAGAGTTGATCAACGTAGATATATAGAACGTTGATACATAGTTCATCCGACAGCAGGTCGCCGGATTGACAAACATACTTACAAAAGTAAATTAGAGATGGGCAAATCTCACATCGGAGATTTGCCCTTGCCGGAGCCGCCGCCCTTGGACCGCTTGCGGAAGGCGAAGTACGGATCTTCGTCTTCCTCGTCGACTTGGCCGGCGAGGATCCGCACGGCGCGGGCCTGCTCCTCCGCATGGCGGCGCGCATTGGCCGCCGCCTTCTTCTTCTTCTCTGCCTCCGCCTCCGCCTCCGCCTGCGACAGCGCGATGGCCGCCTCCAGCGCTTCTTGGTCCTTGCGGCGGCGGCGGCGGGCGTCGGTCTCGGCGGAGGTGAAGGACTGCGCCACCAAATCGAGGGGGAGGTCCGCGTCAGCCCCGGCGACGGCAGCCGCTATGCTCAGCGACTGGCCCGCCCGCTTCGCCTGGCGGAACACTTTGCCCACCGTCTCCGGCGCCCGCGGCGGCGGCACCGGCAGAAGCCTCCACCCCTCCCCATCGGGAAGGATCCTCCATCCAGGAGGGGCCTGGACCGGAGGGAGACGACGACGCAGCGCGGCCGCAGACGCCGGAGCTGACCTGCGGCTGACGCTTGGCGGCGCCGCCGATCTACGCGCCGGAGCCGACCAGCGGCTGCATTGGCCACTGGCCGCTCCCGCTCCCGATCCACGCGCCGGCTCCTCCTTTTCCTCCAGCGACCGGAGGACAGCGACGCAGTAAGCGAGGTCGTCGTCGGGGTCCTCCTCCTCCGCGCGTTGCTCGACCGCCGCCGGCGGCGCCTTGCTCTCCGCGTCCGCCGGCTCATCCCAGAAGCTGCTGTCCTCGGAGCCGCTCGACATTGCGGATTGGAGATGAGGAGGAATGGGGAATGCGGTTAGGGTTTTCTCGGGGGCTCCGATTTTATCACGCCGGCGACGCGTGGACACCGCCGGTCAGTGTTCTCCGACGGTCAGCCTTCATCCGACACGCGGGCCCAACTTGTCAGCGACCTGAGGGCGGACGCGTCCGGTCGCGTCCGGGCGGCCCCAAACCCGCCCCACATTTGGGCTGGGTTTGGGGTGTGCCGGACCGCCCGGTCGTTTGGGGCCGTTATGGGGGCCGCGGTTGGGTGGCGTTTTTTGGCCCAAATCCCGCCCGGACCGTCCGCCCGGACGTATAGGGCGGGTTTGGGGCCTCCGCTTGGAGATGCTCTAACCAGACCTAATATATCGTTTTCGGTTAACAAAGTATGTCAGTTTCTGCATTCACCTACCTCTTTGCATTTATCTACGATAAAGAGAATTTTGAGATATCTCCAGTATACATCATCTCTTGGGCTGAAACTTGTTAAGTCAGAGTCTACACTTGTTAGCGCATTTTCAGATGCTGATTGGGCAGGCTGTCCGGATGATAGGAGATCAACAGGTGGATTTGCAGTATTTTTCGGATGCAACCTCATTTCATGGAGTGCACGTAAGCAAGCTACAGTATCTAGATCAAGTACTGAAGCAGAGTATAAGTCCTTGGCAAATGCAACAGCAGAGGTGATTTAGGTGCAAACACTGTTGAAAGAAATAGGTGTTGATCATCCAAGTGCTGCCTCGTTGTGGTGTGACAATCTTGGCGCCACGTATTTATCAGCTAATCCAGTTTTTCATGCCAGGACAAAACACATTGAGGTAGATTATCATTTTGTTCGTGAAAGGGTTGCAAATAAACTTCTGAATATCAGGTTCATACCCACTGGTGATCAAGTGGCAGATGGGTTTACAAAACCTCTCTCGGTTAAACAGCTTGAAGCTTTTCGTGCCAATCTCAACTTGGGAAGTTTCGATTGAGGGAGGATGTTGAAATATATGTTTGTCACGTTGTAAACATTGTAACGTAGCAGCTAGGTTCTAGAAGGTTTATCTGTTAGGTTGTTGTATGGTTCGGTGCAAATATAAACCGAAACCTTCTTTACTTGTAGATCAAGCCCATGCAGTTGTAGATCAAGCTCATGCGGTTGTAACTTCGTGTAAATCCCTTGCCAGGGTTTTGGCATATATAAACACGCAAAGCACCCGAGTCCAAGGGTAAGATTCCACCATAAGTTTTACATATATTACTCAGGATGATTACATGAATGATGCATACACTCACGAAGAAATGCTGGGATGTAGTTCAACATTGGGATCCCGACAGGGATCGGACGAATGCCTCTTTGCACAATGGTCAGCGGCGACTTAAAGACATCTCCTGGAGCACTGGTTTGCTATGGCGGTTCACTCAAGATGCGTGGCATCATGCATCGAAGAGTCAACCATGTGTCGTCTTTTGTACCTTTTTAATTGGTTACAAACACATGTCTTTGGAAGGCAAATTTGTAATCTTTTCTTCTTTTTGTGCCTTGTACTTGCGCGATGTACCCTTGTTCTGGTTCCTTTTGGTCCACTATGGTTTTAAAAGAAAGGAATCCGCAAGAACAAAAAATCTCTGACGTCATCAGGACCCGAAGATGATGTCGTACATGACGTCACTCGCCTTCTAGAAGGCGACGTCGTAACGTTTGCTGCATGGTTTGCACCAGCGCGGCGCGGGTTTTTAGGCAATCTATCCCGAGATGTACCTGTATGCGAACAACGGGAAAATGAGATCCAGAGCAAAAATTTAAACGTTCGACCGTATCATTCGCCCCCCTGCTACGACGAGGGACTTAACCAACGAAACCAACCCTTTGCCCGCCGCCAGAAACAAGAACAACTGCCCCTCATCCCTTGCCGCCAATCTACATACATACTCCTACTCCTACATGCGTCGTCTCTCGCAGCCCTAGCAAGCAAGTAGCCGCTCTGCAGCGGCCGGGGGCCATGGGTCATGACCCTCTATTTCCAGGGATGCCGCCGGTGCTCACCCGCGTGCTCGCCGTCGGAGGAGACACCACCAGGCTACACCGCCTGGTCACCAACCTTCGCCTGCTAGGCTACCAAGGTGAGCACGTACTACTGTGCTACTGCTACGTACGTAGCTGCAGAGCTCGATTGTTTGCGATCCACCTCGCTAGTAATTTGTACGCTGCGTTGTGATTCTATGATGTTTGCTTGCAGTGACGATTAGCACTGATCCGGCGGCGGCCTTGGCAGTGCTGCGCCAGGGCGGCGGCCCGCAGGGTCTCAGCTTCGACGTCGTGATGGTCGACAGGTCCTCGCAATACCCCAGCGGAAGGCGGGCCGCCGCGCTTGAGCTCTTTCAGTTTGCCGTCCGCGAGTCGCAGCTTTGCGCCTATGGTAATTGCTAGTGCACTCTTAACTTAGTGTGGTTGAGATGGATTTCTTGAGCTGGATGTTTTAGTAAAAAAATCCGAAAAAGAAAACTTAACCTAGCACTTCAGTGAAGTTGCCTATAAAGGTTCACTCTGTGTTTTTCTTGCGTTTGGGAGAAATAAGAAGAGGAAAGGTAGACGTATATTTTACTCGTACGTATATAATTGCTACCACTTCTTTTGGTCTGTCATACTCTCCTTTTTTATTTCCTTTGTTTTTTGTGGGAAACACTGTATAGTTTTGTATTAATAATATTTTGTTACAATATTCTTTCATAAATTTATGTCCAAAGTTAACGGGTGTACATGTACCTTTGCTCATTTACAACTTACACTTTAGTTTATTAATTTTATCCTATAAAGGTAAATTTGGTTTGAGCTATTCATATATAGCTTCAGATTCCTCTTTGAAGCATAAGAGTTCTAGAAATTAATTTGGCCAACGTGCATTACTATATAAAATTAATCATAGTTGTTTCAAATTAGTTTAGTTTGTTATTGTTTGAGTATGCTTTGGTTTTGTGATTTTGAAAATGTACTAAAATCGTTGAGTTAGTACTAATGAATTTGGAGCTATGGCAATGGATTCTTTTTTGGAGTATAGGAGTTCGGAACTTTGACCAACATGTAGGCTTGACCGTTTTAAGAAAACCATCATTGTTTAAATTAATTTAGTTGGTTGTTATTATTAATGTGCAGAGATATAGAGAACATTGGCTGAAAATAGTCTTGAATCATATTATGAGCTTGATTTATTTTTCCCTATTGAAACCATCGAAAAGAGCACATGCTGCATTGCCTGTGCATTAACGAAAGGGAACTAGAGCTTCATCTCCCGATGAATTTACTACTCCATCCATGCCAAAATATAAGGCGTCCTTTAATTTTGCATTGCCTGTGCATTAACGCAATTTTGACCATGATTTGTACTTATAATATGACCATAAAATTAGTATAAAATATATAAAAGAAAGAATTTTGCAAGACGAATCCAAAGGTGTCATTTACACGTTCTTGATCCACACAAGTTATTATATATGAATGGTCAAAGTTGGACATTAAAGATCAGCATAAAAAATAGCGTGCTTTATATTTTGGGACCGAGGTATTATGTTACAAATAACACAAATGCCACAAGTAAACCTTACATTACTTAATGTATCTAAGTTTGAGCTTTTGATCAACCTGCTTAGAATTGAATAAATTAATTGAAGTTTAATTTGCAACCCAGTTTCTGAAAGATTTTTTCTTCTTAATTTGACTAGTAGAAATATAACACCTGAAAGTTAGAGTTCATATATTGATGTCTAAATAATAACACATAATTCATTACAAGTATATTTCTTATAGATCACCTAACATGCATGAATACTTCCTTTGCAAGGATATGGATATGTCTTCTAAAAGGTGGTAGAGATAAATAATGCCACCTCCATCCCAAAATATAAAACGCCCTTGATTTTCTCAATTAGTATAAAGATATATAAAATAGAAGAATTATGCAAGACAAATGCAACACCATTTATGCATTCTCAATGCATATGATTTAGTACTCCATCCACACCATAATATAAGATGTTTTAGGTATTCTAGTACAGACAAAATACAGATGTATATATATAGACATATTTTTGTATGTAGATACACTTATTTTGCTATGTATGTGGTCCGTATTAGAATACCTAAAACATATTATATTATGGTACATAGGGATTACATATTAGTGGTCAAATCATGAATCAAAGACCATGCAAAAAGTGTGTTTTATATTTTGGAACGGTGGGAGTAATGTGGTAAATTAGTTAAAGATATAAAAGCAGCTTTCCATTCGTAAATAGATGGCGTTCTACAAACCATGTAGTCAAACTTATGTACATTACTTTGATGCATTCAAATTGGTTGGGTGCCAAAACTATCACTAGATTTCTCGTGAAACATATTTTCATAATAGCATAAACTTATTTTTTGTCCTTTTGTATGCGTAAACGTCACATGTTGGAGATTTTCTTTTGTATCCAAAAAGTCATCTATTAACACACGGGGTACTATAATTTAGCCACAAAATTGATACTAATATTTATCGTCACATATGCAATAAAAGGTTTTATATTTATTAGTACTTAATACTGAAATTTCACATTTTCACTTCCTATACAGGGATAAAAGAAGAAGAGACCTATGGACCCCTCACAATGGAGGATATTAATAAGTTTAGGAAGGCCATCTACAATGTTGAACCAAATGGACCGAAGTCACGGGAGGCCACTCCGAACAGTCTATACAACACCTTGCCATCAACAACGGTGTCTACCATAACAAACTTACCATTCTCAGGAAGAAGGGAGGGGTTGAGGAGCAAGAAACAAATAAGCGACACAGACAGTCAGGAGGTGGATGGAGAGCATGCCGAGAAGGAGCGGCAACAACCGTCACAGAAGCAAAAAAAGCCCGAGTTGTTTGGACCGATGAACTACACAAAATGTTTGTGGCTGCGTATAATAAACTCCCCCCTGGAGGTAATGTTGTGAATCATTGCCATGCTCATCTTGTTAATTTGCGTTTAATTAGTAATGTGCTAGACTTATACTAATGGATCGATAAATTTCAAGCTTATCTTGTAATTACTTGCTTGGCTTCTATAAGATAACTTGTTTTATTTGATTGTTTCTTAGGTGCCGTGCCAACGAAAATACTGGAGTTGATGAATGATCCTACACTTACTAGGGAGAACATTGCAAGCCACCTTCAGGTAACCGAATTGTTCATTTTTTTTACATATTACAAACGACAATATCCTCCTCTCTTATTTTTTTTACAGAGATTAGAACGTAATAAGTATAATGTGCATTTTCTCCAATAAACCCGACTAAAGAAGAGTGAAAACAAATGAATGCTTGTGTTTTATGTGTATGTGTAGATATCCTTGTAAAATGTTATTTCTGCGTGCTCTAAAGAACAAGTTCAGAGCATATATAGATTATTTTTAGCCTCTCATGCCTCTTCAGTGCGAATTATAAATTACTCAATTTTTTCAAGAAACTTGGTGAATACATAGTATATTTTAGAATCTACTAAGGATAAATTTGTTCCAGATTTTTTTGTTTCAACATTGCTTTCATTTCTTTTCAATATAGAAAGCCTCAAACATGTGGGAAGTAGAAAATCTGTGTCCAAACTAGCCATACATACTCTTCTCGTATTTTGGTTTTTGTTGAGACTCTTTTGTTTTATGCGGGGGCTATATCCTCTTATACTTTCTTTGTTGTACAACGAACGTTGTATGAATTGCAGAAATATAGATTGAATCTTGAATCAGAAGACAATCTTCGTAGGAGCCATTCTAGGACGAAACATCACAGGTCAACACCCCAAGCATCATTTCCCACTCATAACATGCCTCAGCAGCAGGTACTGTAATGCAAAATTGTATAGATATTACCATCAATTACTCAAGTGAACCGTACCACAAACTTACTTTCTCAACATGCAAA
Source organism: Poa pratensis (assembly GCA_947311845.1). Lineage (NCBI taxonomy): Eukaryota > Viridiplantae > Streptophyta > Magnoliopsida > Poales > Poaceae > Poa > Poa pratensis. The sequence continues at coordinate 25,664,019 of CAMZMU010000114.1, read as the reverse complement.
TGTACAGGCTCCTCCTACAATTATGCAATCTACTATGGACAAGAGCAACAGTACATGACATCCATACAACTATTTGATTGTTGTTGTCTTTTTTCCCTAACTATATGCGAGTTACATTTTAATGCATAACTTGTCATATTTTTACACAGATTATATGCTGGTTGATGTGCCACCGAAGGGGATGTACCCTAGAGATGATGATCCTAAACAAAATAGTGCATGTTGTGTCGGCAATTCAGATGAGAACAGCCCCCAAGAAGACGATATTAGTGTGATTTTGGTAATAAATAATAACTATGAAACATAAGTCAATGTGATTGCATCTGCTTGATATTAGAGTTGCAGCGTTTATGATACTTATATGTGTTCACTTTTTCCAATGGCTTGTAATTTTGCAGAATAAAGATCCTGAGCCTTCATGGGACGAGGAGTTTCTGTCCAATGGTGACTAAAGGGCGCACAGAGGACCAGTTTCCAAGCCTACTATGTTGGTGGCACCATCTTAGTTTCGAAAAACCAGACATCGTCCTTAAGTGTACATCATAAGTGGGATCGCTTAGTAAAGGCTAATAAATCATTGCTAGTAGCTAGGGTTCTCAGTTCGTCATTGCTGGGTTTACTATGCTACTACGCATTGCAAGGTCAGTGTTTGTGTGCTTGAATTTTCTATGTAATAACGGTGGTTATCCACTTGGATTTTGTACCAACTGGTTTCATTTGAGATGAATTTCTTGAAGTATGTCATGCTCTTAACTCCTTGTATTGGAGAATTTTGATATTGCACCTCAATTGAATATACTACTCCCTCCGTTCCTAAATATGAAATATTTTACCTTTTCTCAAATCCGCATGTATCTAAACGTGTTTTAGTGTGTATATTCACTTATTTCAGTCCGTATGTAGTCTACTTTGAAATGTCTAGAACATCTTATATTTAGGAACGGAGGGAGTAGAAATGACAGCTCAAGTTGGATGATTTCTCCAATTGCCTCCTTTTTGTTGTGATACAAGGCCAAGCTTGGTGATAATCCTGGACTCCTGGACTTCACTCAGAAGCTTGAGGCCGCCTGCATTGGGGCTATCTAGAAAGATGACCAAGGACCTTGCCCTGCATGGTCTTCAAATCACATCTTCACATCAAACTCATTGATGTCTGATCTCACCGTATCTTCTCTCTATGTTTTCGCCAATTTGCGTTGGCTGACATCTCAGTCTGTTGTTATGTTATTCCCCTTAGTGTCACGACTCACGAGAAGTCATAACACAAGCACTGAAGAGCTGCGGTTGTCGATGAGAGATCCAGAGTTTTTGATCCAGCAGGAAATAAAACGGTGTTTCTATCAAATCACTGCATCCAGATTTTTTAAAAAAAGGAAGGGGGAAGACTGTTGTGAGACATACACACGAGTTGGACAATACCAAGTTCGGATCTGAACAATTTGGTACGTGTTTTCAAACCAAAGTTACTAGATTATAATAATTCAGTCTCTGGATAGCAGCGGTTCTGTTTTACAAGTAGAAGCAGGCGAGACGGCAGGCTTGAAACTGAAGCTAGCTGCACGTCCCCAGCCTTACAACCTTAATAAAATCCTTAATAAAACAACAAACAAACAAGCAAGCAAGCAAAAGAAATAGCAGACTAAAGTGGCACTAATAAACCCTAGCTAATTCGCTTCCGTGTGAGCTCATGCGCCCAACAGTTTTTTTTTTAAACAAGGCAAAAGATTTGCCATTTTCATTGATTAAAGAAGTTTTAGAGAGGTCTTACAAACCAAACTTGGCCAAAGGCCAAGGCAAATACAAGAATCTACTCTCACGGCATTCAACTACTCCAAACTTTTGCCCCGGCGAGACCCCAATGAGTCGCCTCATCTTTGATTTTGTTGATAAGCATTGTCGAGGTTATTGCTTGATTCAGCATTCCTTTCCTTCCAAACTTCCCAAGAGACCAACATCGCTGGCGAAGCCATGGCTCTCCTTGAATCCCCTTTCTTGTGAATTGCCTCAATCCACCGCTCCTTGACACCCAAGCCATGTCTTCAAGGTGTACAAAACATGGCCCGTGAAGCGGCATTGGAACAAGAGGTGGGCGGCCTATTCTTGGACATGGTTACAAAGCTTGCATAAGCCACAATTTTGCCAACCTTTTCTCTCAAGATTCCTTCATAAAACCACGGAAATGGCTCGTCATGTCGCTGGAGCTGACGATCTCTTATTGGTTGATCGGAGAGATCAATCCATACTAGAAAAAAAAACACATGCAGAAAAGAAATGAGGTCAGCAGCAATGCCGCTAGATGTGAATACTGCTGCCATTCCCGTAGTACATGGACACCAGGCCGTTCAGCGGTTTCTTCTTGTACAGCTTGGTCTTGGCAGCTCTGGTACCGGCGATGCATCTGGACGGCGAGCTCACAGTGCTGCTGGAACGTTGCAGCAGGTTCTCGAGCTGTCCAGATGACGCAGCTATTAATCCTGTCACACATGCAAGCATAATTTTATGTCAGTTCATTGTTAATTTGGTCAGGTTCTCAGCATATGTCAGTGAAGTATAGAGTTTTGAGGATGTTTTACCTAAGAACAGTGGTGATGGCTTTCCAGGTCTAGAGTTAAATTCAGGGTGAAACTGCGTGCCCATGAAAAACCTATGAGCTGGTAGCTCAATAATCTGTATTCAGGATTTTATATCATATATTTGGAGATGTGCCAGATATTTGTTACATCATGAAGATTAACAATATTTGAAACCTGCCAGAAAAACTCAAAGTCAGCACTATGTTACGTTACGCAAAACTCAATTTCAAGCAAACTTGCAGTAAAAAGGAAAGGCTAGTTACCGGAACTTGGCAAAACTGTGAGAGTTTCAGTTTCACATTTTCTTCCAGTGGCTGCCATAAAGCATAGAGCAAACCATGTACAAGGTTAGCATCAGGAAATGACAGACAGAAAACAGGGGGTAGGTCTCTGAAAGAATGAAAGTACAAGACAAATCCTGAATGATACCTCGGTACTACGGCATGCCAAGATATCAGGCATCAACCCAAGTCCTCTTAGTCCACGGACACTATGCTGGGTAGGCTTGGTTTTCTAGATAAATGACAGTTTGCATTATTTAAAGGAAGCAATGCAGATGAAAATGAGTATCACTGGAATTGATAGTATCTAAGAGCTGTGGTTCTTCCTTATGAGTAAAAATTACCTGTTCACCGACTACATTTACAACCGGTACAAGACTAACATGGACCAAGCAAAAGTTTCCAGGTCCTGAATGCATATTGAGTAAGATCGTGTTAATGGAAGCTCGATTGTACATGCAAAGTAAAAAATGGAAGCTAGATATTGTAAAGCATGGTCAAAAGAAGAAGGAAAACATTGAAGGCCTTCACTTTTTCTCACCTACGCGGTACGAAAATTGACCTAATGCTTCGATAAAGGGCATTGATTCGATGTCCCCTGCACCAAGAATACCACTGTTATTATTCAGTGAAATACTTTGTCCACTGCACCAGCAATACTTGCAAACAACTACGCCTATAATGTTACTAACAAGTTCCGCGCTTCGCTATAGTGGTGCAGTATGTTGTTCTTACCTATAGTGCCACCAAGTTCTATGATACCAACATCAGCTGGCTTCTCTGTGCCATCGACTGGACTCATTGCCACACGTTCAATCCACTCTTGTATTTCATTTGTAATGTGCGGCACGACCTGATTAAAGAGACATAGTTCAGTAATGTCATGAATAAAATATGCTACTCTTTGCAGAAGAACCGACAAACAGGGGAACTCTATCCTAATTACCAATTCACACCTGAACAGTTTTTCCGAGGTAGTCTCCTCTTCGTTCTTTGTCAAGAACAGCCTGTTGTTTGAGCATTAGAAAGGCAACTTTAACTGTTATAGGTGATGGAAGGAAGAAGAAAATTGTAGTATAATTTTATTCAAGAAAACACTATGCCGAATAAGGAGGATATCAAATCAAGATATCAATAATTTTGATAGCTACAGAACTGCCGCATTTTTCATTTAACTGCAGTTCTAGTCCTAGGCCGATATGACGGCCAATGTGAAATATAAACCATAGATTCTGGTAAGGTGATACAAGAAAATATTTGTGGGTTCTACTGAAAATTCTGGTAATCAAGTGCCCAGTTGTACTGTTAAGAGAAAATGCAACAGGATATTCCCCAAGTTGAAGTACTAGTATAAACCACAAATTTTCCACTAGATAGCAAGTTGTGCTGAAGTTATGTGCACTTCCGCATCACCTGGTAGATCTTCCCCGTGGTTATGTTGTTGTCGCGAGTCAACTTGATGTCCAGAAACCGCTCATAGTTTCCAAGGTCCAGGTCCACCTTTGACCAAAAAAAGAGACAACCAAAACAAAAATCCAGTGAGCCAAAGAAAAGAAAACTTGAAATTATCCAACACTTAGCCCAGTTTTAGGAATACTATGAAACGTGGAAGAAGATAATAAAAAATGGCTGTGGGTGCTGATGTGGGATTTTTTATACATGACGCAAATGCCTTTTCTTGATACTTTTTTTTTGAAAGGGAATTCTGCGTACAATCAAAGCACAGACAATACAAGCACATACATACGCAGAACCATACGCCCGTACACGACGCGAGAACAACAGCAGCGACGAGCACCGCTGAACCACCACTGCACCTGCCGCTCCTTGCCGCCGCCGACCGCCAGAGACGAAGAAAGCAGGCCAAACCTCATCCCGGAAGAGAGACGACCGCCGTCCTTGACGAAGACCGCAGAAGCCGCTCGCCGCTCAGCAACGAGAACTAGCTCGATGAACACGCACGGCCAGGCCATCCCCACCTCCAGATCCAACGCCGACCATCCCCGGGACAGCCCAGCCGTGCGAGATCCTCCACCTTCCAGCCGAAATCCCTGCACCAGAGCCGAGCACGAGCGCCCCAAGCCTCCACCAAACCTTAGCCAACACCTCACACTCCCGAAACCACCGTTGGAGGAGACGACGGCCCGACGACGACGGAGAGGAGGGACAGGGACCCCACGAAGAACAAACGGCGGCGTCGCCGCGCCATCCGCTCGGGGGGATCGAAAACTCCAAAGATCTGTAGATCTAGGAGCACCAAAAGCTCCAAGCGCCACGCCAGAGTCCCGGAGAACGCCGGCGTAGAGGGGACGGCGCTGCAGCACCTTTATTCTCTCCGGCCACGCCTCCACCTCCACAGCGCCGCCGGCAGAAACCCTAACCCTACTATGTACACACCGCGAGCAGAGGACCAGAGTTCCCCTACCCTCCCGCCGCCGGAGCGGCAGACGGAGGGGAGGGGAACTACCGGCCTCGCCGGCGGCGGACCGAGGGGAGAAGACTTTCTCCCTTTTTCGCCTTCTGAGTCGGAGGAGAGGAAGGGGAAGGAGTGTAGCGGAGAGATAAATTAAATGCCTTTTCTTGATACTAACACAGGTATGCTTCTAAACAAGTGTAATTCAGTGCGATGAGATTGCAGAGGGCGTGAGGCAGTACTGCAAAGGAGATGTGAAGCAGCTAGTGGAAGTAGCGGTAGTAATACCTCGCCACCGTCATCGAGAACAAACACCTCGCCGTGCTCGAAGGGGGACATGGTTCCGGCATCGGTGTTGAGGTATGGATCTGCATCACATGGGCAGCGGCAGATAAACAAGATCAGAAACGCCATTGCTAGTACAAATTCTCTCATTAAATCTAAGCGAAGGACACTAAAGTAGTTGTAGGGAGTCAGATATGTGCACATGACAGGACAAGGGAAAACAAAGTTTGTTACGAACTGGACCCAAGAAAGGTGCAGGGCACTTGGCTGGGTGTGGTGTAGTGACTGTCAAGCTTCATGAACTAACCACTATTCCAAAAGACCGATCTCATGGAAAGGGCTAGTCAATCCACTTATACACTCAACACCCCTCCTCACATGTGACGGGAAGAGAGAGGCCAACATGTGTAAACTCAGAGATAGGCGCATGAAGAGAAAGGGGCCTTGTACATGGACGGAGGGGGCATCAGCAATTTTTAGGAAAATTGCGCCACACTGGACTCGAACTCGAGACCTTGGCTCTGATACCATGTTAAGCTTCATACGCTGACCACTATTCCAAAAGACCGATCTGATGGAAAGTGCCAGACAATTCACTTAAACACTCAACACCCCTCCTCACATGTGACGGGAAGAGAGAGGCCAACATGTGTAAACTCAGAGGTAGGCGCATGAAGAAAAAGGGGGCCTTGTACATGGACGGAGGGGGCATCACAATTTTTAGGAAAATTGCGCCACACTGGACTCGAACTCGAGACTTTGATACCATGTCAAGCTTCATGAGCTGACCACTATTCCAAAAGACCGATCTTATGGAAAGGGCTAGTGAATCCACTTATACACTCAACAGAGACAAACCCCAGGAAAAAAACACAAAGTCTTTTTTTTCTTGGAGAAGTCTCGGTTAAGACAAAAAAAACTTGGGAGCAGGAGGTGCCAAATTCCACCTGGATTACTAGCCCCGTATAAAATACACCTGACTGAGAAGTTCATGTGTCTGGAGGAACCAGGACAGTGATACTAGCCGCCTCTCAGTATCAGATTCAGGAGACGCCCAGCCTCACCAAAGCAAAGACTAGGAGTAACCACATTGATCACGGGAAAACTGAATACCCAAACTGTCAGTGTTTTACTTTAACACAGAGTGACGGTGGACTACGAACAGGAACAACGGAGGAAATTAAACGGTTGGAGAATACTGGCCTGCAAAGTGCATTCGTTTTGCTCTGGTTCGAGAAGAAGAGTGGAGGATTAATCTCTGAGCTGGGGAGAAGAACAATGATTAACCTCCTAGCTAAGCTAAGTTAAGCTACTGGTACTGGTAGGAGTAGTATTAAAAAAATTCAGTCGACAAGGGCAGAAAAGAACAGGGGACACGTACACAGGGCCCTAGATTTAAACAAAATACGAATAGGTTTCTTTCTAAAATAAAAGCGGAGGCTGCAGGTTTTGTACGAGGCGTCGTGTCGTTGGACGGCGCTGTGCGATCACGAACGGGGAACTGCCGCTATTTGTTTCTCTCTCTTGCTTTTTTTTTTGAAGGAGCACTCTTGCGGTTTTGACCGGCGAAAATTATGGGGAGGTGTGGTGGCGGAGAAACGGCCGGCGGCTGGGCAGGAGGGGAAGTTACCGATCTTGATGGAGGTGACGCGAAGACCACAGGCCTTGAGCAGCACTCCTATGCTGCTGGCTGTGACGCCCTTGCCGAGGCCGCTCACCACGCCGCCGGTCACCAGCACGTACTTCATGGCTTTGCTAGGTGGCTAGCAGCTACTTGGTCTCCAGTGTCCAGTCACTTCACTGGCTCGTATGAGGTGAGACAAAACAGCTTTACATGGTGTAAGCCTATTTATAGCTACGATGTCATGGTTTCTTCTGTATGACTCATCACTAACCACTTTACATGTCAAGCACATATCTTGGATTGCGTCTTTTTGTTAAAACCCATTTTGTAATCTTGTACAAGTTGTTGGACGAAACAGCTTTTGCCTTCACACGCTTCCATGCTTTTGGGGAAGTTAATAGTATACAACCTTGTTTGAGCTGTTTAGAAATATCATATCATCAAACCTTTACATGTGAAGAGTTGTTCAGCACATCACTAAATGTTCAATATACCCACATTTGTAGATTATGGAATGACTCATAAAATGTGCTTTACATGTCAAGTGAATGTCATGGAGTGAACTTTCTAATAACCAACTTTGTTTTCTTTCATAAGATGAGGATATGTATGCATGCATCATGAGCTATGAGTTAAGCTTTCAAGTTTCAACGTGGCTAACTGGCCATGACTTGGCAGCAAATGTCCAAGTTACGTTGTTCACTAGGCAAGGGCGCTTCAGGTCCGCCTTCCGCCAGATTTGATGGGCCTAGGAATGTCACCCGCTCGCTTTGTGTTTCTACTGAGGTGTCGACCCCATATCCTTTCTAGATGTCTGGTTGCCCACTTCATGGAGCTATGCTCTTGAGTTATCAAAGCGAACTTTACTATCAATTTTTCTTCTTTGTGTAAGAAGTTTGATAATATATATGCACTACACGGACATACGCGCTTTACCGCGCCGCCTGCATGGCGTTGTCGCACGGCATGGCTGGCACGTTGCACTCATTTTCATCTAGGACACAGCCGAGCATAATATGTTTCTGTTTCTAGCGATGCGTCTTAATGGCACAGGTAGCCTGTGAGGTGGCATCTACCGTAATCCAGGCACAGAGATCTAAATCTAAACAAAGACATAATTCATCAGGAGAAAGGAGATAACCATCAATCGATTGTCTCAAAAGGTAAGTAGTAGCATTGTGTGTCTACCGAGTCTTTGCCTTGGGAAAACTTTATCTCAGTCTTGGAGAGACACCCGAGGCCGGGGGAAATACTTCTATGTATGGAAGAACGGATTTTTATTTATCCCCACATAACTCTGAAAAGAAAAAAAAACAACAAAGGCACCAACAAGCCTTTGTTATGGCAGCGCACACAGGAAAACAGAGAAACCCGAGAATTTACCTGAACCAAGGAGACGAAGCATAGGCCGCTGCTATCGCAGTTGGAGCACGGAGTCGCCGCAGGGGCATGAAGGTCAGCTCCACTTCTCCCCTTCACGAGCACCACGGCAATCTGCTGACTGCTCCATGTACCGCTCCAGCACCGCGTTCGACTACCACCGAACAAGCTCCGCTTGCCCTTCCATCACCTGCATGACAACAGACGAAGAAAGGTTCACCTCCACCGCCCGCACAAGAAACTACCACTTGACACACAAAGAGAGTGGTCAGCTAGTAAGATACAACAAGAGCATGTACACTGGTGACACAATCTAGTCTAGTAAACTTGTCATGTTGAATGCACTAACCAACTATCCCAAAAGTCGGTACTGAATACTGATGGGAGGCTAGGCAATTCACATATACATTTCAACACCCCCTCTCACGTGTTACGCGGAAAGTCAACACCGCACGAGTCTCAGAGGTATGGCTCAAGAGGCCAATATGTGGACAAAGAGGGGGTAACAACAATTTTTAGATAAATTGAGAAAACCAAGAGTCAGAATTTGAAACCTGGCACTGATAAGATGTCATGTTGAATGCACTAACCAACTATTCCAAAAGTCCAAACTGATGGAAAGGGCTAGTCAAGTCACATATACACTTCAACAAAACTAATGTCAATTAATATCCCAATCAAACTACCAAGATCAGGAATAAGAACAGTTAGTCAAAGGAAAACCATTAGCTACTTCACATAGTTAAATGTGTGACATCATAGACTAACACTTAATTACAGAAGCTCGACATGAAATATTTATATATGAGTACCTACCAAATAAAAATAGGACAAAAGTACTGTTCATGATTTCTCGAACTTCATTAGACTCAAGGAAATCATAGTATCAGATTATAAGAGCATAACTGCCCTCAAGTATGAGATTCGAAATGCATTGGCACATCAGATTATAAGTTCTTGAACGCCCTGGCTCGGGAATGAAAGTGACAATACTGGGACCAAGTATGGATGGGAACTAAGAAGGTCTGGTCTCCTACCATTCACTGCATTCTTAGACGTGTTTCTGTAATGGAATATAGTCCCAGCCAACAAAATAGGAAAACAAAAGGAACTACAAAGAAGCAAGCTGATACCACACAGCGATACACACTGCAAGATGCTTTTTCTTACAAGTAAATACACATATATGGCAATCAATGATACCGCTGTTTTGCTTGATAGCTCCGTGATAAACAAGATCCATTGTTATGTACTACTCCTATTAGTACTCATACATCAGGAGATTAATGGATTGCAAAGCCTATAATCAACCTTTCTAAATTAGGACTTGTGTCCTCCCAAAAGCCTACAACCATGTCTTCTACTACAGATCTACAATAACTTCGGTGCTGCACATAATTTAGTTGCTCGATGTACTGTTGAAAATCAACAAGTTGCTCGGTGCTGCAAAAGGGGTGTTGCTAACCTAACACTCCATAAAGAATGTTGAGATCCACCATCACAAATGTTTCGAGACATCATATTCTCACCAAAGTAATTCTTTGGCAGTTAAAATATGAGATGCTGGGAACACTTATGCATCAAAATCACTAATGGAAATAAAAAGAATTGCATGTAGTATTGGTGACAGGTTGCTGTACTACTACATATAGAGGATGGATCAAGGAAAATATTTAGGTAGCAAAAGGACAAGATCATCTACTCCAAACCATTACGTGCTATGCAAGAGAATAGGTGTGTCTCACTAACAGGAGCTCTGAATGCTTGATTGATCCACTACACTAGGTGATTAAGAGAAGAACTAATCATCACATGACACGCAGACCTAGAACTGACAAGGAATTATACCTCTCCCTGTGGCAGGACAAACTCGATGAAGACAGGCAGCAGCAACCTTCGGTCGTCAGCTAGGCCAGAGCAGGGGTGCCTCTCAGCTCTTGGCCCGGGCCGCGGGAGCCTTGAGCAGCAGGGTGCATGGTGAGTAGTCGGCGCTGACATGAGCGCCATTGCACGTGGCTGTCCCCTGCCAGCAAGCTGTACATGACCTATTGCTCAAACTCTCTCGTACAGATTGCTCAAGATAACGTTTTTTCTACATATTAAAGAAACAGTTCATGCTATCATCAACCACACAAGAAAAATGCAGTTCCACTAGCGCGTTGGCCCCAACCGGCTATCTTCACCGTCAATCAGTTTCGATCCGACAGCAGCAGGTTGGTCAAGAGTTGGACTCTTTTTTTGCAGATTAGTCCATACGTTTCAACCCTTTCTCAAATGCGTCTCGCACCGCAAATTCCCCTCCTCTGCCTTCAAGCTCTGTTTTCCCGTTGCTTAGTTCGTCGTCGTTCTTGCTCATATCCGTTGGCGGCGTAAGGTCATTTTTTCGCTCCACCCGCTGCACCGGCGATGGAAGAGGCATGTTCTTATCTGGAGCTCATGGCCACATTTCAACCTCCATTGCTCGTACCCGCATTCCATCAGCCAGATCCAGCAGTTTTCTACAGGTTAGTCGTTTGTTTAGATCTCGATTAGTTGTTTTGTTTTTCTTTTTTGCAGATCTTCATTATTTGCATTCGAATTGAATCCGCCCCTCGCATGATTTCATGTCCATATAACTCTATCTTTTTGTTCATTGTATGTTCTCCATTAGGCCCCGCACTCGAGCCGCTCGTCAGCACCCAGTTGCCGCCATGCCATTTTCCCCAAGAACCCCCATTGGACAATAATCCAGTATATCTGGAAGAATGCCGAAGGTAATTTCAGTATGTCTGCTGCATAATGCGTCTGATTTTATCTAGGTATTTTAATTAGTGACGATTTTAATATTTTCTCCCGCTTCATTGGGACCAGCTATATAATGTGCTTATTCACAGAAGCAAGAATGGTCAGTTATCTGAATCTGCGTTGCCTCCCATTATGGAGGAATTTGTCAGCTCCAACCATGAGACCACATCCAGGTAACGAATGAAAATCATATTTTGCTTTGTCTATTATACCTAGGATTAGCACTTGTCGTTTATGTCTCATTTATACCTTCCGTTATGTATGTACAGCTCCCATGCCCCTCCTGATGTACACCAGTATGATTATCCTATTGACCCTGATGTTGTAGAGTCAGGCTCTGACTCGTACGATGGAAGCTTAAGGTAGTCACCTCATAGTTTTTGTTAGACAAAATAGTGGAGTTTTGGGTGCAGGCTTTTGAACTTGGTGGCCTCTTTTTTTGTAGCGATAATGAAGGTTCTGATGATGATTGCTATCAGCATCCTTTGGTACCTTCATCTGACCAAGACAATGGCGATGATAAAGAATTTAGTTACATGTTGCCTTTGGTGGATTCTGACTCCAAAGATGAAACTCCAACTGGAAACCCACCAACTGTCGAGACAGTCAACCATCTGGATGAAGCAGCACAGCATGATTTTGAAGAAAGCCCGGACTCACCACCATCTTTATATAAAAAGAGGTACATCTAAACCTAACCTTCTTTATGGCCTATTTTGATATCTGTTTCTGTACACATAGTTGTACAACTGATCATAGGTAAGGGTAACTGTTGACTACATGAAATTTTGATGTACATTAGTTAGATTTCTTATTTTCTAACTGCCTCAAGAAAACATTTTTATTTTGTTATTTCAACACAAAATCTAAATCTGCTCGCCTGACACTCCTCTCCTAAATGTAACATTCTTTTGAATCTTACAGATTTAATCTGCTGTACAACCAGAAGGATTCTTTTTTTTTATTACAATTTCATCCATACTATCATGTTTACTATATTTATTTTTGTAGGAGGCGTTTAAAAAAAGGAGTGATTTACCCCGAAGGTCGTGAATCCAGTTCAATTGGACCAATTGAAATTGCTCTTCGCTCGTCGTATGACAGGAAACCAGAGCTTATATTCCAACCAAAACTTGGAACTACATTTGATTCAGCTGCTGAGGCTTATGAATTCTACAACATGTATTCTTGGGAGAAGGGTTTTGGAATTAGCTATGGAAAGAGCGACAAAAACCGGGCCAACACGTACCGCAACATGCAGGAATTGCAGTGTTCGAACGAGGTAATAAGTTCCTCCATTGATGACCAACCAAATATGAGTGCAAAAAGTTAATTGTGCCTTAACTTTGAAATTTGCTTTTTTACTTCCAAACAGGGAAAAGACCTCAGAATAGCTCACCAATCCAAGAGATGCGGTTGTAAAGCCATTATCAGGCTTCTACGCACCCAAGACCATGGATGGTATATATCAAAGTTCGTTGAAAAGCACAACCATGATTTATCAGAGTCATGTGGTGAGAAAATGCAATGGGGTTCGCACCGGAGGATAGATGATTACGCTAAGAACATGATCAAACACTTACGAGACAATAATGTTCCCCTTGGGAAGGTACACAGCATTATGGGTAGTTTACATGGGTCTCTCAAAGATCTCCCCTTCACGAAGAGGTCCTTGCGAACTCTTTGCCAGCAGTTAGCAAAAGAGCAGATGGATGACGACGTGAAGAAGACGTTGGAAATCTTCCGTCAGATGAGGAAGGAAGATCCAAATTTTGCTTATAGCGTGGACATCGACAAACACAACCGAATCAAAACTCTTATGTGGACAAATCACCGCAGCAAAATGCAGTACCATTGTTTTGGGGATGTTATAACATTTGACACAACATATTGCACAAACATATATAAAATGCCATTTGGATTGTTCGTAGGCGTGAACAACCACTTCCAATCTACCATTTATGCTGGCGTGTTGATGAGGCAGGAAACCATAAAAAGTTTCACTTGGGTTTTCAATGAATTCTTAAATTTGATGGGAGGTAAAGCTCCAACCACCATTCTCACAGGTGTCGGGGGAATACTTTCTGGATTAACCCGCGGCCCAGTGCGACTTAACTTACTCGCACGGATGAAAGCCCACTTGGGAACAAGCCCAATATTGAACCGCCATAAGGAGAAAGATCTAGAAGACAAATCCCGGAGGACGTGAAGACCAAGTAGTCTCCGAGTAGGCCTCTGTGGATGTATTCCTTATGGGGAAGTTTCCTTTTGTAACCTAGCGAGCCTCTGTGTATATAAAGAGGACTCGCAGGACTTAGAGCGGGTCAAGCTATCAAGCCCCAAACCCTAGCTCATACGGCGAGTACCAGATCGGATCGCCTCCATTGTAACACCTCGATTATCATATCAATACCAATCTAGGGTAGGCAGGAAGTAGGTCTTTTACCTCACATTGAGGGGGCCGAACCTGGGTAAATCTGTGTTGATCTTTGTTCCTGCGATCCCAAGCTCGGAGATGCTTGACTCGCGTAATCCCACACCTACGAAGTCATCTATGACACCTGACGTGACAAACCCACGACAGTTGGCGCCCACCGTGGGGCCTGCGGTCAAAAGCGTCACGTTCCGCGCAGGATCGAAATCAGGCTTCAAGGACATCGCCATTGGCCAAGTTGAAGACATCAATGGGGTCCCCTTCATCGACGACTCAGAGTGGGGACCCGAGGCAGATCGCATCGAGTTCGGATACATCGTTCCCATCGGATCAGTAAAAGTTTTCGTCGGATCCGTCAGTCGCAGATCTATGGACGCGACTCAAGGAAGCGAATCGGTGAAGGAGCTGCGGCCGGTCAGGGTCCGCGTGTTGGAGGAGCTACAACAAGTTACGGCAAGATTGCCCATCCCCGTCCCATCAAGACCTGTTTGGGGATCTCTACCAAATCAGGAAGGAGATCTCAAGATTGAAGAGATTGAAGCTATCAGGACGGAGCTCTGTGAAGAGGCACAAAGACTCGCGGCTGAGCGCGAAAAACTCCAAGAAGAAGGCCGACGACTCCGCCACTGCCAGCCGAAGCACCAGGCGGTGCGAACCAAGATGACATCTGAGCGCAAGAAACTCCAAGAAGAAGAGTGGCGACTCCGTCGTTGGCAGCAAAAACATCAGATCAAGATGGGCAGAGGAGAGAGAAATCACAGTTCCACGGCGACCCAGAGAGCAACGTGCACGCCGCGATAGGGATATTGTCAAAGATAGCACCGGTTGGAGACACGCGAGCTGATAAGGAAGCTCGCCATGCGATCGACCTACTACAAACTGCTGCTTTACAACAAGCAAATATGTATGGAGTCACGCCCAATGAGCCGCAAAACGAGGTATCATGGGGAGGAGGAGAGTACAGCATCGAAGAAGTGGTCAACCAGTTAGCAGGTTTGCAGGTATCATTGGAAAAAGAAAAGAAGATAGAAGGCGAGTCGCGGACGTCCGGAGCGACTCAGCCATCCCAGATTGAAACTGATTCAGATTCAGCGCCAGTAAACTCCTATTCATTATTGAAAGGACCAGCATGTTTTGGAGAAGAAATACGGCTCACTCGTTTCCCCCGAACTTCGACGAGTCGCAGCGAGTCACCACCTATCACAGTGACCAAGACCCTGCCTTATGGATAGAAGACTACGAGGCAAGCATGACAGGGGCTGATGTGACTCAAGAAATACGTGCAAAATACTTCCACTTGGCAATACAGGGAGAAGCTAGGGATTGGCTGTTAAGGCTGCCATCAAAATCAATAAGCACATGGGAAGACTTGAAGGACAAGTTCATCGCAGATTCCAAACAGAAGATATGAAAAACCTTAGACAATGCATTCAAAAAGAGGACGAATCAAGCGGCGACTGGATCAAGAGAGTCGCGGAGATCCTTGGCTCCGCCAAAAACTTAACAGTACAAGCTGCAATACAAGCTATGAGAAGAACTGTAGATTTGAGCCGCTGGTGCACAAATTAAGTCGCGCTGAGCACAAGATTGATAGTTTCGACCAGCTTTTGGCAACGGCTGACAAGTACGCAAAGACAGATAGAGGGACAGGCGGCTTATCACAGAACCCAACGGGGAAACTGCCAGTCGCGAAGACAGAATGTCGCGCACACCAGATGCAAGAGCAAGGGAGTGATAAGGCCTTACCCCCTAATAACTGCAAGGGGATCTTCGACGTGCCTTGCGACTTACATCGCAGGAGAGATGGCAGGCCAGCGGGTCACACAAAGGCGCAATGTCATTATTACCGGAGGTGGAAAGAAGGCGACACGCCAGATACAGCTCGCAGCAGATCGATGCACCACAAGAATAAATCTAGCTCTCGTCAAGAGCCTGACGTTTTACCTAGAAGAAACATAGGACAGTTTCATACAGTGGAGGTACAAACGACGGATGGAAGCCGGAAGAGCAGTCAGATTTCAACGCCAGAAAGGTATCGTCGCTGGACAGAGCAATCGGTTATTTGGAGTCGCGGCGATCACCCCCCAGAAGTAAGAGATCCAGGACAGCCAGCTCTGGTGGTCACGCCAGAAGTCGCGGGATACAAGTTAAGTAAGGTCCTAATGGACGGAGGAGGAAGAGTAAACATCCTATATCAAGACACGCTCCGAAGAATGAATATACCCGAGACAAGGCTGCGACCATCCAGGAAAGAAATTCAAGGAATAATCCCAGGAGCTGTTACGCGACCAATCGGAAAGATAACACTTGAAGTTAGCTTTGGAACAGAGCGGAACTTCCGCACAGAGCTCCTAGACTTTGAGGTTGTAGCAGTCAAAAGCTCATATCATGCAATCTTTGGAAGAGAAGCCTATGTCAAATTTACCGCTCGCCCCTGCTACGTCTACCTACAGTTAAAGATACCAGGACCAAACGGTGTTATTACAATATATGGAGACAGACAGAGAGCGTTAGAATGCGAGAACGCAGGCTCAGTACTCGCAGAAGAAGCTTGTATCGCCAACTCTTCACATGGATATCAGTCGCAGATCGGTGATCGCAGCTCAAAACGAGTCGCGTTGGAGGTACCGCGGAAGCGGCCAACAGGATGCAGCCACCGGATGGTAAATACCCACCGAGAAGTCGCGCATCAGCAAGATAATGCCCCAGAGGTCGCCTTGATACAAAAAGAAGACAAGAGATGGCGCATGTGCATAGACCCAGCCTCGATCAACAACCCCAGCCAAAGGGGCTCAGTTATCGTGAGACCTTACAAAGCAAACTCAACTCAACATAAGTCGCAGCTCAGTGCGGCTGATCCCAACACAATGCTTCTGCTTCAACATGAGACATACATCGGAGCTATCATGCTCGACCCGAGTCGCTTTTAGCGACTCAAAATTGAACCAATCAGGTGTTCAACCCACTCCGTTAGGAGTATTAATTCGCAACTAAGTGCGATGAGTATCAAGTATGCATGGCCTGCGGGGAATAGAAAACCCGCATTAAAGGGCCTGCATCATCATGTAACACCCTGTAAAACATCGAGTGATTATGAAATAAAGCCGGCACCCTTGACATTCAAGGGTTTGTCGTTTCGCCTCAACTATCATTGAGTCGCTGAGTCTTTTGAATTTCATATATCACTGACCCTTGAGGGCTCCTTACGAGCATCGCGAGTACCAATCGCACCTCAAATTTTGCCAAACTAGTGGCAATCCTTAAGCTAGAAGCGTCTTGCATTATGCGACCAAAGTACTGGGGTGTGGCGTCAATCGAGCTTGATTGCCTATCATGGCCGCTCTCGACCCTGAACACACATGTTCCTAGGAAATACTGAGCCGCGCGAGCGTCTACTTAATGGAATTATCAAGAAAAGAACCTGCTTATAGGTCACAAAAATACTGTTTATGATACATGAATATCTTACAGACTAACGGGCATGTCCCACATTATTTATTTTTCCTCTTCCGAGCAACAGGAGTGGGAATTGGCGCGGCTTGTCTCGCAGTTGCAGTCGCAGGTGTCCTAATAATCAGGGCGCCGCCAGACGAAGCAGAAGGGCCACCAGATACTGTTGCTGGAGCGGCAGCCCGAGATGACTCAGCTCCTGAGGACTTTTCCTTGACACCTTGCTCCCATCAAGATTGAATTTATCAAGATAAGTGCCCAAGTCTAAGTTATCAACAAATTTGTGGCATACCCGCGCATCCCTTTCCAGATATCGAAGTACTCGCTTATTGGCAGTTCAGTATCATCTGCGCTCATCGCCAGGCCGTGGCGAGCAACCTTGCCAACATCTATCTCTGGATAATATGCTCGAAGCAATGTCAAGACATGCGCGGCTCCGGCGCGAGCAGAGGATCGTTTCCAATCAGAGACATAATGTGGAGCCTTGAGCAGTTTATTTATCCAATACTCGCAAGATGTTGGGCCATCAGTCGCAGGAGTGATTACCGTCATAACTTCCTTGGTAACCTTTAAGAAGCGCTGGCTGAGGTCAGACAGATATACCAGTTGATCCTTCAAATTGGAGCGGGACACTGGGGCCTCAGGTCCTATGTCAAAGAAAGAAAAGGCAAGAAACAAGTCAGAGACTAACGAGTGGTTACCCAAAATATGTATGATTAAAGGAATACAAGACCAACCAGCAAGCTGCAGGACGGCTGATTTGACCATGGAGCCAAAACCCTCAAAGGCTTTGAGCAGCGAGTTATATTTTTCATCTCGCGCGGCGAGTTCCTTTGCGTGGTCCCCTTCAGGCGATCAATCAATTCAGTTTTAAGAGCCAGTCCTTCTCGCAAAGATTAATGACCTCGTCTTTCTCCATGAGTCTGCTGCATATCAGCTTCAAGTTCTTTAAATTGCTCTTCGCAGGAGTCGAGTTGACCTTTGAGAGATTTTATTTCCTGATCTTGGTCCCTAATGACCTCATTATGCTGCTCCAGGCGAGACTGCATCATTTCAGGATGGTCTATGGAAATGCCTTTACCCTTTATTGAGCCAGAAGCATCAAGCAAGGACAGTTCACGCTGAAAACAAACAGAGCAAAACGAACAAGGTAAATTATCTAGGAATTTGGGGGCTCGAGATTTGAAGCAGGAAAAGAATCAACACCCCGTGCGATGACACAAGGTTTTGATCCTTGGGGGCTACGGTATATATACCTGGCGACTTGAAGAAAATTGCTCAACTAAGTCGCGCAGCAGAGCCGCGTCTGCAATACCTTCCTCCAGGGAGGGCTTTGGTTGAGTCGCACCATTACTGTTTCCCACGTTTTCATCAGCAGCATCATCCTCGCTCATAGCTCGCAGAGAAGAAGTGGGATGGGAATTAGACTTGGGAGCCTCTTCAGACATAGCCCTGCAAAACATTGATGGGTTAGTAAGCTGACCTAGCAGAGCCGCAACATTAAAAGGAAGGCGAACCATACCCAGAGGCGACACGGATACTCTTCATCAGGCAACCAAAAGAAGGAGAAGATAAACCTTGCAAATCTGAACCTACAGAGTATGAAAAGAAGTAGTGGTCAGCAATTCCTTGCCAGAAATACGTAAAAACAAAAGAGAAGGAGAAGAGTCGCAAACAATTACCTGAGCTTATTGAGAAGCAATCCTCTGCAGCAGTTTCGGAAGAAAAAGTAGCCTTGTCAGGATCAGCAAGTTTTAAAGATTTGGCAGCTCTTGTTTCTGCCAGTAATGCCAAGGCTTTGCGACGTTTCCCAGGCTGCGTGGGGTCTTCTGAGCTCTGGCATAAAATACGTTTCGAGGATCTGCGAGGCACCTTAGGAAGTTCCAGGAAAGGTGTATTTGGAGTCTAAGACAAAAGAGCGTCGGCCATTTGTTGTTCCTCTTCAGAAGCACTACCTCGTGCATAACTGTATCTTCGTCAAAGACTGCGGCTTGCCTTGACGACTCAGTCACGGATCCTTGATTCAAGTCGACGTCCTCTGAAGGAAGAACCCAGAAATAGGGATCGATCTGAAAGGGAGCTCAGGTCAGAAATAATCAATTTTGGGAAAGGAATTTTCGAGGAAACAAGTGACAAGTAAACATTACCACAAAAGGCTTGTGCTCAGCCCAGAAGGGAGCATGTCCGACGTTGTCATACGAGTCAATATCCCCGTCCGTCACTCGGCGAATGAAATTTATCCACTCCCCTTTGTCCCAATCTTCAGGGCAAGTGCGATCAACGTCATTTGCATGACAAGAGAAATCCATCATAAGCCGCGAGCGGCGACTCACAGGCTGAACTCGCCATTTAGTCCAGCAAGATATGAGATCTAATCCAGTGAGACCATGGAGTGTCAGCGCTCTCACCTTGTCTAGAAGGGATTCGACAAAGGGTAATGAAGAAGGATCAGGTTTGGAAAACAAAGCATCGGTAGCCTCGAAGGGAAGAGGAGACCAAAGAGGGAGAGGAATTTCACCTCAGGAGAAGTGTTTTTACAATAGAAGAATGTCCTTTGCCACTCCTTGATTTTCTTGGCAAGAGTTAGTTTTGGGAAGATACTACCCCTACGGCGTTGGAAGGAAATGGCGCCGCATTGGAGAAAAGGACCATCTGTGGTTTCCCTTTGACTATTGCAATTGAAAAGAGCAAGCCAGAAATCTATTGAAGGCGGGACGCCCAGATAATCTTCGCAGAGGACGTGGAAGTTGCTCACTTGCAACATCGAATTAGGGCCAATATCCTGGAAGCGGAGGCCTAACCGCTGCATCAAGGAGCGGAAGAAGAGAGAGCCTGGGGGTTTGAACCCGCGCTCAACATGCTCCGCAAAAATCACTATTTCTCCTGGTTGAGGATTGGGGATTACCTCCTCGCCAGCCGCCCGCCATTCGCATTGATCTTTTGGCGGAAGAAGGCCCCGTGCAGATAGGGATTCCAGGAAATCTTCGTCGACCCACGAGCCTTCCCAGTTGCACTTGCGGCGAGACATTTTTCTCGGATCAGCGGAGATATCCACCGAAAGATTGTGAGTACGAGAAGCGAGATTGGAGGCGGCGGAAAGGAGTAGCGGATGCGTAATACAGGATTTGATGCAGAACGCCGGGAAAAACGATGAGTCAAGATAAATAACCCAGACGTGGGAGACGTTTAGATCTGAAAGTCAACCATCAAGAAAGGATAAGTCGCGTTCTTGAGTCGCCAAGAAGAGTTATAAACCGCAGATTGGAAACAAGGAAAAGCACGGCCTAAGCATTCAAGATCAAGAAGTACTATGAAGTTCAGGCCATGCTTGGGGGCTAATGTCGAGGGAATACTTTCTGGATTAACCCGCGGCCCAGTGCGACTTAACTTACTCGCACGGATGAAAGCCCACTTGGGAACAAGCCCAATATTGAACCGCCATAAGGAGAAAGATCTAGAAGACAAATCCCGGAGGACGTGAAGACCAAGTAGTCTCCGAGTAGGCCTCTGTGGATGTATTCCTTATGGGGAAGTTTCCTTTTGTAACCTAGCGAACCTCTGTGTATATAAAGAGGACTCGCAGGACTTAGAGCGGGCCAAGCTATCAAGCCCCAAACCCTAGCTCATACGGCGAGTACCAGATCGGATCGCCTCCATTGTAACACCTCGATTATCATATCAATACCAATCTAGGGTAGGCAGGAAGTAGGTCTTTTACCTCACATTGAGGGGGCCGAACCTGGGTAAATCTGTGTTGATCTTTGTTCCTGCGATCCCAAGCTCGGAGATGCTTGACTCGCGTAATCCCACACCTAAGAAGTCATCTATGACACCTGACGTGACAAACCCACGACAACAGGTACATTATAAAAACCCATGAACTTTGTTTGTTCTCTGATGGTTCATTGTTTTGCAATCACGGGACTCTCTGAAGATAATTTTATTGTTGACTTGTAGACCAAGCTCAAGCAATGATCCCTGCTATCGAGAAAAGTATGCCTCGCACTACCCATCTTTGGTGCAAGTGGCACGTCTTACAGAAGGCTCAAGAATCTCTCGGTCCGGTTTACTCCAAATCAGGGCCTTTTAGGCAGGAGTTCCACAAAGTCCTGAACGAGATGTTGACTATAGATGAATTTGAAGCTGCATGGGCTTGTCTAATTGCTAAGTATAATCTTCAAGAAAACCCTTTCATGATCAGAATATATGAATGCCGTGTTAAGTGGGCTAAGCCTTTTTCGAAGAAGTTTTGCGCCAGGATGATGACCACACAAAGAAGTGAAAGTGCCAATCACATGTTGAAGTCCTACATCAGAGGGAATTCAACAATGAACAATTTTGTGTCCAAGTATAACGATATGATGTTTGACAGGGCAATGGTAGAGGACGCAGAGGAGCACAATACGAAAATGGTATGTCACTTTTTGTTTATCATTTTACACTGACATGGATGTAACGATGTATCTTGAACATAGATGTTTTTGCACCCACCAGGAAGTTGTATGTTATCCATGTGAGCATATTAATCCGATCCAGTCTGCTTAGTAGTCTCTCAGAATACACCATTGATTTTCTATATTGTTCAGAACTGATTCACACCTCCCAATCACATAGCAAGTGCTTATATTGTGCCAACTGGTCACTATCTCAATTACATGTACTCATTTTATTTACTTTTCTATCCTGGCCATTCTGATTATGCCCCACACAATTTCTCGTTTCCTGCAGCTAAAAAAACCCTCCGGACGGATGTGGCCTATACAACACCATGCTTACAAAATTTACACCAGGGCCTCCTTCAGATTGTTCACCATTGAATTAGAGAAATCTTATCATTATACAGTTGTTCATGATTCAAAGACAAATGTTTATCAAGTCAAGCATGCTTACTCTGAACTTAGGGAGCCTTGGGTCCGCGTCAAATTCAGCATTACTGTTTCTCAGCATACTGGAGTTTACGATTGTGAGTGTGGTCTGTACAACCATTTTGGGATGCTATGTTGCCATTGCATACGGGTATGATAATTCACTTCAGCACAGTTGGTTCATTTTACAGTTTTTTAATACATTTTTAATTGCTTCGATTAAGAGACAATTTTTGTTCATCGTAGGTTATGAACTATCTCGGAGTTGCCAAGATCCCTGACCGCTACATTCTTAAGAGATGGACAAGGGATGCCAGGGATATTTTACCAGAAAACCTTCGTTTCCTCCAAAAGGACAATAGGTCACTGAAATCACACACATTCCGTGACAACCTGATGTATCTTACTGCTATGAAGGCAGTTCAGTTAGGCAACAAAGACGAAGAATGCTTCGACGCAATGATGAAGCATTTTGGAAATGGCATCAGAACCGTAGAAGACATTGTTGTTAATAGAGGACCAAAAGAACCAGAAGAAGTACAGCCAATGTATGAGTCAAGTGACACTGAGTGGCAACGTGCCCATCCTACCGGATATCACTCTGAACCAGGTCTATCAACAGAAAGGATCGGAGCTGTTCACAGCAGCTTTGACTTGGACAAGTTGAAAGGCCCTATCATTCCTAAGCAAAAGAGGGGACGAAAGCGTTCTAAGCGTTTCCTTTCCCCCGTTGAAGCTAATTCGAAGGAAAAGAAAAAGTCTAGAACCATACATTCACCTGTTGCACGACCTTTCAAACAGTCAACTTTCTGCGGGTTCTGCAAGCTCACTGGTCACAAGAGGAACACATGTCCTGCCAACCCAGATGCAGGAAAAACAAAGAGGAGGCAACCCTGTTGTAGTACTTGTCAATTGCCAGGCCATAAGTCCAACAGCTGCCACAACTTGACTCCAGATGTTGACGCTTTTTACAGCAGTAACCTCCGAGATCAATCATCAGAAGAATGATTTGTATCCCATGTCCCAAGAATTATGTTAGAGATATTGCTGATGTGGAAAAAAAACTGTTGGCACTGCAATAGAATGTATGGATCAATTTTTTTGCATTTATCACGTTGTTAATGGCATTGAGGTTAGTTTCCATTCCAATTATAAGGTTCGCAATAGCTGAAGCATCAAAAAATATGTTTCCACTGAATGCAATGTTGTCCATTTTTTCCTAACGCCTTTGTCAGAAAAGGCTACATCATCCCTATCATGCTTTTCCGTGGCAAGAAACTAGATTATATCGATTCATTCAGCTTGACATGGCAAGAAAGCGCCATAATCGACAATCCCTAATTGAGCCAGTCTAGGACGATGTTTTCATTGTAGTTTCATATTTGTTTCTAATAGTTTCTTAAAGTTTCAACTGAAGTTCTTTTTGTAATGCCAGCCCATATTTAATATTCCCACACATCTCCTTTGCCTTTTCGGCAGTTTTCCCCCCCCCCAACACTACCCCCAATTGGAAGCACTTCTTTGGAATCTGCCAAAATAGTCAATGATGCAGGGAATTTCCCTCGATTAGATCGCAAGTGAATGGTGTGATCTTTTCTCCCGTGCTACCCATAGTAAACATTAATCTCCCAAATTTTTGCAAGTTATTTGAACCCTCTTGCGACATTTTTGTTTTCATTTTTCCATTATAATGGCTTCATAACAATGAACCGTTTTTATTTGCGAAAAACTATTACCGAAATCAATTGATTAGATGGCTCACCGTTTGATCCAATGATTCAATGCCTTCCAATTGTAATAATCATTTAGAATGTTCGAGTACAATATTTTATTTGCGTTGCTATTAGCTAACTTCTGCGCACATCTTACATTTCTTATGTGCATACCTCAGGTGGTACTGTATTGTCATACTACCAGCACAATTAAAGGCGTTAAGTACCAGTTGAACTGGTGTTCATTGCCGGTATATGCTAAATAACTCTACCCCATGGACGCATTTAGATAAGTCTGCTAACATCTCAGAGAAGATGATGCATAGTTTAGAAATTCGTTACAACACTTAGACAAATTAATGTTCTTAAACTCTTAACGAAGTACTACGAGCAATCCATACATAACAGGTGTTCATTACAGTCCCCTAGTTTACTTAAATGTCGACATTTGAATTTCTTTGCCACAGAAACACCTTCGAATTACAACCCCTAACCAATGGACTGAACAAAGACATCTGGCAGCTCCCCTGTGTTTCCTTCAACGCTTAGCATGTCATACAGCAGGTTCATTGAAAATGATTTAAGTGATGCCTATGTCAAAGAAAAGCACAAGTCATTTTCTTATTTATAGTAACAATTTACATATGTGACGGATGTGCCTTTACAGGAATAACATTTTTGGTGTTTTTTTCCATTTTAATAGTGGGTATCATTTTTGACGTCACCTCTGTTTTTGGAACTGCAAACCCTTCCCCATTGAATTCCCTCATAGCAAGCAGAGTCAGCATCCCAGATTCATTGCTGCAGATAAGATGTAAAGGGTGAGCTAGGTATGTTTCAATGTGATATGTAAATCCAAACCTTGATTATTTTTGGGTTATTTCGTACTCACCAGTTTTTCCCGGGCAGGGAAGGGAAGGGAAGAACGTAGTTCTTACTCCAATTAGCCCAGTCAATATCCCACCCAATGTATGCATTAGTGAAGCATTTCTGAAGTCCAGCTTGCAACTTGTCAACAATTGGTCCATGCTTCTCGTGGTGCTCGCAAGCTCTAGAAATATCAAATGTTGGGTCTACCACGTGGACAACACTTCCTTTCATGTCCCAGAAATATCCAGTCCAAGTTTCCAGGTCAAGGTGAGGAACAGCAAACTGAAATATGAACCCCAAATTAATCTCTGATCAAGGTTCAGATTTTCTAATTTAGACCAAAGTCACTAGCAGTGCATTTATCATTTTGAAAGGTTACCCAAATAATAGGAAACCTACCATTCTGCAGTTTGAAACATCGTATTCATGGCACTTGCCAGTAAGTTGAACTTCTATTGACCTGTTGCTCAAATAATCATCTGTGTATAACAGACAAGCCTGCAACAAATAACAATAGTTGGTGTTTTTGCACAACAAATTTTGTTTCTAACGGATGCATGTATTTAAAACCAACTTCAAAAAGGTATCATAGTTAACTATATCATACCGCGAAATCACTTTCAAAAGGATGCATCCACCTCAACATCCTTCCTTTTCCATACATATCCCTGTCCTTCTGCCCAAACCTCCGGATCGCCATGCCCACCATGTCTTCACTGCAATTAACCCCCTCCCTGAAAACTCTCTTGAAATCTCCACCAGTAATTTTCTTGAGTGTAGGGCACCCATGTTTTACCCACCAACTGCAACAGAAGTTAATAATCAGATGAATAGTATAATTTTATCATTTTATTGGCAAATGCATACAATTTTAACGCCTTAATTTTACCTTTTAAGGCAACTGTTCTGTCACTCCCAACCAATTGTAAAGCCTCTCTGCAACTTCCCTTGGCACAACATCCTATTCATGGCATGGGACCAAGGACTTTTCGCCATGTGCCCCTTGTTCAATCTTATTTTCAATATAGTGCTGACTGCACCCCCCGGTTGCACGGCATGCTGATGCAACTCTAGATCACTTAGGTCATCCATTATTTCATCAAAGGAATCACGAGATGTGTTCTCTCCTCCATCAGTTGGTGAGTCAACTCTTAGGGGAATGAGAATAGGAGGTGTGCTGAACATGTCTCTATTCACTCCACTAGACGACTGACCATGTCGAGTCTGAACATTTATCAAATCATTCACAGGCTCCACCCTGCCAAAGGCAGGACCAGCAAAGTCCGTGCTATACTCGTTGCCGTTTCGATGAACTATACCCAATTCAGGGGTAACAAATCCTGCATCAGGATTCACCATTTGATGAGTTACGATCACACATAGTTAACATAGATATGTGATAATGTTTAATCTTGTTAACATTGATATATAATTTTGACGCACCAGTTGTAAATGATCACTTACCTTCATATCCCGAGCGATCATTTACAAAATTATTTGCAGGCTCCACCCTGCTGAATTGAGCACCAGCTATGCCAGTGCTGAAAGCGTTGCCTCTTTGCTGACCTATCCCTGTTTCAGGGGTAACAAATCCTGCAATAGTGTGTTGTTTTATTGATGAGTTTCATATAAAACAAGTGCATACATATATTTTCTCATATTTCTTAAAAATTAGTTTACACATAGTTTATATAAAACCGCAGCAACAACACTTCAATTTGGCGCAACCAATGCGTAAGACGAACCACTTGTTTTAGTTTCAAACATGTATGAATCAACACCCAAACGTTCAGATTAGACTGTTATATAAATGGAGGCAGTCCTAATATATTACGGCGTTTGTTTTAAGTGAACATCTATCATTATTAATCAGGATGAGAGAAGAAACCGACGAGAACAACTCATCACAGCCTATGTAGGTTAAATTCACAATAAGTACTTCTAAATTCAGCTATGCAACTTAGATTCATATTGTTTTGATGCACTAGTACTTCTTGTACTACATATGTGATAATGTTTAATCTTGTTAACAGTGATATTTTTTTTGACGCACCAGCTGTAAATGATCACTTACCTTCATATCCAGAGCGATCATTTACAAAATTATTTGCAGGCTCCACCCTGCTGAATCCAGCACCAGCTATGTCAGTGCTGAAAGCGTTGTGTCTTTGCTGACCTATCCCTGTTTCAGGGGTAACAAATCCTGCAGTAGTGTGTTTGTTTACTGATGAGTTTCCTATAAAACAAGTGCATACATACATTTTCTCATAGTTCTTGAAAATTAGTTTACACATAGTTTATATAAAAGCGCAGCAACAACACTTCAATTTGGCTCAAGCAATGCGCAAGACGAACCACTTGTTTTAGTTTCAAACAAGAATGAATCAACACCCAAACGTACAGATTAGACTGTTATATTAATGGAGGCAGTCCTAATATATTACGGCGTTTGTTTTTAAGTGAACATATATCATTATTAATCAGGATGAGAGAAGAAACCGACGAGACCAACTCATCACAGCCTATGTAGGTTAAATTCACAATAAGTACTTCTAAAATCATCTATGGAACTTATATTCATATATTTTTTATGCACTACTACTTCTTGTCCTCTCACCTTCATTTCCATGATGTGTCATCTCAACATCATCTACTCCCGTCAAGTCATGGATTAAATTTTTGCCTGGTAAAGTATAATAATTAAAGCACATCCAGCTTGTTCATGTAAGAGTATATTTCATTATGGGTTCTTTTTTTGTCAGTACATGCAACATCACCTGTTATGTCGTTCACCAATTTACCGAACATCCTTCCCCTCTTGCTTTTAGTAGGTGCCCCTGCAACCAATTTTTTTGTCAATTCCAAAGTCTAACATAGCATGGGAAATAGGGGCAACAAATACATCTTTTTATTCACCAGAAAATTACCTTCATATCCCGACAACAACCGTCCAGAATTTGTATCATTTATAGCATTCGACCCAGATACCATTAACCTGGCTGAATTACACATACAACTGTTGTCATGCAATCCCTTTGTAAGATCAAATACTTCGTCTAGAACTGCCTCCAGTAGCTTGTTCACATTGCAGTTCACAACTTCTTTGCAAGTCAGTAATGCAGTTGGATCACAATCCATATCTTGCAAGGTTGATCTTTTGAAATTATTGACCACCAGTCTCATCCTCGCGTTGTGACACCTCAGCACATTCACCTGCTTATCATTCAGCTGTGAACATGGAAATGAAGAATGTTTCATTAACAAATATCATCTTTGACAATATGTGCTGCATAATTTATTTTCCGGAACTGAAATAAATTTCCATGCTCACCCTTCTGTCACGGTTCTCTCTTGTGTAAGCAGACAAATATTCAGTGCTTCGCGGTTTCTGAATTGTGTTGACATAGTTGCAGATGTTTACACTTTCCCTTGCTCTTTTTTGTGACATGAAGCTTGGTCCACAACGATTTGCTGACTGTAAAATGAAGATAAGAAGATTGTCTGTGAGAAAATACTTCACAGTTACAGTACTATCAATGAACGTACGTCACAGGGAATAGGATAGTCTATGTGACTAACTAGTAATAGGCATTATACCTGTGCGCGAGATGAGCTGGAGATACACCTGGTACGCACGTAGTTAGAACTATCGCCCATTGCACCTTTCCCCTTGCCGCTACTCGTTACTGCTTCAACAAGTTTCATTGCAGCTCCCTACAGGGTGGTATGTTGTTAGCCCCAATTTGAACATTTTTCTTAACTCTGCACATGACTGGGTTCAATAGACTATCATGCTACATTTTCAGCATTCATAGAATAAATACCTTTTCAACAAATAAACTTGCACCATGTTTTGTTCTAATGGTGCCTGTGTTCTGCTTTACATATATCTTCATTTCCTCGATGACCCCGAAAGTGAATTTTCCAATCCTCGGCGAGGAGTCATCTTTAATATTCAGTATCCCCAGATTGATTGAGTCCAGGAATTTGGCTGTTTGTGTCACAAAACAACCAAGTTACTAACCAGCTTTATGTTTTTTCAGAATATGGAATTCACAAGTACAACACATTACACAGCAATGGTACGAACACCATTTATGTCACCTGTAGATACAAATGGCAACCTGAAACATTCTTAATTGTCTTCTTCCCTTTCTTCTCCTTCTGTACGTGCTTTGCTGCTTCAATGATCTCCTCAACCACGGCCTCGCAGAAATCATATGATGAAATCTCATTCACTTCCATCAAAGACCCCCAATAATCTTTAGCCCCATGGTTTGAGCTGTACTTCGCCACCAGCAAGTTTCCCATACAGAAGCAAACAAAGGATACTTTGAACTGTTCTTCTTGGAGTACAGTCATTCCATTTGGGTAATCAGCTAACAGTATCTCTTTAGCTGCTTTCAAGCTGTTCTTTTCAGAAACATCACCAGATATGGATCCTATCCCCAAACGAATGAAATCAACTTGTTCAGAAGTTGACTTATCCTCCAGCCCAAACAGCTTCTTCTGACCATTGGGTATGTCAAGGAAATGTTGCACATCCATCCCACTTATCGCAACGAAGGCTTCCTCGTTTAAAACGATTGCCCTCTTTTTAATGTCAACCCTCTCCAACAGGTCTATAGTGAACTTTGTGTCCAGATTACAAATGTCAGGGACTTCTAACATTCCTTTGAATCCAATCTCGGTGACAAGTCTTCTCTTCATTGGGCCAAACGTTGCCACCACTGCTGCGATCTTGTGCGGAGAACACCTTGTTCTCGCAGCACCACCATCTGAACTAGAGAACGCAGATCCTGACATTGTACCTTTTAGTTCGTCGAAATATCTACCCCCTGTTGTCAATAAAACAATCATTCAGTATAATTCTTTTCTGATGAAACCATGCACGCACATTACACCTCGTATTCAACGAAGACTCACATGTGAAACAACAATAACGCAATCAATGTAATCCAAACTTTTTACATTGATGGCCTCTATATCTAGTGTTTGATCATTACATCTTTTTTCATATTTATCTGTCAATGGTATTCAGTTGTTGTAACAGAAAACATAAACCTTTTTTGGAGGCAAATTCGATGATTCCTGTTCTCGATCCTGAGTACTAATCTTAATCGACAGTTATCACAGCTTTCATATCTACACCATCCAGGTACTCCCATCCAACTACAGATTAATGTCTAGCTTTTTTTGCAGTTGTAAACATACACTGTTGGGTTTGAAGGGCGCCCACAATCTCAACATTTGACAAAGCCTAACAAAGGTACTACATCATGTCGAAAGAAATCTTTTTATTAATGTGCTACTTAACTTACGAATCTGTAGAACTATTTGGGCGGCAGTACTTAGAACAGCAAGATGTAGGAGAATCTTTTTTCAAGTTCATAACAGGGGGTGGGTGCTGGGGAAACTACAAACGAATGTAATAGTGTAAACATATTTGAACTAGCTCTGAAACTTCAACCAAAAAATATCATTGTTTGATTTTTCAGATCTGACAGTAACACAACTTTTTTGCAGACTTACTTGTATCCCTCTGGATGGCTAGCTTGCATCTCCAAACCCCTGTCCTTCTTCAGCTATGATCTTGACTGACAAGCCACTTTACTAAGCAAAGTGTCAATATTAGAGTAGATCTGGACGAGCCAAGCTCTTCAAATATCTCTGGACTTTGCGAATGAAGAGGAAGGAGGAAGACAGCACACTGTACTCTGCTAGCATGCTACTTCTACATTATATTCTACCCCGGACCGTGTGATTCATTACTGTTTTGCCCTCAGTGACCACGGGGATGGAGGGGTGAAAATGTGCTGGAACTGTCGTACCATGCTTCTACCCCTATAGTAGGTCAGGCACGCACTGCTGTACATGTACCTTCACCCATCACACTCCCTTCTTTTCAGCTTGCTTCTATTTTTCTTTGATATTGATGTATAGTGTACCAGGATTCGTATCTAGTTCCCCCCTTTTTCGCCAAGAGCTTTGATTTTCTGGAGGGAGATCTGTAAACCAAAATCCAAAACTTTCCCCCAAAAACTCCCCTGATAAGCTTGCTCGCATTTCCTCACCTTCCACAGCGCAACTAGGGTCAAACTTTCACTTACCAAAAGATTTCCGCCTTCTGCATTGCCCACCTACCACACATTGCTGGCCAAACCAGTACTGCTTCTGAAAATGCTGATCTGCAGTTCTACATACTCTCCTCTGCTATGCAGTTCATCCCCATCTCCCACCATCTACTTCAATTAAATCTGGTATCCAACTCCCCTCAAATTTTCCCTCCATTTTATTGGAGGGAAGACCAATACTCCCTCACAAATCCCACCACACCTCACCTCATATGTCCCCTGCTTCATCATTTAGCCACACCTCCAACATTCAATCCGAAGTAGACATGTCTGATATCTCGGATAGTGAAGATGCTCTAGGTTCATGTCTCACTGCTAACTCGTCACAGCTATCTTCTTCTACTGATGCAGCACCAAGCCAAAGCTTGGTTCGATTTGTTTTATGTTTGCTTTGGTTTTTTTTACAATTTCCTTGCAGCTCTTTCTTTTGGGCCATTTTTCTGATTTCTTTTTGGCTTCTGATTTTCAAAGTCTCCCCCCCAAATCTGCAGAATATTTCTCTGATCTCTGGATACAGTGGCGATGTCGAGTCAGTAGGCGAAGATTCAACATCTTCTGATGAAGCCCTATCCAATGATTCTGTGAACTGCACCACAGCTACCCAAGGCCAAAACGTATTTTTGCCAATTTTGCCTACAGTCTTCCCTGTTTCCACCCGCATGTTCTCTTTATCGACATGCTTACTGATTAAAACGTGTTTTTCCATGCTGTAGGAGGTAG
The DNA here is from genome assembly GCA_947311845.1 of Poa pratensis. Classification (NCBI taxonomy): domain Eukaryota; kingdom Viridiplantae; phylum Streptophyta; class Magnoliopsida; order Poales; family Poaceae; genus Poa; species Poa pratensis. The sequence goes on along the minus strand of CAMZMU010000114.1, from coordinate 25,632,494 downwards.
TACCAGCTGAAAATCTAGGGACGATCCAGCACATCAGTGCCATTGCAGATGATCCGCCACTCGAACTTCAGCGCAACAGGAGTGAATCAACAGAAGATATCCTTGTTTCCCCCACTTCTGCTGCTCCTCCAGAGAAAGAAAACGAGCCAGTTGCAAATCTGAGGAGGAAGAGGTCAGAGCCTGACTATTTGGAAGGAAAAAAAGGAAGATGTAGTTCTATGTCACATGATTTGAGAGCATTGGAAGTTGTTCTTTTTTACCTATGTAATAGTACCATGTAATCCTAAATAGCTATTTCGTATCCCTATGGAAGAACCTTTTTGCATTTTCACGTACTGTATCCTATCTTTTCTAGTTCTATAAAACGTGTACCCTTGTCCATGGACATTAATAATATTTTTTTCAAGTTGAGACTGAACTGGGGCAATTAGTTAATCGTTCATGGTTTCATTTATCTTTTCCCTGAACCCACCACACATTAATTTATGCTAATTCCATTTGAGGAACACTCGAAATTTTTCTATGCACAATTATAAAGGGGGGACTATTGCTTCCGACACTTACATCAAATGGGCCAATACTACATCGAGCACATTTTAATCATATCATCTTTACAGCAACGTTGCAAAGTCATCCCCTTATATTAATGACGCGCTATTTCATTTATAAACGGGTGAAAATATAGTATTTTCGCCTCCTTATTTTTGTTACATAAACATGAATGGGGGAAATTTTACTTCACACATTTACATGAAATGGGCCAATAACACATCGAGCACCTTTTAATCATATCATCTTGGCCACCAAAGTTGCATAGTCACCCCATTCGAACAATTCGCACTATGATTTTACTCATTAATAAACAATTTTTTGGTTTTCCTATATGAATCAACACGAAAACACTTTTTGTATTGCGTTAAGGACCACCTTAATTTCCATGGTGTAAGCTTGGTGTTGTACCCATAACAAAGTTTAAAATAGTACTTTTCTGATTTTTATTGATTCACATAGTACCAAACAACAATGTCCCTAGTAATCTTTGTTACCTAAACATGAAGCGGGATAATATAGTATTGGCCTCATTAGTTTTGTTTCATAATCACGAAGGGGAAAATCTTACTTCCCACAGTACCATGAAATGGGCCAATACCACATCGAGCACCTTTTAATCATATCATCTTCGCCACCAAAGATGCATAGTTACCCCATTCGAACAATTCGCCCTATGACAGTACTCATTACTAAAGAACCTTTGTTTCCTATATGAATCAACACCAAAACACTTGTGCATTGCGTTAAGGACCAACCTTGATTTCCATGGTGTAAGCTTGCTGTTGTACCCATAACAAAGTTTAAAAAGTAATTTCCTGAGTTTTCTGTATGCACCTAGTACCAATCACCAGTGGAAATAGTAATTTTTCTCGCGCAAATTTGCTATCGCTTATGGAAATTTTACATCAAACCCGAACATGAAATGGGCCAATACCACATCGAGCACCTTTTAATCATATCATCTTGGCCACCAAAGTTGCCTAGTCACCCCATTTGAACAATCTCACTATGATATTACTCATTATTAAAGAACCTTTTTTGTTTTCCTATATGAATCAACACCAAAACACTTCTGCAATGCGTTATGGACCAACCTTGATTTTCCATTGTGTAAGTTTTTTTTATGTACCCATATTAAAAGTTTACAAAGTGATTTTGGATTGTTCTTTATTCAACTACTACCAATCATCAGTGGCATTACATTTGTTCATTGACGATGGTATATTTTCTCGCGCACATCTGCAATCGCTTATGCTTGCTACAAATAGGTCACGGATGAAATTACGTGGACACAAATGCATTCACAATATCTCAGCAACCACGGAGTGCAATTATCAATATATATATGAATGTGGAAATTTTACATCAAACCCGAATATGAAATGGGCCAATACCACATCGAGCACCTTTTAATCATATCATCTTGGCCACCAAAGTTGCCTAGTCACCCCATTCGAACAATCCGCCCCTATGATATTACTCGGTAATAAAGAACATTTTTTGTTTTCCTATATGAATCAACACCAAAACACTTGTGCATTGCGTTAAGGACCAACCTTGATTTCCATGGTGTAAGCTTTGCTGTTGAACCAATTACAAAGTTTGAAAAGTAAATTTCTGTTTTTTCTTTATTCACCTAGTAACAATCACTAGTGGTAGTACTAATTTTTTCTCGCGCGCATTTGCTATCGTTTATGGTTGCTACAACCCGGTCCCGGATAAAATGACGTGTACACAAATGCCTTACCAACATACCAGCAACAACGGAATGCAAATATCAATATACACAGCTCGCAATACACACTTCTGACGACGCACCTACCATATAAATTTGATAGTTAAATTTTTTTTCCCCTTGTTTGGTAGAGTTTTTTTTTTCTTCTTCAAGTTTGTTACATATCACCGTGACCACCTTTCGTACTACCCTAGAACAATTTCTATCTCCAAAAAATAGTATTTACGAAGTGTTTTTTTTTCATATCTATGAAAATGGGGTTTTTTGCTACCCACAATGACATGAAATGGTCCAAAACCACATCGAGCACTTTTTAAATCATATCATGTTGGTGACCAACGTTGCAAAGTCTTCCCATTCGAACACTTCACGCTATGATATTACTCATTAATAAACAACCTTTTTCCTTTATGAATCAACATCAAAACAGTTGTGCATTGCGATAAGGACCAAACTTGATTTTCCATTGTGTTAGCTTTGTTTTTTGTACCCATATAAAACGTTTTCAAATTGTTTTTCGGATTGTTCTTTATTCAACTACTACCAATCAGCAGTGGCATTACAATTGTTCATTGACAATGGTAGGTTTTCTCACGCACATTTGCCATTGCTTATGGTTGCTACAAACAGGTCACGGATGAATTTTTTTGGACACAAATTCATTCACAACATATTAGCAACGACGGAATGCAAATATCAATATATATATGAAAGGGGAAATTTTACTTCCCACAGTAACTTGAAATGGGTCAATACCACATCGACCACCTTTTAAATATATCATCCTGGCCACCAAAGTTGCCTAGTCACCCCACTCAAACAAATCCGCCCTATGATATTACTCATTAATAAAGAACCTTTTTGTTTTCTTATACGATTCAACACCAAAACACTTCTGCATTGCGTTAAGGAACATCTTATTTCCATGGTGTAAACTTGCTGTTGTACCCATAATAAAGTTTAAAAAGTAATTTTCTGATTTTTCTTTATTCACTTACTACCAATCAACAGTGGCACTAGTCATTTTTCTCCGCACATTTGCTATCGATTATGGTTCCTACAATCAGGTCACGGATAAAATAATGTGGACACAAATGCCTTCACAACATATCAGCACAAACGGAATGCAAATATCAATATACATAGCTTGCAATACACAATTTAGACGACGAACCAACCATATAAATTCGATAGTTCCACCATTTTTTTTTACTTGTTTGTTAGAGATTTATTTTTTCTTCTACAAGTTTGTTACATATCACCATGACCCCCTTTAGTTCGTCCCTAGAACAAGTTCTATCTACAGAAATAGTGTCGAAGAAGTGTCTTTTTTACATATCCATCTAAGGGGGAATTTTTCCTTCCCACATTTACATGAAATGGGCCAAAACCACATCGAGAACTTTTTAAATCACATCATGTTGGTCACCAACGTTGCAAAGTCATCCCATTTGAACACTTCACGCTATGATATTGCTCATTAATAAACATCCTTTTCCTTTATGAATCAACATCAAAACACTTGTGTATTGCGTTAAGTAGCAACCTTGATTTTTCCATTGTGTACCCTTTTTTTTTTGGTGTACCCATATAAAAAGTTTACGAAGTGAGTTTCGGATTGTTCTTTATTCAACCACTATCAATCATCAGTGGCAATACAGTTGTTCATTGACAATGGTAGGTGTTCTCGAGCACATTTGCCCTCGCTTAGGGTTGCTACAAATAGGTCACGGATGAAATTACGTGGACAGAAATGCATTCACAACATCCCAGCAACCACGGAATGCAAATATCATTATATATATAGGTATCAATGGCCACTTCCCAACATGTTTCATTACCTCAACTCATACAAGTATATGTTATCCTCATGAACAAGCAATTACCATCAGCATTTTAATTCCCCAGTTTGATTCACTCTCTGCATGATACGGCAAAAACAAAGGTAATTCTAGCAACCCTAGAGTACACACCAAATTTACTATCAACACATGTTCTGATAGATTAATTAAACATCCACGCAGAAGAACATATAAATGCGATTCATTACATAATAATATGGCATAATATTCTCAATTCCGAAGATCCTACGTGACCCAACTCACTGAACAAAACAATAACATATTCTCTTACAACATGATCTCTGAAATTGGAAATAGTACAAATAACACAGATAGTGCATTCTTATCTTTTCAGTCACTTTCGTCGCTATCGTACCACAGTTCATCAGACGCATCATCTACCATCACCTCCTTCCCCTTAACTGAAACCGGAGCTGATCCATCCTTGTCGAACTCCTTCAACCTAGACCGACCTTCGTGTTCAACAGACATATCCATAATGGTGAGAGCATGTCTTCTAATGGCATGAGTGTTCTCCTCCCTTTCACCCACAGTCAGCGAAACTGCTTGATTCGAAGACTGCCCGTACTGCTCGGCCAGATTTCTAGGGAGCTCAAAAGTTGCCATGGATACCTGAATAGCTTGGTTGATGGTCTGTCGCGCCTCTTCTTCTGCCGCTGCTCCTCCTCGAAACTATCCATCGATCTCTTCATCGCAATCTGTAGCTCTTCATCCTCCCCCCCACCGGCCGGCTCATTGACTGTCTCGATTTCTTCCTCACCCTGCAGCACAACATCCTCATCTCCATCAGTAGGCACGAACGGCTCGTCGCCGCTCCATTCTTCATATGGTTCTTCTCCCCTGTCCGGGCGACCCCCAACCGCCCATCGCTCCGTACTTGACTGAGGTGGAAGACGGAGGAGACGGGTAAAGAACTGAGACGGTGGCCGGGGTGGGCGTACACTCCTCCCACTGGAGCCGCGAGCTTTCTTCCTAGCACGTCCCATCCCCTAGTTCCGCCTTCTCTATCGATTTGGGATTGAAGAAGCGAGGTGGGAGAGAGATTTAAAAGAGCTAGATCTGACCTCACAGCATATTACAATGGATGTTTATTTTTAGTACTACCCACCCAACGACTAGTACTACCCCTACTCGTCCCCCTAACTGACATTTAAACGCATTTAGTTGTACTCATACTTCACTATTAATTCACTCCTGTTTAGCTATTGATTAGATGGGAACTTGCCGCCACCCACGCTACATATAACACAAATCTGATAATAATAAAATTTTGGTTTACATTAATGTATTATAACAATCCTTAGCCCGGTATGTACCCAACCAAGTAATCTAAATCCATTTTTAAATTTATATGTGAAGTGATCATATAACATGTATTATGGCAATCCTTTCAGGGTATTTTTTTTATGTAGCTTAAATAACAAACATCATATAACAAGCGATTTTTTTCGTTTCTGTATCCGTTCTCGGACTATCTTTAACTGAAGGTAAGCAAACATGTTTTTTGCGTACATATATCATCGTGCTTTCCTTATTTTTTCACATGTGCAAGTAACAAATATGAATGGGATTATCTCTACAACAATTTTTCAACCTTTTTTTGCAGCTAAATTTCTTTTATAGTAGCTTAAATATTTTTTCACGGGGTTTTCTTTAGACATATGTCACTTTTTTTCCCTGTACATTGTAACTCCTATTTTTCATATACTAGTCTTATTACTCATGTTGTCCAATCAAGCACATAATAATCATATCCGCCTGACACCAACGTTGCATAGTCATCCCCTTCAAACACATGCGTTACGATATTATTTCATTAATAAACAACCTTTGTTTGCCTCTATGCATCAACATCCAAAAAATCCGATACACTGAACCAATTAAGATAATTACTTAGTCGTTTCGCCAATCTTTTTTTTAGGTAAGCAACATCTTATTGAGATATCCTGTACCTTTTTTTACCTCCCATGCTTTCGCCGTATTATTCGTACAATGAACTTTAGTATTCTACCTCAATATTCGATTCGGGATTTGATTTTTTCTCTTCTTATTAATTTAGTCATGATATTACTTTTTAAAGCTTACCGGGATACGAATTTATAAGCAAAACAATTGCATTTCGTAACCGTACTTTTCACCTCGATTTAGTACATATCACCGCGACCACCTTTAGTTCAACCATATAACAAGTTCTATCTCCAAAGTTTAGTTTTTTCGAACTGTTTTTTTTACATATGCATGAAATTGGTGAATTCGCTCCCAATACTTACAGTTCCTCACGTTTGTAAACCACACTAGAACAAGTTAACCACCTCGTTATAAAATGCAGTTCCACAAGTATGTTGTCCCCAACAGGCTATATCTACCGCCCGTTCAAACATGCCTATTTTTCATATGTGCAATTATCACATATCAAGGGCATTATCTCTTCAACATTTTTACAACCTTTTATGCAGCTACATTACCTTTTTAGTTCCTTCAACATTTTTACAACCTTTTATGCAGCTACATTTTTACAACATTTTTTCCGGCCTTTTCTATTGACATATGCCACAATTTTTTCTTCATGTGTCCATTATTTCTACTACTTTACGCATACTACTTCTTTTTTACTATCTAATTTGTGATTCAACTTTGTTTCACCAGCTTTTACTGTTGCCTACATTCTAAATTAAACCATAAATTACCAACATAGGTATCTCCTGCCTATGACTATACAATAGTTCGTATGTTTTGCGTGTTCCCAAACAATCAAATGTTGGCGCTTATGCGAAAGCAACCACAACTAAAACGCTTCACTAAATAATTAACAATTAGATCTTTCATTAACTCCTCCCAGTAATAAAGAACCTTTCTTTAGCGGTTTTCCAAACAATCAAATGTCGGCGCTTTTGTGAAAGCAAACAGAAATAAATCGATTCACTAAATCATTAACAATTAGATCTGTAAGCAACACCTCCCCAGTAGGCCATGTAAAAGCAGCCATACCAATCTGTAACTTGCAATTATCGAAAATACACTTGCAATACCATTAGTGCTAAACAATTACTACATAGTCTTACAACACATCGCCAACAGATATGTCCTTAATACATTACAAAAGGCATTACATAAATTATGAATGCAAGCAAGGGTTAGGTTCACACTAAGCACATACATATAGCTAGCATGTGTCATGCAAACATCCAGAGATCCTAACTGTCTGAATCCTCATTTAGTTCTTCATGAAACATGATTGATCATATTTGAGCCACCAAGAACTCTGTCACTTTTTTGGAGGCCATTGTTCTGACAAAGCGAAGGCTCGACCTAGATTACCATCAGTCAAACCCTTTGTTATCTGGAAAACACTCCTGCCCTTGATGTCAACCTTGTACATGTTTACATCAAACCCGAGGGTAAGGAGCACAAATCTTGCATTTTCAGAAGCTGATCTCACTTGTACAGTGTAGAAATTGTCACTCCCATCTTGGTTCTCTTCCCTAAGCATCATTGCCATCACAACAGGAACTGGAATTTTTGGGTTGAAATTCCGCAGCAGGTTCATTCGTGACCGCATAACCCATGACCCACCTTCACTAGCTGATTTCAGTACCCAAGTCTCCAGGTTCCCTGCCCAGTAATGAACCAGGGCTAATCCTGCCTTCCTATGATGGCATACAGTGTAATCGAACCAGGACCTAACCCTGGATTTCACACTTGCTGGTAAATTGATTTTGCTGAATGTTTTGCTAACTAAGTCAAAACAATCTATAGATCCTACCAGATACATCATGTAAAGCTTGTCCCCATGAAGTACACAGTAAGCATTGCGGTGAAATAAACCACATTCTGCAATATCTAAAGGTGGGGAAACATGTCTAATCCACGTACCATCAAGCAGCTCGCACACATGAATGTAGATTTTATCCTTGGAGCAGCAGCTGGCTCCCGCATAACTGCAGAAGAAGTAATCCCCCCAGTCCTTCACGAAGAAAGACAAGGTAGTCGGGCCTGTATTCCTCATCACACCAAATTGCCCGTACGTGTTCTTCGTGTGCAGCTCTTCGGGATCTTCGGCATGGCTGAGCAAACTTCTGTGAACACCAGTGGCTTGTCGCTAGGGAAGCTGAAGTAGTACTTTCTTGGATTTTCCTCTCCCTTCTCCCCGGCTGTCAGCACACATCCACCTGATGTGCAGAGTATGTTCTCCAGAAAAAACATATCTCTGCTGATCGTCCGCCGGAGAGCAACAGCTGTTTCTTGCACCCTTGAATCGGCGTGGTAGACCACCCTGAAGCGGCCTCTGCCCTTCTCTTCATTTTGCTGCAAAGAAACGATGAATCCAATGAATGCAGGCTGGTTTACCTCTGCAAACCTAGCGAGCAGCCCAGGGTTTCTCTTCGCCTCCAGAAACCCCAGCTCACCGCACTCAGCCGGATCATGGATATGCTAGATCCAAGTTTCAGCATGACCTCCCCCACCAGATCTCTGGTGGCTACGAACTTGTCAACAGGGCTGGCATGCTCTGCTTCCTCATCCATGGTTGAGTCAACACAGAGAGTGGGCGGAAAGAGGAGCTTGGATAGCAATTTTTCGATGGGACTAGGGTGGCTGCTGGTGGTGGACAGACCTGCCGTCTCTGCAGACAAGAGTGAGCAAGCAGCTTTGAGATAAACAGGGGAAGGTAGTGGAGGGAGCCCCCCGTTTCTGCGCCTTGTACTGTTATCGCCATGTGCATAGTGTTCTCCGGCCTAAATAAAGTTGACACAACTCCTACAAATACATTAATCAACAATGAAAATATAATCTTGCGCACAAAATTTCAATATTTATGTTTCTTCTTTTGTTTCACTCTACCTTCTGCTGGTGTTGGACACCCTAAACATAATTTATTATGGCGGGACACTAATCATCACGCGGTGAAAATCGAACGAAATTTATTATCAAAAAACAAGTTTCTTTGGTCCCTATAATTGTGTAATAATGTAGCTCACTTATCAAACCCACCAACCTCGTATCGAAACCTTAAAAACTTTTCTTCCAAGTGAACATTAAATTTGGGAACGTGTTCGCTTTACATAATTCGAAGGCCTAAACTATTTAAGTAACATCGTTCACGTATGTATGGTTTCATTTAATTAATATTATCACATATAATTTTCAAGAACCGTCAACAAGTGTGAAACAATTGTTTTCCCTAGTCAATTGGCTTTTCACATTAAACTTGTTTTCGAAGATGTATACAAGTACGTTCGAATTCTTTTTTTTTTTTTCTTATGAACAATCATGTTCACCTAACAGTCCACCCTTTTTAGTTTCCAATAGAATAGTCATTAAGTTCTACAACATCCCTTTTTGTCAAACAAATAGTCCGTTCCCTGATAAGGAATTTCAAATTAGTTCTCAAAAAAAAAAATTGCACCTGCTTACGGTGCTATTGCATGCTAGATTTCTTTTCGGTGATGTCTACTAAATAGGATCAAACTACATACATTTATATATAGTACGAATAAACATAATCATCTACTCCATCAGCCATTTTTTAGTTCCCAAGACAATAGAACGAGTACATAATAAGAAATGACCAATGTTATAATATAACAACAACAATCGCAATTTTGTCGGAACGTTTTGTTCTATCGTAATTGATTATGCTACAGGGTAAGGCAGTGGAGGGAGCTCCCTTTTTCTGTGCCTTGAACTTTTATCGGCAAGTGCATAGTGTTCTGCGGCCTTAAAAAACATGAAACAACTATAACTCACACAGTAATCAGCAATGAACATAAAATATTTCGCCTACAATATTAATATTTATATTAGTAACTTTTTTTCACTCTACCTTATGCAACTGTTGCACTCACAAAACATAATTTCAATTTGAGTTCCCAATATACGGTTGGACACTAATCATCACGCGGTTAAAATTGAACGAAATTGATTATAAAAAACAATTTTCTTTGCTCCCTCTAATCGACTAATAATTTATCTCATTTATCAAACCCACCAACTGATATCGTAGCCTTCAAATATTTTTTTGCAAATGAAAATTAGACTTGGGAACTTGTTCAGTTTACATCATTTGAAGGCATAACCTAGTTAATTAGCATGGTTCACGTATGTATGTTTGATTTATTAATACTATCAGATAGGATTTTTTTTACTAACCCTAATAAAGAAATGTAAACGCAGTTGTGCACTTCCAAAAATATCTATACCTACACTACTTTTGCTTTCTCCCTCTATAACAGTATTAACACAACCATGACACTTGTTTGCCTTTGTCTAATCAACAAGCCTGCACTGCTCTATAGATCATGACAGATATGTTTATCAACCACGTGAATTGCTCCCCATACCGCGTTGCCCACTGACTATTAACCGAAGTATACTTCTCTGCACCCTGCGTACAGTCCAGCCTGAGAAGATGAGACGGAGTGGACGGGCTAGCCTCTGTGCCTCTCATCTAGACATTGACTATTACACACTCTACAGGTAGCCTTTTTAACAGCACAGCATCATCAGGGTATCCAATGCGTCTGATCTCATTGCGGCAAGTCTCATAAAAATAAGATATTGATCTTTTTTCTTTTGCAACTGTCAGATCATGTGCAGCTCCTCCTCCATTCTCGTCATCTGACATTGTTTTTTCACATCTCTGTTTTATATAAGGAAAATCCCAAAAAAAATTAGATGTACCATGTAGGGCTAGAATTATTTCTACTGCCCTGGTAGAATGAACTCGCTCAATTCTAATCCCGTTATATATAATAGTTCTTTCTTCGAAAGCAATGTCCCAGTATTTTGAACAAGCAGGCCCATACAAGCTTTCACCCCGAACTCTTTGAATTGTCCATCATATTTTCTCCACACAAAAGAACATGCAAATCTCTTTGCACGCCCCATACATCCAGAACACCACCGTGGATATGAATATGAAAGTTCAAAGTTCTCAAATGTCGTTGCAGTTCGGCAAACTAACACAGCTACATCATAGCCTAAACAGTTTACTCAAATTTACAACTTTGAACGGCAGCATTACTCTTAGCCATTACAAATTTGATCTGCCATCAACTGTTACACATGTCCATCATTAATTAGCTTCAGGGGACATCTTCTGGTACACCTTCCCTCAAGGGATTCAAATCGTTAAAACGATGGTAAACCAGAATATGGCTCAAATATCTCTTGTAAGACGCCAGTGACTTTTGCTGCAATTGTGGTAAATCAGCAACAGGTATGCAATGATATATTAAGTTTCTCTACGGCATACAGGATTATTGTACTACCTTCTCATGCCCTACAACATCTTCGCTTTTGTAGCACTCCAAAGCCTGGATAACATGGAACCCACAGTCGTGGCTGCAAAGAAATTTATTTATTATTTTGTAGTTACAAAATATCTAATATTATCCCTCTGACCGAAATGCTTATACTTGAAGACCTAATTGTTCATATGTCAATAATTTCATCCGTAGTTCATATCAGTGCAACGTTTGTTTCAGCCTCGGCGAACCTCCATTTCTTTTGGTTTTCCGTATGTATTAACGGTCTCTTATGATTTGCATATATACTACAGAATGCAACAGAGTGGTCTCCAAAATAGAAACTACAATGTATCTCACCCATCACACTTAAAATACCATGCTACGATGCGGAAAGGCCTGTCCACAATTATTGAATATGACAAATTGTAAGAAGGCTTACGTGTTTGTTTGCAGCTTGACCTTTTGATATTCACAAGGGTAGTTCACAATTGGGACCGTCTTCTTTAAAGCGAGGCAGTATGCGAACTCCAAGTTCAAAGACTATCAAAATTACATGGTCAGATACACAATTTACAGGTTAAATAATATGTGATCATAAGGAAAATAACAAAACTTTATCATCAAACACTTACCACTTTATTCCATAGATCCTTATGTGGATTTACCCCTTCATCGACTAATATTAGGCTGTCGAACAAATCAACTTTTTCGTTCACTAGATCAACAACTGCCAGTATCCAGTGCCTCTCATGCAACATTGGAAGGAATATCTGCAATAAAAAAGGTAAGCGATGTATATGTATGTTCTTCAAAATCTACATATCAACCGCGTTAATTGAGTACACACTCATATATTCAACAAATCTTGCACTGAGGTGGTATACCTCCTCTACAGCTTCCAATTGGAATTTCAGCAGCCTCCGAACTACTTGCATGTCATCGAACTCATCTCTCTCACTCATTAGTTCTTCCTGTCCAGACAATTTATTGTATATTACTTTAATATCAAATAGAGTTCAGCAGATAAATAAATAATTGTTATTTATTTGTACAGAACAACATGAAAAATAATTCTGTTAGCTTACTACAGTGGCTTGGTCAAGTATCACCCTTGTTGGTGTTTCCCAGTCCGTCATAACGGCCACTGAACACAGCCCCATGAATGATTGACATACCTCCCCTAAGGGTTTCAAAGCATCAACAAACTCCCCTTTGTTACGTGGTACCCTTGATCAGGATTTTAGTCTTCGCCCTTTCCGGGTCTGGCACATTTTTTAACCGCGAAGAAATCCTCACAGCAGAGTTACTAACATGTTTTTTGTAGGTATCTGTTGCATCTTTAGGCCTGACAAATTTAGGGGAGGTACTCCCTTCCTTTCCAGCCTCAAGTGATCGTATCCTTTTTAACTTGTCCACCAGATTTAGCGTCGTAAGACTCATACTGCCGCCAAATTTGAATCGGAATCCTGACTCAATTTCCTTCTGAAGTGGAGTAACACCGGTTACATCATGAGGCAGAGCGACTTCAGGGATATTTTCAACGTCAATTAATTCTTGGGAAAAATTGGAGTAACCTGCATTTTTCCAAGCGAAGATAAAACAATATAATGAGATTAAAATTTAATTATTTGATTCCATATGAACAAGCCAATTACAACAATATCCATTCTAAGTTATTCAATTATAATTTAACTAACCGGCGTCAGAACGAATCCAGGAGTAAGCTCTAAAGGGTTCTTGTAATAATACTCATTCTCATCAGCCGCCTCTGGTATATCACTAGTTTGGCTTTCCCCTTCCGTATCTGAATCATCATTATCACTCAAATCTGACAAATCAGTTGCCTTCTCAGTACTTTCAACAAATTCTGGATTTGTATTGATATGAGTTGAAGACACGGTCTGTTGAGAGCCTGACATTGAGGATAACCCATCTGTCTGACAGTAAGACTGCCTTGTTTGCCCTCAAAAATTGTCATCAAATTTCCTCTACCGGACAACAAAAGGTTTCGATCGATAGAGACTGTCCTAGGAGAGTCGTCGAAACGTGGTTTTTTCATTATGGAGGACCCATTTTTGGAGGGGAATTTCTCAGGGTTTGAGATCACATCAGTGTCCATGAAATGAGGAATGCTGCCTTTTGATGCTTCGTTTAACCGCTGTGTAAAAACAGCGGGCGAATCGTCATAAAGGGGAGGTCCTTCTGAAATTGCAGCCTCAGTGAGAATATTCAGACTAGTCCCACCTTTGACTAGACATTCCGTTTGAGGAACATTGCAAGCAGCCTCGTCAGCAGCCTCCTTACCAATATTAACCACATCTGCTAACTCATCAACGAATCTACTGACATTGTCACTATCTTGATGCAACATACTTTCCTTATTCTGTCCTGTTTGGTCTCCAATACCCATACACTTATCTGCGGTTTCATTGCCTGCAACTCCCCGAATTCCTGAATGTATCTCTTCAGCAGCCAACACCAGTGAAACATTCCTGTTGTGACCCTGAATCAAAGAACCCTCTTCTGCAGACTCATGTATCTCTTCTTCTGATCCATTAAAAAGGCATTGTCTGCCTTCTTGATCACTGCTCAAATCAACAGGGTTTTCACAGGGTATGTCACCCCCCTTGGTCTGTTCGACATCACGAACATTGTCTCCATTTTCCACACCAGCTGATCCTCCGGATGTTTTTTTTTGTTTCCCATATTCTGCCAATAATGTAACCATTTTCTGCTTGAATATACCAAACGTCCTGGCGTCATTTTCAGTAACCTTGTACTGGAACTCAATAAACAATTTTCTCCTGCCATCCTCAATCTCTTTGTACAGCGAGTCAAAAAGGGCCTCCGTATGTACCTGCCACGAGCACCACAATGTAAATATAAAATGTGTGTAAAACATTTATGCATGATAAATGCGTGCACAGTACACATACTGTGTGTTTTTATTAACAAAAAAACAGATCACTATATGCATGACAAAAAAATAATCTACACATCCACTTACTCTACACTAATCATCTCTACGTGGCTAGCCTATAGTCTTATTCAACCATTAAGCCTGGGGTCACATCACGGGATTACCTCCACCGGACACGCTCGCATATAACTAGGCAAGTTACACAACATATTAGATCTAATCATTTGTCGCTACGGGTCTACACTATAGCTCATAAACTATTGATCAACATAGTTCAAGAAATACACATAATTAACTTTGAATGGTTTGTGTGCAATCGTATAGACCAGATATTATCTTCCCTTACGTAACGATACTCTTCCCATTTTAACAAGTTCTACTAGCTGCAAGTTCTACTTATTGAAAAAGGTTCGTACCAGTAGATCTGAACTGGCCGGAATGTCTCAGGAACGTCCGCTTCTCCCTTTTTCTGAGCGTCGCCCCCACCAACTACCTGCTTTGAACCTTTCTTTGAACCCATCATATTATCCTGTAACGGGGCAACGAATGTTACCAAAATGCAGAATCAAGCCATGCTTACTAAAAAAAATTGATATGCTGTCTCTTGCCTGAAGAAAACCATACTCAATACGGTCTTTTGTGTTTGAATATGCATCTGCAGATGCCAGGAAAGCCAAATGTTCTGACGTTACAAAATGGACCAGTGGACCTCCTTCCGGTAAAGCAAGGGCTGGTGGAAGAACTAGAGCCTTATGCCTGATAAGTGCATCTAGATATATGAGCTGCAAATTTGCAAAGACAACAATGATACATCACTTTTCAAATATCGTACAACTATACTTTTCTACCATCAACTAAGCATCATGAATACACAATTATTCTCACCGGCAACAGGTGCACACATCCGGGCACTTGAACATGAGATGCTTTACTGCTTCTATACTCCTCTATCCCATTGACGAGGTAATCAGCAATGAATCCGCACCAATCCATTAATGAAATTTGAGAGACATCCATCACTGCAGGGTAGTAGCTCCTATTGATATTGAGGGATGTCGTTGGTGCAAGGTATATGCACAGAACTAGCATCACAAAGGACTGGCAGAAGGAGGTCTCATCTTCATTTTCGGCCAGCAGTATCTTCATAGCATCTTTTGCTGTTTGGCCCCTCCCATGATAGGAATGTTTTTCACCATTCTTAGAAGAACCAACTCTTGGAATTTTAGCCTTCGAGCGCCCATTCAATGCTTGGGGCACCTTCTGTAGTCCAGATGGTAGACCCAGCATGCGCTTAACACATGTTCTTATCTCAATATGTTCTCCACAAACCTCTATAGTTCCTCTGCTTGTGTCAACACGATCAACAAGCCAGAGCGTAATAGATTTTGGTGCGCGACTCCCGACTAATCCATCTAGAGAAGTAAACCCAATATTATCCACCCAGCCTTTCTGCTTACTAGACAGCTTTTCCATAAGTTCAGCTACCAAGAGTGAGGAACAACGATACCCTGGTACCTAAGGGGATGGTAGAGCAAAATTTGTTAATTTTCCCAATTGAGTAATGTAAGAACATTAAACATTATCCGACATAAAAGAAAAAAAATCAGTGAGATACACAAATTTAGTACCTTCTTGTGTTCTTCTGTCTCATTTTCCATAACTTCTTCATCGCTGTAGCTTGGATCATCTTCGTACCGCACGGCTTTGCGTTTCCGGGTTTTCTTCTCTTTCTGTTTGGCCTTCTTCCCAACTTCTCCTGACCCAATCTTTACTTTGCGTACACTTATCCGAGGCGATCTACGCATAATCACATCTTCCTCCTCCTTCCGGCATTTATCATTTTTTACACGACCCATTGGAAACTTGCTGCTGCCAAAATTGGTAAACCATTAATTTGAAAGAAACTCCCAAAACGGGTACACAAGGTAAATACTGTCCATAATGTTACAGACACAATTATCCACTTGAAGAACACAGTTAAACTTAAATATGCCATTAATAATTTGGGCTGTACTAAACATTAATCGAATATATGTACGACCCTGGTTGTACCAGAGTCATCATAACCAATCATTGTTAACGGTCAGTTATTCTTAGAGAAATATTAGTTGTTTTTCTAGATAGATGAATGTTTTATACAGCACATGTGACCCACAGAAGAGATATACAAAATACTCGACATCGTTGCACGTACTAGTACAATACATAGCATGCAAGAATGTAGGTTCCATGGATGTTTAACATATACCGTACACAACATTGTAATGCATAAAATTACCACATTTTAACATAGAGACGCTAATATTTAAATTTGCTTAAAGAAGAAACCAAAGTAGCAGCCAAGGTATTTTCACCTGCGAATTTTTTTTCTTCCACGACAAATAAGGTTTGCACTCAAGGGACTTGATTAGCACATCTGCAAATCTGCATCCCAGTACACGGACTCTCATCCCCACAATTCGATTGCACCCAGAAATCCCGTCCAGCAAATGGCGGGGTCAGAGGAACTGTCCTGTTGTACATGAATCGCAATGACCGAAAATGGAGTTAAGCGACGAAACAATCTTATCTACCTCTGGCTACTGTAAGAAAACGAGAGGAAATTAGAGGCAGAGAAGATTAAGATCCCTCACCTTGGCTTCCTAGCTCCAATGGCGGCGTCGATGAGACCTCCGGTCAGGAGCTATTGCAGGTCCTGGGGCCGCGATTCGAGCTCCTGGCAGCGACGAGACAATGGCGGCGGCGATGAACTCCAGATCTTGGAGAGTCGGATCCCGCGGGCAGTACTCAATAGGCAGTGGTACCTCCGGTACCTCTGGTCTGTTCGTCTCCGCCGAATATGAGCTAGGTTTCCGGGAGCAACGCCGCTTCAAGTATTGCCTGCTCAATTAATCTGACTTCACTAGAAATATCTCCCAAAAGCCACAGCTAGGCGAGGCTGGCATTACTTCGGGACGAATTCTTCTAAGTATAAGGGCTAGAACGCAAAACCCCCAGCACAATTGACTATTCCACATCTCACGTGAATGAACGGTGAAGATAGCCGGTTGGGGCCAACGGAGTAGTGGAATTTCCGGACCCAACCACACAAGCTGCTCAGTAGTAAAACTGCAAATGTAGTGTAATGAAGGAGCGGCAAAGTAATCTTACTTGGAAGCTCTCAGCTGCAACGCCCCTGATGCTCCAATAGACAACGGGCTATTGAGCTCCTCGCATTGCTGGCACAGCCCGCAGCAGACCTGGACGTAGCAGTAGCAGCAGGGAGGACTCCGGACTGTGCATGTAGTTGCATAACTCTGAATATTTAGAAAAAGGGGGAACTCTGAACCTACAGCCCGATGGAACCCAACAAGAAATGCGCAGCCGATTCCTAGAGCAAAATGCAATACCTTGTGGCCTGGTTCGTCGTGGAGGCGACGTTCATCCCGGCGGAGGCGACACCCCCGGCCTATCTATAGGGTCAGACGGGCAGCAGGAGCACCGGATGAACACCAGCACCAGGGGCAACACCCCCGGCGGCGTCTGGCAGGAATCTAGACACATAACGTCCATCAGCATCTGACATTCCAAGTGCACACGGTTTGAAGAATAAAATATGACACACCTTCCAATCCATTCCAGTAATGGCAGCTCCGTCCTGCTTCGCCAAACTTTAGGTCACAAAACCAAAGACCTTGAGCTTCCAGTTTCACGGTCCATAAACTTGGCTGGACAAAAGAGACAGAGTTATTGTCCACAGGAGTGCATCTTTTATCCATATGAAAACAGAAACAAGACAGAAACATGCCTTCCATGACTTTACCATAGTTAGTGAACACATCCCTGGAGGCTCTGATCATCCATTCCGATGCCTACAAGTGCAAAACAGGTTTAAACAATAGGACATGAGGGGCGCTTCTTTGAGCAGGCACACAAGCACACATAAGGTAATCCAACATGATGGGTTGATGGTGCAGGGAAATCAGTGTTATTCAAGAGGAATCAGAATAGGACCTTGACAGTCACGGGGCAGAAGAAGGTGCTGGAGCAGCAGGTGTACTGCTCCAAGTAGTAATCTCCGCCGATTTATCAGCTCCTCCGGCAGCTCGACTCGATTTTGATTAAATTGGGAGGAAGAGGATTCAGCAGGAGGAAGTCGAACACGGAACCAGCCTCTACGAGATGAGAATACTAACCACTACGACCTGATCCACATCGTGATAAACATACGCACACGCATCTCTTGTAGTTGGCGCTCGCATGTTTTTTCGCTTTCCTTTTCCTTTATATTTTATATTTGATGATATAAAACGTTTAAAATAAACTAGCAAACGTGCCCGTGCGTTGCAACGGGAGTTAAAATATTTATGTCATGGCAAAGCAAGTTCTTTGTTGGTGTAGTTGCGGGTGTCGCAAAAACCAGACAGTTTCATCCCGTCGCTCTGCCGCCATGCTTGCTACTATTGCCTCCTCTACGCGCTTTAGCCGGGCCACCTAGTACACTTGCACCATCCAGTGGAACTGTAGAATCATATGCATCATCGCCACCTTACCCCACTCCGCGAAGGCCTTTGCCTCCCACGGGGTCGAGGAGTAGAGGAAGAAGAGGAAGACGTATACTTGTCAAGGGAGTTAGTTGGGACGCGGATGCACGACACCCGTTTGATCCTCCCCGTCGTCTCGAGCGACCCTAAGTTTCTCCCATAGACGCGTAAGCTTCATCTATCAATTCCTGAAAATTAAAGATCTCATATGTAAACGCACTCGCAGCAGCTCTGCTCGTCCTACTACGCACGCCCAGCTGCATGGCAGAGCAAAATAATATGGTACTTCTTTAGTTTCTAAATATAATATAATAATATGTTTTAGCTTTTTTGGGGTTCTTATGTAGACATGTTTTTATCGTGTATACGTACACGGATTGCATTTATATTTTTGTTAGATGTATAATTCCAAACAGCTGCAAACCGACAGAAGACCCATAACCTTCATCTCTTCAAATAAGTTGAAGGCCGTTCTAAACTGAAGTCCTTTCACATACATGCTTTAATGCTTATGCGTGCATTCCTGACATCAAAATCAGTCTCAGTGTCGCACTCATCGTGCATTTACACACCGTCCTTTGTTTGCATCCTGCACTTACGCACGCAGAAAGGAGACTCATTATGCTCAGTGCCTTCATTCGCAAAAAAAAAAAAGGCTTACTGCCTTCTGATTGCATCTCAGCAAGCGACCTTAGCGCATCATCCCACTGATCGCAATGCACAAAAGCTGAGATCATCAACGTCCAATACACCACATCCCGATCGCGCATCTGCTAAAAACATCCCTGGCATCGTCAACACACGGCCCGTCAGCTGCGTGGCCGCCGAGATCGGATCCAAACGCTTCGGCCGCTGCCCGCACTGAGCGCCGAGATCCGAGCGGGGTATTGCCTTGCGGTGCACCGGCAGTTGGACGCCGACTCCACCGCGCCTATACGGCCACGCCCCCGCTAGGAACCGTGCCGTGGGTCACGGCCATGGGCATACCACCGTCTGGAGGAGCAGCGCCGGCGATGGGGTCTCATCTCCGCGAAGCGTCATCCATGTCGTGGGTGGCATCTCCACCAGGCGCCCTACTGGTCTCCATGCATGCCGACGTGTACGTGGCTGGCTGGCCTGTGGGCTGTTGCTGTGTGGTCGTGAAGAGTGGATCGCCGGCTAGTCTGCTCCGTCCGCTGCGTGACAGGGGTGGGCACCGGACTGGAGGGACAAGGAAAATAATGTTTCGTATCGCTGTGAACAAACCGTGGGAAGGTAGAAGGTAGATGGGCTGGGGCGCTGGGCCGGCCACTGAGCAAGGGTGAGCGTCCGCGAATAGAAACGCTGACGGGTAAACAAAATAAAACGAAACGGTATATACTTATGGGTGGCAGTGGTGGGTAATTTTTCTCAACTTCAGGGTAGTTTTAACGACGTACGAGAAGAAGTCTTAATGTCTTTATTATTAGGTATAGAATTATATAGATTTCAATAACGTTTAATTTTTAAAATATATAGATTTTAGTAAAACAATTTCCAAAAGTGAAAAAATGAACGTTTTCAAAATCGAAACCATTTAAAAATATCTGAACCATTTTTCTTAAATCGGAACCATTTAAAAAAAGTAACCATATTGTAAAAGGAACCATTTTTTGGTTCGGAACCATTTTCAAAAAAGGAACCATATTCTGAAGGAACCAATTTTTTCGCTTCAGAACCATTTTAAAAAAGAAACCATTTTCATAAATCGAACTATTTTCAAAAATCGGAACCATTTTTTTCATTCGGAATCATTTAAAAATCGGAACCATTTTTTCGGTTTGGAACTATTTTCCAAAAAGAACCATTTTTAAAAATGGGAACCATTTTTTAAATCAGAACCATTTTCAAAAAGGAACCATTTTATAAAAAGGATCCATTTTCAAAAAGAATAATTTTTCAAATTGAACCATTTTCAAAAAAACGGAACCATTCTAAAAAAGGAACCATTTTTAAAAAGGAATCATTTTCGAAAAGAACCATTTTCAAATGTAACCATTTTCAGAAATCGGAACCATTTTTTCATTCGGAACATTTTCAAAATTGAAACCATTTTCGGTTGGGAACCATATTCTAAAAGGAACCATTTTTTCGGTTTGGAACCATTTTAAAAAATGAAACCATATTCTAAAAGGAACCATTTTTTCGGTTTGAAACTATTTTCAAAAAATGAACCATATTCTAAAAGGAACAATTTTTTTGGTTCGAAACCATTTTAAAAATAGGAACCATTTTTTTTTCATTCGGAACCGTTTTTTTTGGTTTGGAACCATTTTCAAAAATGGGGACCATTTTTTAAATCGAAACCAATTTTAGAAAAAAAACAAAAAGAATGAAAAGAAAATATAAAAAGAAAATGGGAAAAAAAGAAAAAAAAAGGAAAAGAAAAAGGAAATGGAAAAATAAAACAGAAAAAATAAAAAGAAAACGGAAAAATAAAACAGAAAAAGAAAACAAATAAGAAAACAGAAAAAGAAAAAGAAAAAGGAAAAGAACCGAAAACTGAAAACACGAAACAGATAGAAGGACGAGAAAAGAAAGAAGAACACCAACCTGCGCATAGCCCAGTGTCTACGCACTACGTCTCGAAGAAAAGGTACCGAGTTTGACTCCCTCCATCGTACCAATTTTATTACCTTTTCATGTGGTGAAGTGCAAATAGGCCGGCCCAATAAAAAAAATTCCACAGGCGAGTAGGAGTTACAGCTCGCAAAAGGCGATATATAGGGTTTGCGCAAATCTAGGCCCGACGGCTGTGCTGGGTCGGTCCTGGGCTTTGTATTTCGGCTGTTTCAGGAAGAAGCCTGGCACGCGGACAGATGGCCTTGCGGGTTTCGGGCCTTTTGCCCGGATTGTACCAGTTTTGGGCCTGAATTTTATTTGTCGGGCTTTTCTCGACCCGGTCCGAGGTATGGCCACTATAAACATGCTCATCCCCCTAAAATA
Organism: Poa pratensis; assembly: GCA_947311845.1. Lineage (NCBI taxonomy): Eukaryota > Viridiplantae > Streptophyta > Magnoliopsida > Poales > Poaceae > Poa > Poa pratensis. Next base: position 25,610,691 of record CAMZMU010000114.1, on the reverse strand, counting down.
ACAAATGTAACATGCCCGTCGCATCGATCTTCATCCAAGGGATAACAAAGACCTAAATTTAAACTCGAAATCAAATATTTTAGAAAACATTTAAAACATACCAGTAAGTTTATTATATTTCTTTGTGTATTTGAGAAAGTTTCGGTTCATTTGGATAATTGGTTCATCATTAAATAGTTTTTCAAATTTTGATCTTAAAAAGGTATTAGCTCGTAAAAGAGTGATCCAAATTTTCTCATATTACACTACAGACTATATTAAACTTAATGGAATTTTTTCATTTGTTTTTCTAAATAGTTTGATTTGCAAGCTCAAATTTTGAATCGTTGTTGTTCCTTGGATGAAGATCGGACGTCACATGAGATGGGGCCTCGATCTATATAATTGCTTACAAATATTGGCAGTGAAGGGCCGCCGCTGAAACCAGCCCATCTGGCCGTCTTTCCATTTTCTTTTATTCCTTTTTCTACTCTTTTTTCCTTTATGTTTCCCCATTCTTTTTCTTTTTTTAATTTTGGGTCGTTTTATTTTTTATTCAAATTTAAGAATGTTCAAATTATCTTTTTTCGTTTTTTACTTTTTATGATTTCGAAAACTAATCAAATTTAAAATTATTTAAATTGAAAAATTGTTAAAACAAAACAAAAATTCGGATCTAAAAATTGTACAAAAAATGTTCAGGTTTAAAAATTGTTCAGATCTGAAAAACCATTCAAATTCAAAAAATATTCATATTTGAAACTGTTCAAATTAAGAAATGTTCATAATATTAATATTTAAATTAAAAAGTTCAAAAATGATCAGATTTAAGGAATATTCATAACTCAAAAAAAATCATAATTTAAAAGTTCTAAATTCATGACCAGAAAACTTTATAAAAAAGTAAAAAAGAAAGGAAAATACATGACCAAAGAACTGAAGCAAATGGGCCAATCCCAGCCAATTTCCTTCGGGCGGCGCGGGCGCCATGCGCCGCTAGAAAGAGCCGCATAGGAGCTCCCATGGAGGCATCGTATATGAGAATGCACCAACCTCTTTGGGCTTATTGAAAGCATTTAGCAAGGGAAGAAATCTACAATTCCCCCCTTAAATTCACCCTCTCGGATAGAAACCCCCCCCCCCCCCCCCCCCCTAAACTTCAATTTGGTATTTGTTTCGCCCTCAAATTCACTGAACCAGATTAATCACCCTATGGCGGTTTGTGTCACATTGAAGGCAGTTTTGTCCCCCCATGATGCTAATTAGGCCCTGACCTGTCGTGGTGGGTCTCAGATATTGACAACTTTTCTGACCTTACTTGCTTTCATTCACTAAGTGCTATCTACAAATGCTCATAGAACGTAGATGATTTCATTGATGATTGTTACTCCATTGAGTCCTACCGCAAAATTTATGATCACTACTTGGAACCTTTGGAAGGACAAGCAAGCTGGCATGTTGCGGATCATGTTAGGCCGTTAGCATTTGGTTACATTAAAGGGAAAAATGTGTGTTTGTCGCACTAGTTTTTGCCAATTATGCTATTTCATTCTAAGTTTTGACATTTTGCTTTTGCCCTTTTGAGGGGCAAACCCAAAAAAGCAAAAAACCAACCGTAGGGGCAAAAGCAAAACAAAAATTTCACCATTTTAAAAAAAATTTAGCCCCCATAGGGTAAAATGATGTGTTACCGGCAACTAGCAAGGCAAAAGAAAAATTTCAAAATTTAGAGTGGAAAAAGCAAAATGGGCAAAAACTAGGGTGGAAAAAACAAAAAAATTCCCTACAATAAATTGTCAGGAAGACCCAAAAAGGAAAGGAGAAGATAGGAAAGAGAAGCACCAATAGGAACATAAATGAGCAAAGCAGGTGGCACGATTACATGTAGCTCATGCAACAGAATTGGCCATAATGTGTCAACTTGCACATATAATAATGCTGCTACTAAACATTAGGTCAAGCAGATGTTGTAAGGGAAAGAACTAAGAAGAGAAAATTGCAGAAAGCAACCTTGTAGGTAGAAAACTCTAAGAAATCAAAGGTAATTTCTTACTTTCTTGTTAGCTTTCATACCTCTATTATTGCATGTTAGAATCGTTGCTTCATTATCTTGTGTGAATCAATTCTAGGTGTATGAAGATGATGCAAGGCACATAAAAGGGAAGTTTGTTGCTGAGAGAAGTCATGCAGTGTATTTGCCAGGAAACCTGCAAGTCTAATTATCAGATAACCAAATTCACAATTTTCTTGCCAAAGCCAAGGCAAGGTCCAGGACAAACCCACATCACTATCAAGCTCTAGCAAACATGCAGGAAAACCAAGCTCCTGGAAGCCTACAAAAAAGCCCACAACACTATCAAGCTCCATGAAGCTTGCTACATTTGTTCCTCCAATACAAGTGTAAACCTGAGCACAACTTGGCAGCGTACAAGGCAGCAAAGAAAAGCAGAGAAGGACTTCCTGTTAAATTGGAAGAGCAGAGCAAAGAAAATAGCTAGGTGTCATTCTGTTACTAGAAAACATGTAAATTTGGCTTCAACAACATATTGTGCACTCCTATGTTAAATACCACAGAGTTCTTATTACTGCAATCTACAATTTTGTGTGATCCTTGCTTGTACTATAGATGCACTTCCAAAAGCTTGAGTACATTATAACTGAAGCAAACAAGTTGAAAATGACAGAAACATGAGTACATTATATCAACTAACCAAACTTTCATTACATTGATCATAGATCACTACCAGAAAGTTGACGTAAATCAACTAACCAAACTTGTTTATTACATAGATCATAGATCACAATAGAAAATTGACATTGCATAGACACAAATGGTTCAACTTGCAGTGAGTACCAAATACACACAAACTTGCACTGACTAGCAACTACATAACTAATCCATACTACCAAACTTTCACTGCACTACCAACTAGACACAAATTTGCATCATTTCTTCAGAAGCACAGCGGACACACATCACACACAGTATGCCAAGTACCATCTTCAAAACCAATACCACTTGCTTCACTGCACCCGCCATTGCTGCAATGTTTAACTCCTCCTCCTTTCTTCAACCCAACCTATTGCTTCCACACCATCAGTTTCTCCTATTATGTAGTTGTTCTCAATAGAAAAAAAACTGCTATAATTCCCAATGCTAGAGATCGCAACCATGTTGTACAGTTCAACCCAAAAAAGAGTCAATTTTGGTTTTTTAACATATCATGGAATGATGCAAAACAAATAACAGAAAATTGCTTCAAACAAATGGGCTGCATGTCAAATTCGAGACCTACCGTCCCCATGGGGTAGGCACTTGTAGTAGGTCCAGCCAGCATCCCCGACACGCCCTGTTTGACTGTCCTGCCGTAGTCGAGGCAGGGGATCATTGGGATGAAAGGGGCGCGGTGGAGCGCACTACTGTTGGAGCTGGCGATTGCCATGGTGACGAGCTATGAAGTACATCGGCGACAGAACGATATGCGTTGTCGCCGTGCGGGTTTAGAGAATTCAGAGAGAGAGAGAGGGGATTGATTGGTTTGGATATTTCTGAGACTAGTTGGCATGTACGTGCAACGCACGTTTCCACAATTAAAGGAGCAGTTTACAAGTAAAAAAATACTATACAATGATTTAGTACATGTGCACGTGCAACGCACGTCTTCTCCATTATTTAAAAAGCAAATATGGTGGGATATGAAAAATAGTAGAATGAATCTTTCCCCCTCCATTTTTCTCTTCATCGTCATGTATCCATCGTTCAATTGAAATACAACGATAAATCAGGATTTGACAATGTTTGAATATATTAAGTATAAATATGTCATCTATGAATATTTTAGTGAACTATTTTAAAAAGAAGTGCTCACTCTGTTTCAAATTAATTAAGGGAACGGAGATAGTATGTTTGTGCACATAAACACCTACCATATACATATTCAGGGTAGCAAATGGGGCATGTATTGTTAACATAGATTGATTCAAAGCTCGCATTGATCTAGACCATCCAACCAGTCCATCTCTAAACCCCGTAAAAAAATAATTTTCTCCTATGGTTCATGCTCTTGAAGCACGTGGGCTGGAAAAAGAAATATGGTAAACTCATTTTCTTCATATGTATCTCAGAAGTATAGCTACAAAAAAGTAAAATAAATCTAAATTCGCATGTAAGAAATTACCATCATTACTAACTAATAGAATCGTAAAAAGCTATTGCATTAGGCATTATCGAATTGGGGCAGATTGGTTGTGACATACCTCGACAACAATCTGCGGTCTATTTCTCTGGACAATGGAACAGGCGCGGCAAGGTGGTACTGGGGTGAGCGGCGCCCGTTACTCGCACGCTCGCGGCATTGCTGGGAGGATACAAAATTATGGCGTGTAGCAGGCTAGCAGCCACTTGTGGGCGGTGGCTCAGGGTAATACCATGGCCGGCCGCCGTCGGTGATCAACTAACTCGTCTCGAACGGGTTGAATACTTGCCCACTTGAGCCATGATTCAGAATCGTCCGATAGATAGAGCTAGTTAGGTCATCTAATTAGTGTGCATGCTGGATTTTGGGACATGCAGCAGCCACGCTGGTAGTCTAATGGCCGTAACTACAAGTTTACAATTAGTACTGCCACTTCCATACTTCGTTAGGGGTGGCTGATCTTTGTGGCGGTTTGGCATCCACATACTGTCTGAGGTCCTCCGGAACGCGCCATCCAACGGAAGGAGCTCTTCAGGTCGTGCTCGCCGGACATGGTGGTTGTTGGCAGAGCTGGTACGTCGGCGGCGTGCATATTGCAGCACTCAGCTGACTTTGGTGCATGTTTGTGGCGGCGGCAGAACGCCGTTCTCAAGAAAATCGTCTTCGATATGCGCCAGCGCCGCCGCCTCGTGCGTGATCTCGAAGCTCTCGCCATCAGAGCTGACCAGCGTGATCATATTTGCTCTTACCGTCGACGACTTCGTCAACTTTAATTCCGTCCGCTGCGGTCAGTGATGATCCCGAAGAGCAAGTCTTGATGCCTGCACAAATAACGGGATTTAGGTTGAGACTCCAAGTGCAGAGTGTATAGTATAGTGGAAGACAGTTTTCCCCACGAGGGGTGACTCGAGGGTTTAATATCGAACTCTCGGGGAATCTGAAGTGGTAGATTTATCTTCTTATCCTTCTTTTGGTTACCTACAAAACAAGGTTAGATGTTTTGGTCCTCAACCTCACCTGTGGTTGTCAAGCACAAGGTGTAAGAATGATATCAGGATAGTTATGCAATGCAAACAAGAAATAAATATGCAATGATGGTGGATGCAATGTAAATGATATTTTTGGGTTTTTGAATGATGTATGCAAGATGAAAAGTATTTTTGTATTTTCGGATTTAATGATGGCTGAAAATAGAAAAGTGGTATATGGTGTTGGAAAGGTGTTTCTTATGATTAAAAATGGACTGGGGTTCATGGTTTCACAAATGCACTCTCTCTTTATAAAGTGGTAGACAATGGAACACACAAAGTTAACATATGAGATTGCAACACAGGGTTTGATAACAAGTTACTTAGATATATGGGCATCACGTCCTAACATAGAGATCTTTTGGTTATTAACCTCTCTTATACTCCACCAAGATGCGAACTAAATCATAACACCTCAGTAATTAAGATAACTCAGAGTATAGCATTAAGTATCATGACATGAAGTGAAAATAAGAACATGCTAGATCTAGTCATGGAGTAGTGGCAATGGTCACGCCCACATCCCCGGTAGCATGGTATTTTAGTTTATCCCTAGTGAGGTAACAAAGTAAGGTAAAGATACCAAAGTGGATCGCAGAACTTTCTCTCACGTTCACTGCACTAGCCACCCCCGTTACTCCAACTAATGCACACGTTCCCCCACACACGCTCTCATAAACATGCTTGATCAAAACAAGTAGACAAGAACGGGGTACATAATATGCATCTATACTCATAACTGAAACAAACATTGCAATCTCAAACATATATTAACTCATAAAGATCCACCACAAAGGTATTACAACGGTGACCGTAATCATGTTCAGCAGCTCATACGGTGCTAATTAGTGAAGCTCAAGAGAGGAGAGATACATAAGTTACTTCCACAAACCCATAGTCCAGAGGTGGACTACTCCCTCTTCATCATGGAGACGGTGGAGAAGTCGATGGAGAAGATGGAGACCACGCCGGCAGCGCCCCGCCGGAGTTTTCCCCCTCCAATCTGCAGCTCCTGATCTCCGTTTCGGTGTTTCTGTGTTTGTGCGGCGCTCCTTCCAGAGAACGTCGGGGGACCTTTTTTATAGGCGTTTTTAGGTCAAGACGAATGTCGGTGGAGCGAAGATCGACGGCAACGGAGCCACGAGGCCCAAACGGGTGGGTCCCACGCGGCACAGTACCTGGCCGCGTGGGCCACCCGTTTGGCCCTCGGGCCTCCGTTTGCTTGCTTCCTTTTCCGTAGTCTTCTTCCTTCCAAATATTGACGCCCGTAAATTTCCAGGTGATTTCGTTGACGTTTGGGTCCCTGAAACATTAAAATAAAAACTAGGGTTTTCTGCCTGTGCAGGGTTAATTCCAAAAATAGGAAAACTATGAAGTATTCCCAAAATCATGATAAAACATTGATATAACCCTTATATGATGCAAATATGATTGGAATATAAGCAATTAAAGTGCAAAGTTCATGTATGCATTTTACATGCATCAACATCCCCAAGCTTAATCCATGCTCGTCCTCGAGTATGAAGATGATAAAACTAACATGGACTTTGCAATTTAATACTTAACAATGGATATCAAAGATGATTACTATTGCTACATATAGTCAAATGATTCATTCTTCAAAGGAGTAGCAATATGCAAATAGTTTATGAAGTGATATCAAGTATTCAAGACAAGGATGTTCATTGATAGTTCACAAAGTGTAACATAGTAGCAAGTAATATGGAACACATGTATGCATAATGATAAGTAGAACATCCTACAATGGTCATAGAGTGTAGATGAAAATCTGAATATGATAGGTGTACACTTTGGAAAGATGTATATGTGAGTAGAGGTAAAGCATGCATAAGTTTCATCCAACTTCCAAACTCTTCTACTTAAGTTAATGATTGCAATAAGGTATTCATTGGTGTCAAGCTCTCATTGCCCCTATCATAGCATCTTGAATGATTAAGGTTAAAGTGAAAGCAAATATGAGTAGTGTGCTTGATAAAGAAGGTTGAATGTCTCATGCCCCTTGAATACAAGTACTTACACCATGTTACTCAACTTGGGAAACAAAGCAAGTTCAATTAAATATCATTGTAAGTAATAATAGTATCATCAAGAGCGTCAACTGGGGTACCTCTTGTCCCAAGATATGGAACAAGCCCATATCAAAATGACAAGACAAACAAACAAAATGAACAATCTCAACACCCTTTTTATTTACCATTTGGAATAGTTTTTTATTGCAAGGTGTATCACAGAAGGTTCACCATAGTATGTAAGTAAATTTCCACCATGAATGATGCATGGCTTAGATTAGCGGCCCAGGCGTCTCTCTAACCATTTATACAAACTCATTTAAACTCACTTCATTTCCACTATTTCACATGATAGCATCCATAGACAAAAGCACATGATATCAACTAAATGAGATGAAGAGCGTGTTGAAAGCTTGCATGTGACAGCACATATGGGCTAACTTCCAACCCAAAACATTTATCAAGCCACTACATCATAATCTTAATCACAATGGGTCAGTTTTATTATGCAAATAGAAATTGTGCATCAAGTTCGTGAGAGCTATATAACCAATTTTTTCCATTGCAATCAATAACATAAACATTTTCATTCAGAGGTAAGATAACACAAAACATGTTAAACATACTCGGAATAGCATAAAGCCAATAGGTAGATATGGTGGACTCACTGGAATAACTTTGGTTGAAGGTGTTGGAAACAAGTTTTTGCTTGTTGGAGTTTTTGGGCTAGCAAAAGGGAGAAAGTTGACCATCTAGATGCATGCATGAGTGTCCATAGAACTAACTAATCCATGTTAAACCAAGTAAAATAACAATCAGCACCAAAACATGAATAAGTGATAGCTCTACAAAAAGAATTTGCAAACTATTACTCATAAACAAGCTCATGAATCATGCAACTATATGTATCATTAAAAATCAAATCAAACATCCCTTTTCCCAATCTTATAAAAGCATCCAACATATTTCAACCCATATTTCCAGTAGCTCTCTCATATATAATTGATAGTGTGGTGGTCTCTCAAGACTCAAACAAAAACAAAAACGACGCTCCAAGTTTATGCGATAAAGTGTTTCGATCGAAAAACAGAAGTTGGACGTGTGCAAACCGAGAGTGTGTAGGTCCAGCGGGGTTGTCTTCACATCCCCAAGCTTATGGTCTTCACCATCCTTGGATAGCTCTTGGTGCATCTCCTCCAATCCCTGTGAAAAAACTTCAAAACACCGTTTCTCCCATCTCTTTTCTGTGGGGTGCATTAATAGTGATAAACAAATAGGTTCCTTGCTGCATATAATCCTTGAACAAAAATTCATATGAATGTCCAGAAAGTATAATGTTGTATGCCTACTCATAAACTCAATTGGATCAAAAAGATTCAACTTAAAAGCTCAAAGCATGCATCAAACAAAATGGGACAGAATCTGTCCAGAAAAACAGCAGCAGCAAAACGTATTTTTCTACCCTACCAAACTTTCTCGAAAAATTCCGAAAAAATTCATGCATACAGAGGATGAAAAGTTGCAACTACAGTTCAAATATGAGCTCATTCGGAGTTACAGAATAAGAATTAAAAATCATACCGTGCACTGATTCGTGCAGGAATAAAATCTCCGAACGCTATAAGCAACTTTTTCAAACCAAAAAGGGTAAAACTTGGCACTTTATTAAAAAACTCCAGAACTTGTTGTTTATTGAAGATGAAGCTCATGAGGGGGCTTGAACTTTGGTGGTTCCCTCTTCCTTGGAAAGTGTTCCATGCACTTCTTGTGTGGAAACTGAAACTTTACATTCCCTTCCTTTGAATCAATGATAGCACCTGTGGTACGAAGAAAAGGTCTTCCAAGAATAATAGGACTAGAGGTTTTATTCCCCATATCCATGATTAGAAAATCCACAGGCACAAAAGTCATATGTAACTCTACCATAACATCACTTACTTTTCCCAAAGCATGTTTAATAGAGTCATCAGCAAGTGCTAGTTCAATAGAGCATTTTTCAAGATTTTTCAATTCAAGCACTTCATATAGTTCTTTAGATAAAACAGAGACACTAGATCCTAGATCAAGTATGGCATGGTGTGTCTCTTTTCCAATAGTTACTAGTACCTTAGGTATCCACATATCCCCAAGCTTAGGTGGTATCATAGCCTCTTGGTTGTACCTAGCAATCTTTTCTTTCAAGACATGATTAGCAATATAAGAACCAAAACCTGCTTGGTTAGTGTTGATGGAAGGATCACTTGCAAATTTTTGTAAGATAGATATTAATTCATGCAAGCTACAATTTTCTAAGTCAAGCAAAGGATCCTTGACTTCATTAAGCATTTTAACTTCCTCAACTTTCTTTTCCAACTCAATCAGCATAAGAGATTCATCATGTTCAGTTTCTTTAGCTTCTTCTTTTAAACTACCAAGTTGAGACATGAGTGGCAACAAATATTCAGGGTAGTTCAATAATTCATCAAGAGTTTCCTCCAAAGTAAGAGGAACATTTTCAGCAATGTTAACAGAATTCATTCCAACCACAGGTGATGCTTGTGGTTTCCCTGCAGACATACTCAATAAAGTGGCTTGATTATCAGCTAGTTTAGACAAAGCTTTGTCTAGTCCTGCAGCTTGGAGTTGTAAGCCTTTAATATCAGAACTAATAGAAGCAACAGACTTATTCAACTCTTGTATAGTATTATGACTAGCAACTTGTTCCATGAGAATTTTGTTAGCCTCAGAATTATCATTGCGTGATAACATAGGCTTCCAATTATTATCATTAGCATTAGGATATGGAACAAAAGGACGATTGTTGGGAACATATGGGGGTTTATTATAAGAGTTATAATTGTTGTTACCATACCCATTATTACCATAGTTCCTAATGAAGTTGACATCAATATTTTCAGAATTGTTTCCAACTAGTTCTTGCAAAGGAACATTTTCAACACTAGGTTTATTAAGCAAAGCAAGAATAGTATCCATTTTAGATGACAAATCATTAGTTTCTTCAATAGAGTTCACTTTCTTAGAAGGATTAGGTGCCCTATCAGTATGCCATTGACTATAGTTTTGTAAAATGCTTTCCAATATATTTTTAGCTTCTACTATAGTCTTACTCATAAAAGCACCTCCAGCAGCAGAATCAAGTATGTTTCTAGACATGTAGTTTAAACCATTGTAGAAAGAGTGTAATATGGTCCATTCATTAACTCCATGTGAGGGACAAGTTCTAAGCATAAGTTTTATCCTATCCCAAGCCATAGCAACATGTTCATTTTCATTTTGCCTAAAAGAAAGGATGTTGTTTCTATTTTGCAAAATTTTAACAGGGGGATAATATTTCTTAATGAAAGCTTCTTTTAGATCATCCCAAGAATTAATACTACCAGATGGCAAGGAATGCAACCACTCTTTAGCTTTTCCTCTAAGTGAAAAAGGAAATAACTTCAGTTTTAGGATATCACTTTCCACATTTTTAAACTTTTGCATGTCACATATTTCAACAAAGTCATGAAGATGCATAGAGGCATCCTCCATAGCACTACCACCAAATTGTTCCCTAGTTATCAAGTTCAACAAACTAGGACTTACTTCATAACTCTCAGCATTTATCTTAGGTGTGGCAATAGCTCTCGTGATAAATTGATCATTAGGAGTGTTTGTGTAGTCACACAACTTAGTTCTTTCTCCCATTTTAGCAATTTTTTGGTATTTTTAATTTTTTATGCAAAACTGAAATAAATATGATATGATATGCAATGACACTAACAAAACAAATAAATTGCTTTGTAAGTAAAGATGGATAAGATGGTGCTCACGTAGGTGCAACCTCCCCAAGCTTAGGTGTTAGCACAAGTTGGTGACGTTGACTTTGTTGTGAGATGAATGCGATGATGCACACCCTTGGATAAATCTCTCAGCTACGATTCCCCGGCAACGGCGCCAGAAAACGTCTTGATGATCCCGAAGAGCAAGTCTTGATGCCTGCACAAATAAACGGGATTAGGTTGAGACTCCAAGTGCAGAGTGTATAGTAAGTGGAAGACAGTTTTCCCCACGAGGGGTGACTCGAGGGTTTAATATCGAACTCTCGGGGAATCTGAAGTGGTAGATTTATCTTCTTATCCTTCTTTTGGTTACCTACAAAACAAGGTTAGATGTTTTGGTCCTCAACCTCACCTGTGGTTGTCAAGCACAAGGTGTAAGAATGATATCAGGATAGTTATGCAATGCAAACAAGAAATAAATATGCAATGATGGTGGATGCAATGTAAATGATATTTTTGGGTTTTTAAATGATGTATGCAAGATGAAAAGTATTTTTGTATTTTCGGATTTAATGATGGCTGAAAATAAAAGTGGTATATGGTGTTGGAAAGGTGTTTCTTATGATTAAAAATGGACTGGGGTTCATGGTTTCACAAATGCACTCTCCTTTATAAAGTGGTAGACAATGGAACACACAAAGTTAACATATGAGATTGCAACACAGGGTTTGATAACAAGTTACTTAGATATATGGGCATCACGTCCTAACATAGAGATCTTTTGGTTATTAACCTCTCTTATACTCCACCAAGATGCGAACTAAATCATAACACCTCAGTAATTAAGATAACTCAGAGTATAGCATTAAGTATCATGACATGAAGTGAAAATAAGAACATGCTAGATCTAGTCATGGAGTAGTGGCAATGGTCACGCCCACATCCCCGGTAGCATGGTATTTTAGTTTATCCCTAGTGAGGTAACAAAGTAAGGTAAAGATACCAAAGTGGATCGCAGAACTTTCTCTCACGTTCACTGCACTAGCCACCCCCCGTTACTCCAACTAATGCACACGTTCCCCCACACACGCTCTCATAAACATGCTTGATCAAAACAAGTAGACAAGAACGGGGTACATAATATGCATCTATACTCATAACTGAAACAAACATTGCAATCTCAAACATATATTAACTCATAAAGATCCACCACAAAGGTATTACAACGGTGACCGTAATCATGTTCAGCAGCTCATACGGTGCTAATTAGTGAAGCTCAAGAGAGGAGAGATACATAAGTTACTTCCACAAACCCATAGTCCAGAGGTGGACTACTCCCTCTTCATCATGGAGACGGTGGAGAAGTCGATGGAGAAGATGGAGACCACGCCGGCAGCGCCCCGCCGGAGTTTTCCCCCTCCAATCTGCAGCTCCTGATCTCCGTTTCGGTGTTTCTGTGTTTGTGCGGCGCTCCTTCCAGAGAACGACGGGGGACCTTTTTTATAGGCGTTTTTAGGTCAAGACGAAGGCGGTGGAGCGAAGATCGAGGCAACGGAGCCACGAGGCCCAAACGGGTGGGTCCCACGCGGCCACAGTACCTGGCCGCGTGGGCCAGGCCCGTTTGGCCCTCGGGTCTCCGTTTGCTTGCTTCCTTTTTCCGTAGTCCTTCTTCCTTCCAAATATTGACGCCCGTAAATTTCCAGGTGATTTCGTTGACGTTTGGGTCCCTGAAACATTAAAATACAAAACTAGGGTTTTCTGCCTGTGCAGGGTTAATTCCAAATAAATGGGAAAACTATGAAGTATTCCCAAAATCATGTTAAAACATTGATATAACCCTTATATGATGCAAATATGATTGGAATATAAGCAATTAAAGTGCAAAGTTCATGTATGCATTTTACATGCATCAGTCAGCACCTTAAGGAATTGTATATTTTTTCTTTAGCAAGTATTACAGTAATTTTGGGCTTATTTGAACCCATAAGGGCTCGTTTGGTCACAGGGGGCAAATCACCCAGGGAAAAGACAGCCCTTGGGGAATTTTCAGTGGCACATGGGATCCCCTTCCCGTCTGGGGAAAGTGGACCATTCCATGTGTCCATTTGGTAGCAAGGGGAGGCGGAAGAAGCCCCAGGCTCCAAATTATCAGGAAAACCAAATTTAGCACATATAATTGAATTTTTTTGAGTAAATCAAACTAATTATCAATTCTACAAATCAGAAGTACTACCTCCGTCCAGAAATAAGTGACGCAGCAAATTTAATATGTACATTTTACAAAATAAAACCAATATCAGTATGCTATAGGCTGTTGTTCCGCTCGGCCAGCCGCGGCTGCCTCCCTCCTCCTCGGACGACCAGAGCTCCTCGGCCGGCCGCCGCTGCCGTGCTCCTCCCTAGAGCTCCTCTGCTCGGTCGGCCGACACTTCCGGCGCTCCTTCCCGGAGGTCTTCAAGCCATCGTTTCTTGCTTATTGTCCTCCAAACAAGCCAGGTTTGAGTACAGTAGACTGCCGTCTAAAGCTACTAGTCATGTTCTCCTCCAAGTTCTGCAATCTCATGGAGTACACAATTAGGCCATGTCCAAGCTGGAGTACGCACAAAATTAAATGTTAGGTCTATTAATTGAGAGATGCAAATAAACGTCTTCTTAATTGAGGCGATTAACACACAACCGAATTGCAATATACAGATAGTGTTACCAAAATGAGTGCATTTAAATCAATTTTAGTGAATTTCAAGTACATCTAAGATCAAAATATCATCAAGAACAAAGGATACTTATACTCCCTCCGTTCTAAAATACTTGTCTTCCATTTGTCCAAATTCGGATGTACCTAGACATGTTTTTGTGTATAGGTACATCCAAATTTGAACAAATGGAAGACAAGTATTTTGGAACGGAGGGAGTATAACATATGGAGTCACGGCGTCTAATACAGACCAAGGTTATTGACAACTGCTGCTACTTCATCTTGGAAGTTGAGTCCCTGATTCACAGAAATGATAGAATTATCTCTCATAATATCAATCAGAAGCCAAGAAGATATGAGCAAGCAGTAATGGTTATTGTGTGATATTGATAACCATCAGAAGTCAGTATTTTTTTTTTGGCCTACATCAGTAGAAGTCTTGGAGGAAAAACAGGACATCTCATGCATGAAAACATTATGACTCAGTTTGGAGCTTGGAATGCAGGAATTACACATGCACTTAAGTCCTTGGTGTTGAGGAAAATTTCGAGAAATCCATGATGGTAAAGACATAATCATAATCACACAAACAAGTTTGTGTCAGTTAAAGTTAAGCTGAACTGATTGTTCAGTTAAGCTTCACATTTTTACTCCTACCATTATTCAGCAAACTAAAATCTGTTGCACTACTCCATTAAGTACAGACTGCAAATTTTTGCACTACTACTACAGCACATTACTTGCGCTACTACAGGACACATTAAGTACTCCAACACACAGATACTGGCACTACTACATCACACCATTGCAAAATGACAGAGAGAAAATTAAATATAACTTGCAATTGTATGTTTCTACTTTCTACCCAAGTGTGAAGCTTTATTCCTGAGACTTTCTAAGACGGTAATAACAATGCATACTTCCCCTGAAATACCAATACATCATCCATTCTGCCAAAATTACAACAACAACAACAACAACAACAACAAAGCCTTTTTTCCCAAACAAGTTGGGGTAGGCTCCATTCTGCCAAAATTGCAGTGAAATAATTCTAACCTTGTGCTAGCTAGAAAAATTGCAAGAACAGCACCTAAATTTGCTAGTGTGATGGATACGAAGCCCTTTCACACTTGAACGGTAATAAGGAACAAAGAATAAAGTGCAGCATCGTCCATAGATCTAGAGGAGAGAGGGGATAAGGAGCAGGTTGTGCTCACAGGAATTATTTTTCGGCAGCGCTGCAAGACTGCTGAAAGAAGGGCGGGATGAGAGTGCAAGATCTGACTCCGGTCCACAGGATGCAAGATCTGGAGCAGCAACTGATGAATCAGGTGTGAATTCGAAGAAAAACAAGGTGGGGAGGAGTACCGGGCAAAGCTTAGTCGAAGGAGAAGGAATATGAGCGCCACGGCTGGCCGGCGTTCACTGCTAGGTCGAGTAAAGCAAAACCGAGAAGAAAAACGAGATGGGGGGAAGTAGTAGGAGGCTCACCTTCGTCCAACGATGAAGACGAAGATCACGACCGCCGGGCCGTCGTCGTCGCCGGAGGGGACAAGAGTTTCCGGGCAGAGCTGATCTCGGCGGAAGGAGAAGGACACAGCCGGAGAGGGGAGAGGCAGAAGAGGGGAGCAATGAGAGGGTGCAGCGGTCGGGGAGGACGGGCTCGCTCCTGGTCGCCGGAGGAAGGCGTCGCGCCGTCACCTCTCCCTGCGAGATAATGACAAGAAACCACCACATTTGCGGGTGATTTGTCATATAACCACCACATTTCAGATTTTGGACACATAACTACCGCTTTTGGAGCTAGTGTGTGACGCTGAGCACTAATTTTTTCGTTTAAGCATGCTAACACGTTTTCTGACGATTTGGACCCACCCGTCAGGTCTACGTGACAAAAAAAAGTCAACAATATATTTTCTGGTTTCCTTTTTCTTTTTTCCTTCTATCCCACGAACAAGGACGGCGGAGGCGAGCGCGGCCACGGCGCGCCCACGGCGCGGCTGCCCCTGCTTGGAGGCGTGCGGGGATGGGCGAATCGGGCCGTCTTCTCCGACTCCGGCGATCTGGGCGGCGGCGGCGTCCCCGCGCTGGAGTTCCTGCGCGCCCGCGTCTGCTAGAACTGGGCTGCTGCCTGCGCGTGTGGCGGCGCGACGAGGACCGCGGCCTTGAGGCGCGCGCCGGCCTTGAGGAAGCGACCGGTGCGGCAGGCTCTCCTCGCTCCTTCCCCACCACGGCCGACGCCGTGCCGACGCCATGGCCGTCCTGCGCCAAGATGAGTGGTGGAGAAGAACCGACACGGGCTCGGCCACGCGCAGGCACGGGCTCCGGCCACGAGCAGGCACGGGATCCGGATAGCGGGCGCGGGCAAGGTCGGGCGCCGGCCAGGGCGCAGGCGCGGCGAGCTTAAGCTCGAGCCCCGGCAAGTGGCGCGTGCGGGCAAGGGAGGGCGCCGGCCAGCGTGCCGCCCCTTCCTCTGGTCGTCGCTCTGGCCACCTCCTCGCTCTGGCCCGTGGCGTCCCGCATTGCCGGAGGAGCAGCCAATCGAGCGCGCCGCCGATTTCGGCCTCGGTGCGCGGGCAAGCTCGAGGACTAGGAGGCACAGCCGGACCGACGGTGCGCGGGGCTGGCCGGCGGCGCGCCGGGGGCTCGGCGACGGCGTTCGAGCGCGGGGACACGTGGTCGGAGCGGCGGAACGTGGGAGCCTGGCCGGCGGTGGGATGAGCGAGAAGGAGAGGAGGACGGAGCGCCGGAGGCAGAGCAGGCGACGAGGAGGAGAGCAGCGCGGGCGCCGGTGCTGGACCCGGTCAGGGCGCGTCGGGCTGGCGACAAGCGGCCAGTGATAACCCACAAGTATAGGGGATCGCGTGTAGCCTTTTCGATAAGTAAGAGTGTCGAACCCAACGAGGAGCTAAAGGTAGGATAAGTATTCTCTCAAGTTCTATCAACCACTGATACAACTCTACGCACACTAAACGTTTGCATTATCTAGGAAATAAAACTACGGTAGCAATACGGGTATGAGAGATAGCTTTGCGAGATAATAAATGCAAGAAAGTAAAAATTAGTGCTGCAGCAATAAAGTACACTAAGTAACCATATACTAACAGTACCATGAGTGTGGAAAAGTGGTGGTAATTGTGGTGGCTTTGTCCAAGATTAATTAGTGAAGGTACTTGGTTCATTGTCTTCGATGCAGTTTTCTATGTGGGAGAGGCTAATATACATGCACTCCACTACTTGGGATTACAAGTACTATATGATTGGATTGTTAGAAAGCATCCGCAAATACTAACAATGCATTAAGGTTTCCCCAACCATAGCCTTAAATTCAAGGTCCTCTTACTCCCATACGTGCAACTAATCGGTTCGCGTTCTCAGGTTTCTGTCACTCCGACAGAACTTCCCCCGCTTCGTTACAAATACTACCAACCCTAGGGTGTTTGATCCAAGCGCGCACAAATATAATGGACACCAAAGGACAGCACCATATAGACATACAACTCTAATGAACCTCATGCATTCAATTAAGCAATTAAAAGACAAATAAACTACAGAAACATGATGTAAATCATAGGATAAATATTATAGCATCAAACACCATGTTTACATAGGACGGTACAGAGGTTTGTGGGAGGATGAACCACTGAATACAAGGAGGAGATGGTGTTGGAGATGGCGGTGAAGACGGCGGAGAGGGGCAGCGCGACGGCGCAGGGCGGCGGCGGCGCCGGCGGTGCGGGGAACTCCTTTCCCCGCCGCCGGCAAGCTTGGGGAGCGCCGCCCCTTAGCCTCCCTCCTTCATGGCTTCTTGGGAGCCCTCCCCCATGGAGATGGGATCCATGGGGGAGGCAAAAACGTGGCTTTTGGTGGCTGAAATTCGTGGGTGGAGGAGTCCTCCACGAATTAGGTTTCCTCCCTTTATATATCTTCTCGGATTTCCGTCACCCCCTTTTAGGGTTCCACCAAAACGGGTCTACAGGACGCGTCCGAACTCCGATTGGGCTGATCTCGGGCTTAACATCTTCGTATGGAAAATTGTGACAACTTTCGTAACAGCCAGGTCTCCATATAACGTCATCTTCGAGGGTCAAACTGGCAATCTTCGTAAAAAGTTCTCAGACAGATTTCAGGAAAGTCCCAATTCGACTCCAACAAGGTTTCCTCTTGTATTCTTGATAATTTCTACACATCAAAGAGTAAAACAAGAACATTGTGCACTTTTGCAACTATTAGTAGGTTAGTCCAAATAAATAATAAACTTAATATAAAACAAGTGCTAAAAGCATAAAAATGGCATGAAACAATCAAAAATTATAGATACGTTTTGGACGTATCAGCCAGCGGCCAGACTTGGGCCGAGCTCGGGGAGGAGCGAGCAGGGTACTGTCGGGGGTGTGCGTTGACTTGCGTGCGTTGTGCGGTTCCAGGAAAAAAGAGAGGAAGAGAGACAATGACAGGTGGGCCCTACGGCATTTTTTTACTTTGCTCCGTCAAATTTTGTCACGTTGACCCCACAGGTGGGTCCGATCCGTCAGAAAACGTGTTAGCGTGCTTAAGCAGAAAAATCAGTGCTCAACGTCACACACTAGTCCCAAAAGCGGTAGTTATGTGTCCAAAATCTGAAATGTGGTGGTTATGTGACAACTCACGCGTAAATGTGGTGATTTCTTGTCATTATCTCTCTCCCTGCCCACGAGCGGCGGCGCCTAGCGAGCGAGAGCGAGCGAGCACAGCTAGGGATTTCGTCCCCGACGTCCCGACTAGGGGAACCGTCACCCGGGGAAAGGCCGCGGAAGGCCCGATTTCCCCCCACCTCGCGGAGTGCCAAATGAGCCCGTGGGGCTCCCGGGCCATGATTCACCCGTGCCATTTTTACCCGGGGAAAAGGCCGGGATCCCGGGGGCTTTTCCCTGCCTACGAAATGAGCCTAAGCTGAAAAAGAAGCGGCCCAAAAGCCCAAATACTGCACAACGTCGTTCCCTGGCTCCGGCGGGAGCGCCTAGTTGACGCAGTACGCGGAGGCAGCAACGCTCCGCGCACCCCCCCCCCCCCCCCCCCGTGACGCAACTAGACCTGGCCCACTTCCGAGCGCTCCAATCTCCTTTCCCCTGGCTACTTTTTCGCTGCTTCCTGGCAAACAGAAGTTTTATTTTGGTGCACATTTTCATGTTTTCTTTGCACTTTAAAATAAAATAATGCATAAACGATAATTATGCGTGTACACGAGTATGTTCCATTGCTATACTTAGTTTTGAGTTTCATCGATTGTAGCTTCTCAATTTTGAATCGATGTTCGAAACTTTTTTAGCCAAATTTTACCAAATTCATCGCACTCGGTTGACCGTTTGAAATATCATTTGACGAGTAAGTTTATCTCAACGTTTCGCACAACTTTCATGTTGTAATTTTTTTTGTTTCGACGGTCATATTAAAATATGAAACATATTAAAATATTTAGATTTTAAAAAATCTAAACATTTTATGAAAATATGAAACATATTAAAATATGGGTCAACGTTTTTTGAAAATTATGAAGACAATTTTTTCTAAAAATTAAAAATTTAACATATGTAAAATAATAATAATAAATGATATTTATATTATTTGAACGTTCTTTTAATATGAACATCTGTGTTATTCGAACAATTATGAAAAGATGAACATCAATGTTATTTTAACAATTTGTACTATGAAAAATTATATAATACGAACAGTTTTTAAATATGAACATTTATATTATTTGAACGGTTTTCAAATATGAACATTTATGTTACTCGAACAATTTTTCAAAAAATAAGAACATATATTTTGATTTAACTTTTTTCAATTAGAACATCTATCTCATTTTAACGATTTAAAAAACTGAACAGAAAATGGCGGTGAACGGAAACTATTTTAAAAGATTTAAAAAGTGAACAGAAAATGGCAGTGAATGGAAACTATTTTTGAACGATTTTAAAAGTGAACAAAAAAGGTCGGTGAACGAAATTTACATTTGAACGATTTTAAAGAATGAACAAAAAAAGTCTGTGAATGGAAATTATTTTTGAATGATTTTAAAACTGAATAGAAAAGGTCGATGAACGAAATCTATTTTGAACGATTTCAAAAAGTGAACAGTATAGGTCGATGAGCAAAATTTATATTTGAACGATTTTAAAGAATGAACAGAAAAAGTCTATGAACGGAAATTATTTTTGAACGATTTTAAAACTGAACAGAAAAGGTCGGTGAACGAAATTTCTTTTGAACGATTTTAAAAAGTGAACAAAAAAGTATGTGAACGGGAAATATTTTTGAACGATTTTAAAACTGAACAGAAAAGGTCGATGAATGAAATCTATTTTGAAAGATTTTAAAAAGTGAACAGAAAAGGTCGATGAACGAAATTTATATTTGAACGATTTTAAAGAATAAACAGAAAAAGTTTATGAACGGTAATTATTTTGGAACGATTTTAAAACTGAACAGAAAACGTCGGTGAACGAAATTTATTTTGAACGATTTTAAAAAGTGAAAAAAAAGTATGTGAACGGAAATTATTTTTGAACGATTTTTAACTGAACAGAAAAGGTCAGTGAACGAAATCTATTTCGAACGATTTTAAAAAGTGAACAGAAAAAGTCGGTGAATGAAATTTATATCTGAACGATTTTAAAGACTGAACAGAAAAAATCTATGAACAGAGATTATTTTTGAATGATTTTAAAACTGAACTGAAAAGGTCGGTGAACGAAATCTATTTTGAACGATTTTAAAAAGTGAACAGAAAATGTATGTGAACGGAAATTATTTTTGAACGATTTTATAACTAAACAAAAAAAGTCGGTGAACGAAATCTATTTCAAACGATTTATAAAATTGAACAAAAAATGTTCGTGATCAAAATTTATATTTGAACAATTTTAAAGTACGAACAGAAAAAGTCTATGAACAGAAATTGTTTTTGAACGATTTTAAAACTGAACAGAAAAGGTCAGTAAATGAAATCCATTTTGAACGATTTTAAAAAGTGAACAGAAAAAGTATGTGAACGGAATTTTTTTTGAGCGATTTTAAAGAATGAACAGTAAAATTCTGTGAACGGAAATTATTTTTGAACAATTTTTTAAAGTGAACAGAAAAGGTCGGTGAACGAAATTTTTATTTGAACGATTTTAAAGAATGAACAGAAAAAGTCTATGAACGAAAATTATTTTTGAACGATTTTAAAACTAAATAGAAAAGGTTGGTGAACGATATCTATTTTGAACGATTTTAAAAAGTGAACAGAAAAAGTATGTGAACTTAAATTATTTTTGAGCGATTTTAAAGAATGAACAGTAAAAGTATGTGAATGGAAATTATTTTTGAACGATTTTAAAAAGTGAACAGAAAAGGTCGGTGAACAAAAAATTTATTTGAACGATTTTAAAGAATGAACAGAAAAAGTCTATGAACGGAAATTATTTTTGAACGATTTTAAAACTAAACAGAAAAGGTGGGTGAACGAAATCTATTTTGAACAATTTTAAAAGTGAACAGAAAGATATGTGAACGGAAATTATTTTTGAGCGATTTTAAAGAATGAACAGTAAAAGTCTGTGAACGGAATTTTTTTTGAACGATTTTAAAGCTGAACAGAAAAGGTCGGTTAATGAAATCTATTTTGAACGATTTTGAAAACTAAACAGAAAAAGTATGTGAACCGAAATTATTTTTGAGCGATTTTAACGAATGAACAGAAAAAGTATGTGAATGAAAATTATTTTTAAGCGATTTTAAAGAATGAACAGTAAAAGTCTGTGAACGGAAATTATTTTTGAACGATTTTAAAAAATGAACAGAAAAGGTCGGTGAACAAAAAATTTATTTGAACGATTTTAAAGAATGAACAGAAAAATTCTATGAACGGAAATTATTTTTGAACAATTTTAAAACTAAACAGAAAAGGTCGATGAACGAAATCTATTTTGAACGATTTTAAAAAGTGAACAGAAAAAATATGTGAACGGAAATTATTTTTGAGCGATTTTAAAGAATGAACAGTAAAAGTCTGTGAACGGAATTTTTTTGAACGATTTTAAAACTGAACAGAAAAGGTCGGTTAATGAAATCTATTTTGAACGATTTTAAAAACTGAACCGAAAAAGTATGTGAACGGAAATTATTTTTAAACGATTTTTGAAAAGTGAACAAAATATGTATTTCAACGGAAAATATTTTTGAGCTTTTTAAAAAAGTGATCAAAAACTATTTTTGAACGATTTAAAAGTGTAGAGAAAATTTAGGTGCACGGAAATTATATTTCAGTAAGAAAATTTAACTTACTTGAATGATTTTTAACAAAGCACGTTTATCTTCTTTAATTTTTTAAGAAAAACATTTATCTTATTTGAAGGAAAAACTATTAACATTTAAGTACAGAAAATAATAAGGAAAAATAAAAAAGTAGAAGAGAAAAGAAGTAAACAGTAAAAAAAATTAGAAGAAAAAAAGACACACAAAGGTAACTGAAAAAAGGAAACAACCGAAATGGAAAAGAAACCGAAACAGAAAAAAAAACGAAAACAGTCCAAAAGATTCCAAGCCAACTGGGCCGGCCCACTTCGCGCGGGAGGGGTGCGCGGAGGGCAATCCGCTCCGCGGTACGCGGCAACTAGGTTTTGCCGGCTCCGGCTCCAGCGCTATTCGCACTTGGGAATCAGGATTTGCTCTCCCTTGGGGCGGCGGCGGCGGCGACGAAGGGAAGATGGCGAGCGTGTACATCCCGGTGCAGGGGACGGAGGAGGAGGTGCGGGTGGCGCTGGACTACCTCCCCACCGACGCATCTGACATCCTTGACATCCTCAAGGCCGAGCAAGCCCCTCTCCACCTCTGGCTCATCATCGCGGTAAATCTCCTCCACAAGTCGTCGCAATCCCGTGTTCTGTGACCCGCAAAGGTTTCCTCGCAGTTCTACTAAGGTCTAGGTCGTCAGTGGTGGTGGTTAGATGGATTTCTAGGGCTAGGAAGGGTCCCGTGGAACCTCGCCCCTGCAGATGCAGATGCGTTCTCTTTCGGTCCTTTCAAGGGTTTTTCCTATCCTTTTGAGTTTCTCAAATGCGCCTGCCTGCTTTGTCCTGGTTGTTCAAGCCTAACTATTTCGGCTCGGGCTGATGCTAGTCATGTTTTGGACTTTTGGTAATGAGACCTAACAACCAACTCGTAGAATATCGTCGTGATTTGTCTGGAAAAATAGTGTGAGTGGAAGATCCAAGGAAGAGGAGGAGCTGGGTCGCAAGTTCATTCTCGAAATCTTGATCCTTACACACGTGACTTGACTTTAAATCTGAGATAAGATGTAGGGTTAGGGTGAAACTTAGTTGCAACCTAATTTAATGTGTTTTTCTTGTGAAATTGAATTGCCCAGATTGGTAGTTTTGTATCTATGTAAATACTCAGGAAATGTCCACTTGCGTTTTTTTGATTTCTTGTGAATTGTTTTGGCAGAGGGAATACTTCAAGCAAGGAAAGATAGAACAGTTTCGGCAGATTCTAGAGGAAGGGTCTGGCCCAGGTTATTTTCTCTATATAATTCTCATCCTCTATAATTTATGACATGCACAATAATAGTAACTTTGATTATACCATAATAGTTCATTTTCTCATTGTTTCTGTACATTATTTGTATAAATCGTCTCTTGTTTAACCATTATCTCTTCTCCGCAGAAATTGATGAATATTATGCTGATGTGAAGTACGAGCGGATAGCCATTCTTAATGCTCTAGGTGCTTTCCATACTTTCTTAGGAAAGGCTGAGAAAGCACCACAGAAGGAAGCACATTTCAAAGATGCGACTCAGTACTACAACAGGGCATCAAGGATAGATGAAACGGAACCATCTACATGGATTGGAAAAGGTCAACTTTGTGTTGCCAAGGGTGAGTTGCAAATGGCATCTGACTCCTTCAAGATTGTGTTGGATGAGGATGGGGATAATTTCCCAGCTCTTCTTGGTCAGGCTTCTGTTTATTTCCTCATGGGTGATATGGAACAGCAACACAAAAAAGCTTTGGAACATTATAGGAACTCATTAGATCTCTATAAGAGAGCCCTGCGGACCTATACAGATTGTCCTGCTGCTGTAAGGCTTGGTATAGCCTTTTGTCGATACAAACTTGGTCAGCTAGACAGAGCTCGACAAGCTTTTGAACGGGTTTTGCAGTTGGACCCTGAAAATGTTGATGCCTAGTAGCACTTGCAATCATGGACTTGCAAACAAATGAAGCCAGTGGAATTCGCAAGGGATGGAAAAAATGGGAAGAGCTTTTGAAATTTATCCTTATTGCACCTTGGCACTCAACCACCTAGCGAACCATTATTTCTTTACTGGCCAGCATTTTGTGGTTGAGCAACTGACTGAGACTGCTCTCTCTTCAAGCAATCATGGCCTACTGAAATCACAGTCCTACTATAACTTGGCCAGATCATACCACAGTAAGGGGGACATTGAGACCGCTGGACGGTATTATATGGCATCTGTCAAAGAAATCAATAAACCACAAGACTTTGTGCTGCCATTTATCGGACTTGGTCAAATACAACTGAAATTTGGTGACTTCAAACGTTCCTTAGCTAGCTTTGAGAAAGTGCTGGAGGTACACCCTGAAAATTGCGAAAGTCTAAAGGCCATTGGGAACATCTACACAAACTTGGGTGAGAAGGACAAAGCCATAGAAACCTTTAAGAAAGTTACACGGATTGATCCAAAAGATCACCAGGCATTTGTTGAACTAGGTGAATTGATGGTAGAATCGATTGGGCTGCTGCAATGGAATACTTGAAAACAGCTCGTACTCTCCTAAAGAAGGCAGAAGAGAAAATACCTGTTGAATTGCTCAATGGAATTGGACTTCTTTATTTTGAAAAGGCAGAGTTTGAGCTGGCTGAACAAAGTTTTAAGGAGGCACTAGGAGATGGTATCTGGGTTTCAATTATGGAAGGGAATGTTGGAAGCTCCATGGTAAGATGGAGTGTGCCGTACAGGGATCAGAGTTGTTTTCACCAACTTGAAGAGTCCATGCCTGTTGAATTACCTTGCGATAAGGTCACCACATTGTTTAACTATGCCAGATTACTGGAAGAGCTTCAGGATACTGTGAAAGCCAGCCTCCTTTACCGTCTCATTATTTTCAAGTACCCGGACTACATTGATGCCTATCTGAGGCTAGCGGCAATTGCAAAAAGAAAGAACAATATTCAACTGAGTATGAGCTGATAGGTGATGCTCTGAAGATAAATAGTAAGTATCCAAATGCACTGTCTATGCTTGGAAGTCTTGAACTCCAGAGTGATGATACCTGGCTCACTGCAAAGGAACGTTTCCGTGATGCTAAAGATGCTACTGAGGGAAAAGACCCATACTCTTTGCTTCAGCTGGGGAACTGGAACTACTTTGCTGCCAATCGCCCTGAGAAAAAGGCCCCAAAATTCGAGGCTACTCATCGGGAGAAAGCAAAGGAACTGTTTTTGAGTGTACTAAAGCATAACCAGGGTAATATGTTTGCTGCAAATGGTATTGGAATCTTACATGCTGAGAAAGCCCAGTGGGATATTGCCAAGGAGTTATTTACACAGGTACATGAAGCTGCATCAGGAAGTATATTTGTTCAGGTACCTGATGTATGGATCAATTTGGCTCACATGTATTTTGCACAAGGCCTTTTCCAACAAGCAGTCAAAATGTACCAAAATTGCCTGCGGAAGTTCTTCTACAACACAGATGCAACTATACTCCTATACCTTGCCCGAACACATTATGAAGCTGAACAATGGCAAGAGTGCCGGAACTCTTTGCTGAGAGCGATACATTTGGCTCCATCAAATTACTTGTTGCGGTTTAATGTCGGTGTTTCGATGCAGAAGTTCTCAGCTTCTACTCTACAGAAGACAAAACGAACAGTTGAGGAGGTTCGTGCAACAGTGGCTGAGCTTCAGAATGCCATTAGAGTGTTCAGTCTGTTGTCTGTTGCATCAACGTACCATTCCCATGGTTTCGATGAGAGGAAAATAGAAACGCATGTGGAGTACTGCAAACATTTACTTGATGCTGCAAAGGTTCATCGTGACGTAGCTGAACAAGCTGAGCATCAAACCAAGCAAAAAGTGGAAGTTACCCGTCAAATTGCTTTGGCTGAAGAAGCTCGCCGGAGGGCTGAAGAACAGAGGAAGTTTCAGTTAGAAAGAAGGAAGCAAGAGGACGAATTAAAGCAAGTGATGCTACAGGAGCAGCACTTTGAGCGTGTCAAGGAACAATGGAAACATTCCAGCAACAGCGCTGGTAAGAGAAAGGATAGATCCAAGCAGGACGATGAAGATGGGGAAAGTGGAAAGAGGAGGAGGAAGGGTGGCAAGAGGAGGAAGGATCTGAAGACAAAGATGCAACATGAGGAAGAGGAAGAAGATCAATACAGAAATGAACCAGAAGAAGATGATTATGCAACTATGACTGGCGGTGACAAGTCAGAGAAAGCCCCAGATCACCTTCTTGCGGCTGCTGGTCTTGAAGATTCTGACGCGAAGATGAAACAGGACATCCCCAGTCTGCGATAGAGCGAAAGAGACGATCAGCATGGTCAGAATCTGAAGACGATGAACCAATGGAGCGACCAGGGGAACCTATCCCAAGCGCGAACGATTTGAGTGAATGAAATAGTTAGTAGGATGATGCTCTTGACAATGAGGCTGATGAATATGTACTTATGTGATAACTTTTTATGTATTAAAACATTTGCTCCCTTGCTGTGGAACAAAAAACATTACGATCAATGGCGCTTTTTACACAATTTAGAACTGACGAAATAAATATTTCAATAGGACTCGTATATAAACTATAATGCACATGCAAAATTAAAATTGGACAGTGGCATATTACTGAACGCGGACGTTTGGCTCTCGGGCACACTGATGCCCTTTTTTTGAATTTTTTGAAAATCGTACTTTTTTGCTTCAAAAAAATCTGAAAAAATTCACACAGCAAAGTATACATGTTCTGAAGGTGCGCACGAAATTTCGTAAGAAAATAATAAAATTTGTGGCCTACAGAAAAAAGACAAATTTCTGACAGAAAATCCATACTATTGTCTGTCAGAAATTTGTTATTTTTATGTAGCTCGTAATACGATTTGTTTTCCTCAAATGATTTGTACCGTGCGTAGAGGACATGCATATACATCATCTAGTATTTTTTTTGGATTTTTTTGAAATCGTAAAAAAAAATTCAATTTTTTTTGATGGAGCGGGAGCACTGGTGCCCGAGCTCCATCGTGGGTTTCTCCATATTACTTACTAAAATTACTAATATAACAAATTTTATCATACATCTGACTAAGTCTTTACTACAAACAATATGAACTAAAACATGTTAATTATTCTATTTCTTAGATGGTTCCATGTTAATTACAAAAATTACTAACAATATCATATTTAATCATCCTAGTTACTCCCTCCGTTCCAAATTAATTGACTTCTATTTGCCCACATGTGGATGTATCTAGACATGTTACAAGTATAGATACGTCCACATTTGAATAAATGGAAGTCAATTAATTTGGAACGGAGGGAGTACATAACAATAGTGGCACATTCATCGATGCGATGATCCATGGCAGACAAGCGTTTATACCAAGAAGTACACGGGAGGTGGCTTAGGGTCAGGTCATCGTCCTTCCGTCCAGTGGCTCTTCTATCGGGGCTCCTCTCACGGTGATACCAAATCCGGGATGTCCCTGCCCCGCAGACTGACGCGCCACGAGATAAAGGATCCTTCTACGCCAGCGCCGACCTAGTCTTTGTCCTCTGCCTTCACCACTCAGCTGCATCTTGGCCCCGGTCTACTCCTCAGCCTAGTCTCCTGTAGATATGGGTGCCTACCCCTCTCCTCCACTCCCACACGTACTTGCACCAATGCACCTCCTCCACTCCTTTCTCCCACATTTTCATCCTCTCCTCTCGGGCGTAAGGAGCTCCCCAAGCCACCTCCTTCTTGACACTAGATCTGGTCGAAGAGGCGAGGATATGGATAATGACGAGGAGAAGTCATGCCTTCACGCGCCGAATCTAATCTAGAGGCACAGAAGAGCAAGATCATGAAGAAAACCATTGTCATGCACATCTGGACCGAGGAAAGTGGGCGGGAGAGTGAGACAGTTAGTGTTTTTGTAAGGTTTACAACAAGTTATAATGACGTGGTCGCATTGGCAACTATTTTAAACTTGTTTAACTGTTTTCTTAGAGATCCACAACTACAAAGAGTGTAATCTATGGCCTGTGACATCAATAATGATTACCTCTATAAGCCTGAAGCAGAAACCCCAGTCCTCTCCTCCTTCCCCATCTACAGTGTCTGGAGGCGATTTTTGGGCGACTCCCCGTGCGACCAGCTCGCCGCCGGCGATCCGCTCGATTTCTCGCCCTCCGCGGCCGCTCCGGCGGCGGGAGGACGAGGAATCGACGGATCCCGGCGTGTACATAGTCTAGGTGTGCGTGGGGTGCCTGCCGGCTGCGCTGTGGAGGTGGCGGCGTGGCCAGAGAGGATTTTGGTGGCGGCGATCCTCTCCTCTGTCCTCGGTGCTCCGGTGGAGGCCCTGGGCAGATCTGCCGTCTCTGGCGCGTCCACTGCTTCTCGGAGCCGTGGCGTGCTTCCCCTCGAGCCGGCGGCCGTGATGGCGGTGCTGGCTCTTGTTCTTGGGGTCCGGCAGCCTCCACTTCGGTGGAAGGTGGTGCTTTTGCTTAACCTCTTTGGGAGTTTGCAGGCGGGTTGCTCTCCCTCCTCGGTGGTCGCGGTGGGTGCTGTGGAAGACGGGTGGCGCCTTCGTTTTCGTCTCCGGCGTGAGACGGCGACGGCGATCTGGCGGTGGCTCGAAGCCGATGCTCCTTCAGCGTTCAGATTCTGGCGCCTGCGTCAGATGGCTCCTGCGGCATCTCAACAAGGTTGTTCGAGCCGGCTGCTTCGGTGCGAGGTGAGCTCGCTTCCTTCTTCCCCGGCGGCGTGCTGCTGGTGCTCGAAGGTGGTGTGCTGCTCGGTGGTGCCGTGTCCGCTGTGTGTGGGTTGGATCTTGCCTCTGTTCGTGCGTGTTTGTTCGTTTCCTTGTTGATCTTGTTCACAAACTCCCTTTCAAAAAAAAAAAATAATAATGATTACCTCTATATCACTAACTATATGAAAGACGGACCCTTTAGCGGCCTGTCAGCGATCGGCCACTGTTCCTGCAACAGTAAGTACTGTTGCTAGAACAGTTCCACGATCCGTGCCGTACGCTGCCGATCCGACGTCCCACAACGCACGTTCGTGATGTTTTTGCAGAACAACCCCTCTCAAAAACGAAAATCGAACCCGCAGTCCACGGTATAACTCAGAGAAGGACCTATTTGCAATTACGTCCAACTTCGGGTTCTTTTTTGTAAAAACACAAATCCCTCCTCTTCCTCCTCCTTCTTTCCCGCGACACCGCGGTCGCCGGCGGCGCCGCCGACGCGCGCCCGCCCCGCTCTGGCCCTCCCCGTCCAGATCCACGCCTCGCGGACCTCCGCCGTCGCCGCCTCCACCTTCTCGCCGCAGATCATCTGCCGAAACGGCCGAGCCGCGCCGGAATCGCCGCCGTTGCATCCACGGGCCTCCGCCGCGTTCGCCCACCGCCGGCCACTCTCCGTCGACACAAAAGCGGCGGCGCCGCCACATACGTGCACCTCGCGTCGACGCGCCTCCGTCGCGCTCACTCTCGCGTCCCAGATCGCGCGGGTGCGCCGCCGGTGAGGTCGACGCCGCCGCGGCGGAGCCCGCCCGTGGGTGACGTCACCGCAACGTCATCCTGGGCCTGGGCTGGGGAGGCGAGCTTGCTGGGCTGGGCCGCTTGCTGTCCAGCTGGCTCGGCCTTCTCTATTTTTTTCCCTTCCTTTTTTTTCTATATCCGAAAACTTTTGTAATTTTCCAAATACAAATTCAAATCAGTCCAAACCAATCCCTACAAATTTTTAACACATCAGAAAAAACATTCCAGAAAATTTGGAACCTTTCAAAAAAAAAATCGTATCTTACAAATTTCAAATACTACATAAGACCTCATTAATAGATTTTAAAAAATCTCCACAATCAAAAACTTCCAACTTATTAATTACAATAATGCAGAAACATACATACAAAATACATAAACAAAAAAAAAATACTTTTCCCATAAGTTAACAAATATAACTTCCAAAAAAAAAAAAAATCGAATCTTACAGATTTCAAATACTACATAACATCTCATTAATAGATTTTAAAAAATCTCCACAATCAAAAACTTCCAACTTATTGATTACAATAATGCAGAAACATACATACAGAATGCACAAAAAAAAAACTTTTCCCATAGGTTCACAAATATATAATTCAGCAATTCACAAAGTTAAAATCTACAATTTTATTAATTTCAACAATGCAAATCATATATTTAAAAAATGCACACGAAATGTTTAAAAACCTAAGTGCATTCCCTCTAACTAAATGAATTTGAATTTACAAAAAAAATACACACTGTATTTCCACTGATTGTACAGCTTAATCAAATATAGCAAACTACAAACATAAAGCTGTAATTTCCCTTCTTGAATTCCAGTTTGTTGTAGTAAAGTTCTAAAAGACATTGAAATTAAATCTTTCTATTTGTTTGTTTTTTTCTTTTTTGTTTCTTGCTTTTCTTTTGCTTCGCATTACAGTAACATTGCAATAATGATACAAAAAACACATTTAGCTTTGCGAAACCATTATAAATTCCCTTTTCCAATTTCAATTTGCTTTAATAAATTTGCAAAAACCATTTAAATTTATCTATGTTAAAACAGTACAACTATTGTTTTGTTTTCGCAATAGCTCAACAAGTTCTAACATTTATGCAAGGATAAATGCATTAAACAAACAACTTCACCATTTCTATTCACAAAATATATTACGTAACCAAAACAAAAAAACAAATTATAGTTACAGAAATATCCACTTAGGATGCGACGTGACGGCACGCCTAAATTCAAAAAAAAAACTAATACATCTCTATGCATGTTTAGACAACTTCAAAAAAAAACTAATTACAACAAATAATATAATTTTCTCACGTAAATTATAAAATTTACAAACAAACATTTTACAATGCTAAATAGTCGGAGGTTCTCAAAACAACAAATTGTAATTAATAAAAAGAAAGGTACTCACAAAACTAAAATAACTTTTTCTATTAATTATGCCCGTTATGTAAAATAACTTTTATATTAATTATGCCCCTTTTGAGAAAGCATTTCGAAAATGCTGAATATGTGCAAATACTCCAGACAAGAAATTACGACAAATTTTCACTTTTCAACAATTTTAGTTACAACATCCACAATGTATTACTACGTAATGGAGTAAAAAAATATACACCATATTTACTTGAACTCTTGCATGATAATTACTAACCTACAATATTTAACCGCATCAGATAAATTAACGTGACTTCCAATCTTTTTTAAAACATTTCTTCAAAAGGTTAAGTTACTGACACGTGCTACCATTTTACTTCCACAATTTCCAGAAAATCAAAACCATTTGAAAAAATTTGTCTTCATTTTAAATATATCTGAACATTCTTTCTGCAGTACAACCTTTTTTGAATCCAAAGCAGCATCAAAATTTCAACATTTCACAATTTTACAATTCCTTTAACCTTGATCATTCTACAAACACGAAAAGAGTGTAAGTCTTAATACATTTCCAAATAAACCAATTCTTAAAATCTAAACGCTTCTAAAACATTATTTTTCTTTTCCCAGATTACAACAATTTCCAAATTTGAGCAACCTCTAAAATCCAACCGTTCTTACAACGACAACCTTTTCGAATTCAAATAATTCCTAGCCTTAAACATTTTTACAATCCCCACATCTTGAAATTCAAATTTTAACACACAAGCGCGGCATGTCGATATTTAGTTTTTTATCAATAGAACATGAATTCGAAGTTAGTTCTGATAGCACCAAAGATCTATATTTCGCTGTCAACGAACAACTAGAAAAATATATCAACATGATCACAAAAAATACATGCCAACTAACTGTGGCATACAGTAAAAAATCCAAACTTAAATGTTTTTAGATTTCAATTGCCTTTCAAATCTAAGCATTAACAAACAGAAAAATATATCAACATGGCCACAAAAAATAAAGGCTAGCTGTCTACAAAATATGATCAAAAAATAGATTAGAATATTTTGAAAATTTAGATGCCCTTCAAATCTATACATTTCAAAATTTTGAACGCCTTCCAAGATTGATCATTTTACTAACGTAAACAAAAAAATCAAATATGGAAAACTTCCCAATTTGAACATTTTCCGAAATCTAAACAATTTTTGAACATAGCCTCTCTTTGCATTTCAATAATTTCACATTTCCACACTTTTTAAATAAGGACATTGAAAGGACACGGATGTCGCCTAGAGGGGGGGGGGGGGGGGGGGGGGGGTGAATAGGCGATTAAAATTCTTTGCGGTTTAGGCTTGAATAAATGCGGAATAAAACTAGCGTTTAATTTATCAAGCACGAAACCTAAACAAGTTAGGTTAACCTATGTGCACCAACAACTTATGCTAAACAAGATAAGCAAATATGTGATAGCAAGATATATTGCTTCAAGCTCGATGGCTATCACAAAGTAAATAGCATAAATAAGAAGCTCGGGTATAGAAATACCGAGGCACTTGGAGACGACGATTTATCCCGAAGTTCACTTCCCAATGGAAGCTACGTCTCCGTTGGAGCGGTGCGGAGTCACAAAGTGATCCCGAATAGCCGTCAAATGGCACACCGTAATCTCCTTCGTGCCTCCACCAATGCGGAGTGCCACGACCCACTATGGGACACTTGAGGGTGGTCACCGAACCCGTACAAGGATGAGGCACACTCCACAACTTAATTGGAGGCTCTCAACGAATTCCCGCGGCTCCCAAAGCCACAAGAATCACAAGGTTGGGGCGCGACTCCACAACTTAATTGGAGGCTCCCAACTATCCCGCGAGCCACCAAAACTCCGAGATCAACAAGGACCGTCTAGGGCACTCCAAGTACCCAAGAGGACAAGCTCTAGGGCACCCCAAGTACCCAAGAGTAACAAGCTTCTCAACTTCGATTTCCACGTATCACCGTGGAGAACTCAAACCGATGCAACCGATGCAAGAAGGCAAGACCACTAGAAGTGGTCAAATCCTTCACTCCCAAATCCCACCAAAAGCAACTAATGCTTGTGGGGGGAGAAGAGAGGAAGAACAAGGAAGAACTCAACAAATGGAACTTCAAGATCACGATCTACTAGGTTCCCTCACTTAGAGGAGGAATGGATTGGATGAATATGTATATCTTGATCTCCTCTCAAATTCCCTCAAAGATATGCAAGAATCATGGGAGGGATTGAGAGGAAGGCAAGCTTTTCCAAAGGTCAACAATGGAGGAGAGAGGGGAAAAGCTAGCTCAA
The DNA here is from genome assembly GCA_947311845.1 of Poa pratensis. Classification (NCBI taxonomy): domain Eukaryota; kingdom Viridiplantae; phylum Streptophyta; class Magnoliopsida; order Poales; family Poaceae; genus Poa; species Poa pratensis. The sequence goes on along the minus strand of CAMZMU010000114.1, from coordinate 25,577,506 downwards.
GAGATAAGAGAACCGTTGGGGAAGAAACCCCCTTAAAAAGGTCCTCTCAAAAATCTGCCCGTTGCAGACGAAAAAGGCCGCAGCGGTAGTACCGGGCCGATCCCGGTAGTACCGAGCCGCGTTGACTCGAGGAAGAACGAAGACCAGTCAGCGCTCCCTGACTCGGCGTGCAACGGTAGTACCGGACCACTTGGCCCGGTACTGCTCCCTTCCCGGTGGTACCGCGCCACTACCGGGGCAACTACCGGGTGAAAACTTCGAGGGACAGAAAGCCATCCGGAGATGCGGTACTGGGCCGGTACTGGCCGCGGTAGTTCCGCAAGGGGTCACCCGGTAGTACCGGGCGAGGGTCGGTACTACCGGCCTAAGAAGAAACTGCAGAACCAGAAAAAGAGAACCGCAATAACTTTTGCAAGGAAGCTCCAAACGAGATGAATCCAATTCTGTTGGAAATATTAAGGGTCACAAATATAGAGGGGATACCACACATGGGAAGGTGTGGGCCCTATCTCGAAGGTGGACCGATAATATTTCCAACCAGAAAACGCAACAAGTTTTCCATACGAAATCCGTTTTCGGAGAACTTGGGCTTGTCATGAAGATCACAACAAGCACCAAAACCCAACAAGGAGAAAGTCCAAATGAGAACCAAGAAAGATGATGAAGGCAAGTATGCAAAGGTTTGAGCTCTCTCCAACTGATACGCTAAATCTCAATCGAGAGCCCCTCTTGATAGTACGGTATCTATCCTATAACCCGGTCTCCCAACTAGTACCATGAGACCGGTAAAATAGAAACCCTATCATACCTTTGCCTTGCGCATTCCACTTGAGCTAGATGACGTCGATCTTGATCTCTTCAAGTGGACCACCTTTCTTGATTGCGCTTCGCTTGGTGAAGACTTCTCCAAATACTCCCCATACACCATTATGGGAGAGCCTCGCTTAGCTCCGACTTCATGAAGATGATGTCTTGAATCCTTCAAGACATACTTGCAATATGCTCAACTCTACACATGACCATTCTTCATATAAACCCATGAAAAGAGCATTGATCATCATGTAATCTTCTAGAGTCCAACACATGAACTCCAAACTTCTTCATGGACAAGATCTATAAAGATATCTCAATGCAAACATTAGTCCATAGGGATTGTCATTAATTACCAAAACCACACATGGGAGCGCCATGCCCTTTCAGACATTTCCAAATTTTAATTTTACCACACGGGCGACATTCCAGATTGCTTACAAATTAGACACACGATAATATATATCACTTTTTCCCCCTCTTTTCCACAAATATGAATATATGTGCAATTCCCTCTATTATGGACTTTAATTTCAAAATAACAGAACAACTATTCCAATTTGCTTGAAAATTATTGATATTCTACAGTTTACAAACTACAACAATTCAATTTAGACATAATTTAGAAACAAATAAAAAATACAAATCCTCTAATTATATGAACAATTATATAGAGTTGAATTTCACAAAACAAACACCTTAATTATGGAATTCAGTTGGATAAATGTACTTCCTCTCTCGCTATGGACTTAAATTGTAAATTGATAAACAAACTGAAACATTTCTAAACCTTCCAATTTGCTTAAAAATTAGACATACTCTAAAATATATCATGATTTTTTTCCTTTCCAAAAACAATTTCATAAGGTCTTAAATATCCGACATGTGGGCCTACGCTCTTTAACCAAACTAAGGGAAAATCTAATTACAACAAATAATATAATTTGTTTGCAAGTTGCAATTTGTTGAACATTTGAGTAAATATTTCAATATTCCATAGAATAAAACCAAAATGCTCACCAAATATAACCGCAGTATACTCACAACAAATAACAAATTTATTTCAACATTTCAATTTGTCCAACATTTCGACACGACACGAACAAACTTTCCCCAAATGTGGAATCAAAGTCAAATGGATTGTTTTAGTTTCAATTAAATACTGACGTCGAAATACAAACATGTTCGAATATTTCAAACCTTCAAATATTTAAATATTGTACGCAATATATCAAAAATGCACACAAAAAAATGCTACCTATTCATAGCAAAACAAACAAATGTTTCACCACTTCAATTTAGCCAACATTTTAGTTAGCAGAATATATATATATATATTGCACAAAAAAAATCACCAAGGGCGTGGCGTGACGCCACGCCAAAATTCAACTAGTTATATATTAAGGACGCTTGAAATGGAGGCCTCACAGTGTTGAACAGTACCCCGCACACTGTAGCAGCTACAGTCTTTTTCCAAAAAATAAACCCGCTTTTTCCAAAAATTGTATACATGAAATATATGCGCGTCAACAAACAGAATCCATTCCCGTGATCGGTTTCGAATTTCATTCACTCTACCTCCTTAATTTGTGATCTAAACTCACAAAAACATTCAACGAATTTTGTCAAATTCATCGCGCTCAGTCACCCATTTGAATTTTCCTTCCACGAGTGGATGCATATCACCCTTCCAAACAACTTTCATGTTTTAGCCTTTTTATTTTGACGGACATATAGATGTGCATTTCTACTGTGCTTGCCGTTTTTCCGCAGTAAAGCCCTCACGTTTCCCAAAAATCATAAATCGGCCCTCTGGAATAAAACTTTTTGCATCAAAAGTCCCCGCACGTCGCTTTTTGTGGAAAAGACCTCGCGTTTCCTACAAAACGCTCCTTACCTTTCCAACATTTTAGAAGTTTCTATTTTTTTCCCTCTCTACTCATAAATCACAATTTTTAACAATTTTCTTTTCCATATAAACGACAAGACATCCAACAAAATATGAATTAACAGTACATTCAAAAAATCACAATAATCTCAAAACCAATAAATATTTAACATAGTTGGACCAAATATCCATTGTGTACAAAATTGATTTAAAAAAATTCGAATTTAAGAAATTACCAAACTTCCAAACTTTCCACAAAAACTAAGAAATGTTCATTCTATTCAACAATTGTTCTTCCAAATAATTTTTCTTCACAGAAAATAGAGGAGGGATCTGTTTGCAATCACATGAAAGCCCAGGTGTCTTACTGCAAAAAACCCACAAATCCCCCTCCCTCTCTTCTCTCTCCCGCGCGAGCCGGAGGTCGCCGGCGACGCCGACGCGCCGCCCCACCGTTTCGCTCCTCCCCGCTCAAATCGACGGCCACAGCGAGCTCCGCCGTCGTGTCCTCTCTCTCCTCGCCGACAACGAGCTCTTAATTGCACTACTAGAAGAATGCCCGTGCGTTGCTACGGCTAGTTAGCGTGAAATACAAGAACTAAATGAGGATTGTAATGTACATGCAATGTATGTAACGTCAAATTGGTACATGGTAAAATACACGTGTTTACCGAGTCACTCTCTTCCCCTTCGCTCACATCCTCCCATCTCGACGCTTTATAGCAAGTCCGTTCAATTCTAGAAGCTACCCTAAATGTCACACCCTATATTCCACTAATCAACATTTCCAACAATATTATGTGCTAACAATACTTTTTGCCTCCTCGAGCTTGTTTTCACTGAAGGAGTAGAACAATATCTTCTAGCAAGTGTTCACGCCAGGGGTAGTGTGCTCATCTCCTCCATATCAAAATATTATGTTTCACCCAATTTAGATCTGGACCGGCCATCAAAATAGATATGGATCAACTAAAGCTGGATAAAAATTTGACATGTATCGATGGCCTAAAATTTATTCTAAGAATACACACAGAAATCACTTTTGCTTCCCAAACGGCTGGGCCTTTGTTTCTAGCCTAAATAAGGGTGCGAAGAGCATGAAAGGCAAGTGTCAGGGAAGAAATCGATAGTGCAATCCCATCTTAGACCAATTGGTGATTAAAGTTCTCATTGCTGCATTTAGCATAATAAAACATAAAGGAACAAAAAGATTTTTTTCATAATGTAAACAAAGATATTGTTTCAGTGAATCATTACTGAGATAGCATCAACTATAGTACCAATAGGCATCAAAACCATGTCAGATAGTGTAGAAATCTAAGACGTACTTGCTACTCCTTCTCTTGGGTCCATAGGTATTGCACCATTGCACAGATCAAGTAGCCATCGTGTGAATGCAACTACGTTATGGAGAAAGGATAATAAAAGAGTCAGCCAGGAGTCCAGGACTGCGGAAGCCGATTCAATAGAATAAGACAATATCAGGGCTAACTGCAGAAAAGCCTAACAGAGTAGAAAGAAACCACAAAGTACATAAGAAAAGAAGAAGAAAATAACATCCTCACTCTCAGTAGGCTGATCACACGGAACAATTGTAGGGGAAACACACAACTGAATATTCATACAAAAATGGAAGATATATGTCAAAAGTGGTTCAAGATACACTGCATATTGATTGAATTTATGTTCCACAATAACAATAGAAAAGAAAAAAATGTTTCTCGATTATTTAGGGCTGCTCCAGATCGAATGTTTCTCCATGTGGCTACCAAATTTGAAATTATTATTGTGACACACAGAATGCGCAAGACAACTTAGTGAACTTGTGCACGTGCCAACAAGGTAGGAAATCTGTACTCAACACTTGCATAGCAGGAGGTTCATGGAACTGTTATACTCTTTCTTACCGAGGATCACAGGCTGTTAGTACAAAAAATGTGCAGGTTGTGCAATTATTTCCTACGCTGGGGCAACCGCTAGATGACAACCTGCACAAAATATAATACTTTCAGATCATTAAAATGGTCTAAAATAGCGCCGCCAGATGTTAGCGAAATCATGCCTTGACAGAGTTCTCCTTAATTCCTAAAGTGGTTTGGCAATTCAGCCTCCATGACTCCGGTTTCTAAAAAATAGACATTGAGATGCAAAAGTGCACAGCTAACATAAACGCAAAATAAAACAATTCAGTGAACAAATGGAAAACAAAGTTCAGTTATTTACTGATACAGATTGGCATTTCTATTGGTAACAAAAAACACCATCAGTTATAGCAAGATAACTAATAAACAAATTGAGTTACATATCTTAACCGACACTATACGTATTTCTCTTGATCTGAGATAAATGGAAAACTTTTTCCATGACATTGCCAACCATCAAGAAGAGACGTTAAACTGAATACAAGTTTTTATAAAAATGCCCTATGTTCCTCCTCAAAATTCAATAAAAGCTAAGGATTAGCACACAGCGGCAGCTCAGGAGTCAGGATTAGGGTGGTTGTGTCATACCTTGACCATGAACTTTGAAGCGATATATGGGGTAGTTCCCAGTTTCTTGCAATCCTGGGATTCCCCTGTTTTGTACCTCCACGCTGATTGACTCCATGTATGTGGAGCATCTTCATTGACCTCTCCCGTGTATGTTTTTCTTGCTGCTATCTGAAACAGAGTGAGCGAGGCAGTAGCAAGGGGCTATGAGTGGCATAGGATCACGGCCAGGAGAAACCAACCTCGTTCAGCATACCCGCGAAAAGAAAAATCTCATTCAGCTGAGAGGAGATGGAGCGCTGCCGTCCCGCATGGCTCTGCCACAGTGGTGGATGGGCTTCGGGCTCGGGGCCGTGGCGCCTGGGAGCGGAGCAACCCGCTTAGTCGTAAAAAGCAGAGAAAAAAAAGCTTCTAATCGATCTAGACACGTGCATCAGAATATCAGATCCTGAGCTCAACATAATGGAGCATAGACACAAGAGGACAGAGAGATGATCATGTAGAGAGAGAGGAGGAGGAGGCTCAGGAGGGAGAAGGTACCAGGGTAGGACGTTGCCCTTTCTCCAGCCGCGTGTTGTATCTGCCACTCCCGTAGCTAGATGGAGGGCCCGTGTGAACTGCCACTGCCGTGGCGGCCGTCAGAAAGGAGAGGGCATGGAGGAGCGGCGCGGAAGTCGCAGCCCGGCGGCGCGGCCGAGGCGTTGCGCCGCCGCAGGACGATAGCAAGAAGGGAAAGGGAGAGGGTTACGGGGAAGGGGACGCGTCCTGGGCGTGGGCAGCATATGGGCCGTGCCGTGCGAATTTGTTTCTCTGGCCCATGCGGGAGTCAGACTTTAGCGGAGGGCAGAATCGGGAGGCAGAAAAATTCTGCCATGGTTACACCATCACCAACTCCCATTTAATAGTAAAGATTACTATATACATCTAATCTTACTACATTCATATGATCATTTGTTTTTATTTATTTCGCAAAGATTCATGTTTTTATGTTATATGCTTCTATCCCTTTTCAGTAACAATGACCATACACTCAGATAAATCTTTTTGTCATCACGGGTGCGACCTGTCGCCGCACCACATTTACCTAGTAATCCATTATGGTCCGTGGGATTCGGGTGCCTCGCTGCTCATTCCATGTGTGCCTCATCGCACAACGTCCCTCTTCCCATCGTGTGTGACAACGGTGTCAGATATGGTGTTGCGCACATGTGGAACTACTTTTAGATGGTTTGCCCTGGCCAATGAGATTTGTTGCATTCCATATATTTATGGTGCATTCATGTGTGCATCGCACATGCGTCCGTCAACGGTGTCAGATATGGTGTTGCGTACATATGGGACTACATTTAGATGGTTTGCCCTGACCAATGAGATTTGTTGCATTCCATACATTTATGTTGCATTGATTTAATCAAAATGATGTGGCATTTTATTTACCATGGTTTTGACATGGTGGTAAAGATGTTGGTTCAAACATAAAACAATGTTTCACGCATGACGTTCATGCTGCAACACAACATGTCTCCAAGTATCCTGGGGTGGGGCTAGATATTACTCCCTCCGTTTCTGTTATAAGGTGTATTAGTTTTGTAAAAGTCAAACGAGATGAATTTTAACCAAGTTTTTAGAAAATATTAGTACCATTTAGAATATCAAACCAATATCATTACATTCATCATGAAACGTATTTCGTATTTTGTTCAGTTAGTATTTCAAATAGTATTCATTATGAATTGTATTTTCATATTTTGTTCTATTAGTATTTCAAATATTGATATTTTTCTGAAAATCTTGGTCGAAAAGATAGTCAAGTTTGACTTTTCAAAAAAATAATACACTTAAGTACGGAGGCAGTACTTAACATAGTATTTTTCAAACTCTTGGTAACCATCATTTCATTTCGAAATCATGGAATTCTATCAAAATTCCATACCCAACACGTTAGTCTGTCACGGAACGGGAAACATAATTTCACAATGAATGCATGGTATTTGAAGTCAATTCTTGTCTCTAACCCGGCATTTTTCTGAAATAATTTCATTTCATAAATCTTGTGGCAGCAAAACATGAATTTTCAGTATAAAATTTCAACTTGGACAAATAAAATGATGCCATCGTTCATTTCATTTCTGGGGCAGATGAAATGAAATGAAGGGTGCTTAGAGCTCGTTTGTATGTCAAGTCAATTTTTTTTTTGCAATTTGTATGTCAAGTCAATTCACCCTAACCCTGTCATTTAATTTGTATGAAATGAAATAAAATGATGGCAAGAGTATCCTTTCCTTTCATTACGAAATGAGGGGGGAAACAAGCTTGAGTAATTGGCTTTGTTTGTGTTCTCCAAAACGCTTTCTGCTTCTGCCGTGTTGTTTTGTGCAAGTTCGTGTGATTTGTCGTGCTTGCTCTGTGCAAGCTTCTGTAATTTACAATTTTTTTGTGTGTAACCGATGGGCAACGTTGCCGCCTTTTGTTATTTAGGGGAGATGGTGATGGAGGGGTCTCTAAAATAGCGGAAGTAGGGAAGGATGCAAATCTTTCTGGATTTAGGCACTGTTCATGACGATTTCTCATCTCTATCAGCCATAGAAAAAATAAATAAATGTTTGGGATAGCTAAATTATGATGAGTGACAGAATTTTAGAGCCCATTTCAGCAACGAATCCATGCACGCCTGCATAAGCAGTTTAAAACTTACAATACATTAGCTAACGAAAATAAAAGGAGAGATGCAAGCAGCAGATACATCAGAGCCCTAGAGAAAAGAAAGAAAGGAAAAGGCAACATATATATGACGTGGTGGTTTAAATCACGGAGACGAAGGATCTCAGAGCCGCTCGAGCTCCGGGTTGTACACGTCGCTGGGCTGCGGAACCTGCTTGTGCGGCAGCGGCTTCACCTCCTCCTCTGCCGCCGTCGTCTTCTTCTTCTCGTCCTCCAGCTTCCCCGCCGTGCCGCCGTTCCCTCCTCCTCTCGTTGCTGTGGTTGACCCTCCACCGTGTCCGTGTATACAGCCGCGGACTCGCGCGGCGCGTGTCTGCCGCCGACCTCGCTCGCCGTCGCCTCCCGCTTCGCCTGCTGCTCCATGGCTGCGCTCGCCTGTATCATTTTCGTTCTGGTCCTTGGTGCGGTGGCATCTTCCTTCCATGTTCTTGTTTTATATGCGTTCAGGCGCACCTTGCCATCCTGTGCAACGTGTGCAAGCATGCACGCGCTACGCCGGCCGCTGTACAACGTCGCCGGCCCAGGTGTACCCGCAAAAGGATTGCTGCTACATGTAGCTGGCTACGGCCGTATAATCTACACAAAAACAAGCTTAAGATCTGATTAACAGCTTTCCCTATATAAATTCATTTTTCCTGAAAAATGTATGTAAGCGTGGTTCTTATTGTTTTTTCAAGGAGTTAGTTTGTACAATATCAACACACCGCAATTTAGAGCGTGTTTGGTCATAGGCATGGATTATCCGTGGCTTCCCAGAGTCTGACTGTGAACAAACGTGACATGAGCCATGTTCTACTGCTCATTTGTTGCCCACCAAATTCTATGTGGTCTTGATCCAGTCTGAACGAGATAAATACTCTCACTACTTCGCAAATACAAGCACCGGTTGTTTGGTTACGTACTACAGACAGAAAGATACTCTCACCCCTTTTTTTGTTAGCTACTCGATCGGGGTTCTATTGATCGGCACACACAGATACAAGGATTCAGAGTATGGAGTAGCTAATTCGGGTTACAAGCACGGATTTGTGCCGAGGAACAAGGAACTGGTAAGAGAGAGGTTGAGGTAGTTGGTGATGCCGCCGCCGCCGGGTTCGGGTTCGTGATCCAACTTGGATGCCGTCTCCGTTGCTTCTCTGTGTATACTTGTAGCTGGTGCGACCCGACAGTCGCAACTGATGGTGGTTGGGCCACGGCCCGTTGCGTCGGCCCATGATCTGTAGGGGGTTGTTAACACCCCTCCCTCCTTGAAACACGGCTTGACCCCAAGCCGTTTCCATAGAACAGAGAAGCTTTGAGCGGCCAGGGTCCCAAGGAATGTGAATTTGAACTTCTGGGAAAGCAGCAGAAAAAGTGCAGCATTACACGCACCTGGATACCCTGAAACTTGTAGTACCTTGAGGTCATTAGAGTCCAGATGTTCGAAGATGTCAATGTAGCTGTCGCGGGCAAGGCAGCTGATAATAGAGATCATTGCACACCTCCCTCCTTGAAAGACACCTTGTCCATCGAATGTCAGAAACAAGAGTAGTGCAGGCCCTTCATGGTACCAGAATAAGAGGCAGCAACTCTCATTATCTTTGCATGATAGCTCATTGGTGATGAATTTTGCATGAGACCTAGGTGGCCAGCCAAGCAGCATATGCATCATATCATGATGGTTCATTAACCAGAACTCATCTATGGCCAGAATAGATAAATCAAGATCGCTGAACATGTTGCTATTAATGGAACAATGTGCAGTGGGTGGTAGCAGTCGCTCATGAAGCAAATACAACAGAACAAAGTCATGAGCTAAGAAAGCATGATCTGAATACACCATGTCTTTTGAACCAACCCAGCTGTGTATACCATGTTGAAGGAGCAATAATTCTCTGTAGCTCTCCTTGTTGCTATGTTGCATCAGTGCTCTACTAACGCTCTTGACAAGGGAGTTAAGTCCAGAGAATGTATCACTTGAGCTAGGGATGATTGAACAGTACGGTCCCATATCAGACACATAGGGCAGTATGCCATACTGTTCCTTTGCTCGCACTAGCAATCTCGCCAGAGGGAAATTGATTGAATAACCACTTAGAAACAATCGGCAAGTTGAACATGCTGCCGTGACTAGTACTTGACCAATATTGCCAAAATGATCAAGCCAATGAGAACTGTCCCGAAGTAGAAGCCTGAATATGGTTGGTGCCAAAATGCTCTCACAGATTGTACCTTTGCATGTACAAGATAAACTTGAACAGTACACAACCATATCAACAGAATAAGCAAGGCTTGACTCGGACCACTTTAGCCGGCAACGATTCACCTTGGTTCTTATGCTGTCGAGAGTACCTCCTATTCCACTTCTATCCAGATGTAGGTCTTGTAAATGCACACAATGACTGCCACTTTTGGTAAGCTACAGTTCAAGCATTACCACTGGATGACAACTGGGCAAAAGGCCACTCAGAATTTTGTGCAGAACTGAACATGCAACAAAATTCATCTGACTGCTAGTGACAAAATATGCAGGAAAACATGAAGTATACTGATTTGCACATGATAATTGATCATATGAGCTAACTAGCCAATCCACTGAATTCAGAACCCCTAATTCCTTCAGGTCAGAACAGTTCATAGTAATAAGCAGCCGAGAAACGCAGTCACTTGCAATCACGTAATCAGCTGAAGATTGTACTGAATATTTCCAGCATACAATAAGCAAACAACCAGCAATTAACCCTGAACCGATGCAATCAGTCGAGGTGGAGATATTACCATAAAATACTGTGACCGAGAACTTCAGAACATCACAAAGTGTTGTAGGAGGACTATCAGGACTGCACTGCCAAGATAGAATTATAACGACATCACTTGGAGACCCATAGATGTAAATTAACCTGAAGGACGGCCATGGCAGGGGCCGTGTCTCATCTCCATTGGGATGAACATCCAGGAAAGAAGGCTAGGGAATAGGTCGATGTACAGGGACCTTGCTTGCAATGGGCTGAATAGAATTTGGCCTGAACTCGCCCGTCATGGCCATGGGCACTGCGGCAACATGGATGCGGATGGTGTCGAGGGCGTACTCGTTCGGAATCGGTGGCGATGACGCAACCAGTACAGGGGTGGCCACTGGATGACGGGGTAGGCAAACCATCAAACATGGGGCAGGCGACGCTACGACGCCACTGATGGCTTGGCCGTCGAAGGTCCCGTCACTTGCTGCAGATGCAGCAAGCACCGTGTGTCAGGACCCCGATGGATCCTGACGGGATTGGATTAAGAAGAAGAGGATTTTGGAGTAATTCGGTAGATAAATTGGATAAATTGAAGAACTAATAAAAGGTAAATTGCAGGAAAATAAAGATAAGAACTAGGGTTTCATTTTTTGGTTGCAATCACAGGATACAAGGGATGGCTTATAAAGACATAGGCAACTACTAGATGCCAATATGTAGAATACCTAATATACCCTCAGAGCTACCAACATACTACTATTGCATACCACTACTACTATCTCACATACCCTGACATTACTCGCCTCCCGAAGCCATTGGTCACCAATGGAACAAGTTTCTACAGAAACTTTTATCATTGACAATTATCCATCTTAATGCAGTCAACATATCAGGGAGGTAGAAATGTAATGAAGATAATATCCAGTTCCGAGAGCTGGAGATAGTTTGGTGAAGACCGCAGATTCTTCTCATTGCAATACTTCTTGACACCTTGCTGATGGACCAAACCAACGTTGCTTGGACAATAGGCTGTGATATTGGGGAATGCATTCTGAGTATGGCACCACGAATGACACTGTAACAAAGGCTGATCCATGAAGTGCTTCAGGTCATTAGGCTGCTCAATAAAAATTAATAGCTTGATACGAGTCTCGCTGCTGTGAACAAGGCTGAAAACACTCCTTTTGCAAGATGGAATGGCTTCAAGCAAGACACAATTATCCTGTATAGCTTGTACAGCTGAGAATTACTTACTGCCGGGAGGTTTAGCTGGTGGTTTTTCTAGCAGAACTTCCTCAAATATTACTCGAAGCACAATGAACTGATGTGCATTATCATGGGAAGGGAAATCGTTACTGCTGTCATTTGTGAGAGGGGTCACTAGAAATGCTGGAGCTCCCGGATCCCATAGCCATCTCAATCCTCTCAACACAAGTGCACTGCTGAGCTTGCTGGAGCTTGTGACAACTGAATCAGAGGTTTTTAGGACTGGAACATTGCAAGCCTTCACATCATCTTGTTGCTGCAGCTCAAGAGGTAAATCATGCGCATCTGAGATAATATTGAGACATGCACCAGAGCTATCAATTTCTAGTGCCTTGCTTGAACACGTGAGAAGTCTGTCACCTTCTTGCTGCTCTTTTTCGTATGGCTGTTGCCCAGGCTTGCTAGCGAACACACCAACAGACTCCTTCGAGAACAATGGCTCGGGTGTAGCTCTTTCTAGAGGATAATCTCCTGGCAGCGCATAGTAGTTGTGCTCAGTACCATCTGATCGGATCACAGTACGGCAATTCAGATTATGGAGACCATAAGCTTGAGGCAGTTCATCAAGGTTTTGCACACTCAGATTGGTGCTTCCACCTTGCACACAAGAGCTGTGAATCTGATTTGAATACCCAGAGCAACAATTGTCATATCTCGGTGCTATAACAGGCGTTCCATGGCCAAAGTTTGGCCTTGGCAATTCACCAAACACATGCTGAGCGACATAAGCAGTATTTGATGGCGTGGTGGATGCACTCGTTGCAGAAACAGAAGCAAACGTCTGCGCAGACACAGAAGAGGATGCACCGACAGGGGAGCTTAGAGAGCTGGCTGACGAATTTTCTGCTGCACTCGATTGCTTGCCAAACACCTTCGAACACCCCGAGTTTGGTATTGGCATTGTATCAAACACCTTCGAGGTGACATGAGCAGTACCAGTAACTCGCAATGATGATGAAGTTGGAATTGCTGAATTCGTTTGCTTGCTGATAGAAAGTGCAAACTGTGAGGCCATTGATGTGAGTTTTGCAAGCTCACCTTTGATAGTGTCGAAGGAAGTCCGTTGACGTGCTTGCTGCTGATCAAGACGAGCCTGTATGTTGAGGAACTCGGACTGCAGCCGATGGTGTATGGCATCCTTCGCTGGCACGCGCTGGTCTGATATCTTGCTCGCGAGAATCGGGTCGCCGTGGGTTGGGGTGTGAGTTGGCACAGGCTCCATCTCCGTGAGGTTTGTACCAGCAGAGTTGAGGAGCGAGAGCAGCGGTGCTATGTCAAGAGGCTCAAGCAGGGAGCTTGCCGACCTCCTTGGCGATGGAGGCAAAATGGAGGAGCCGGCGCGTGTGGTGTGTGGGAATGGGTGGCTAGGGGAGGACCACCGAGCGTGAAGGTTGAGACCGGATGTCTCGCGCTCACGGGATGAGGAGGATGCGCCGTCGGGTTCCTGGAGCTCGAGCATCGGTGTGGGGGCCGCCTGCATCTTGGAGGCGGTGGTGAGGAAGGTTGGGTTCGACGATTTAGCAAGGAGCGGAGCACCGGGGATTCGGTCGGGACGACTCGGGAGTGCGGTGGCCGGCCTCCGTGCGGGTGGCGATGGGGAAAACTTCACGGAATCGACAACGGGAGTAAAGGAGGTGGCGGCGGATGGGGAGGTGGGAGTGGCGCTAGAGAAGAGAGAAACACCAGGCGCGGGTGCTGGGTAGAGGATGGGTGGAGTCGGGGAGAAGCCGGACACGGGTGCCGAGAAGGCTGAGGGGAGAGGAACTGGAGCGGTGAAGTAGGGGAAAGGGTAGTGGTAGGGGTCGTACGTTGGTGGCGGCGGTGGCGGAGGGAAGAAGGGAAGAGGGGTTGGGTGGTAGGTGGCGGCGGCGTGGTAGGGAAAGGGGAAAGGAGAGGGCACGGTCGCCATGGACGGAAAGCAGACCGAAGAAAATCACCAAGGTTGGGGAAATCGCCGGGATAGAAGAAGAAGAACAAGTGGCCAGATTGGGGAAATCGAACGCAATCGAAGAGAAAAGGGAGGGAAGGGAGGGAAGCAGGCCGATGGATCGACTGCTCTGATACCACTTGTCAGGACACCGATGGATCCTGACGGGATTGGATCAAGAAGAAGAGGATTTTGGAGGAATTCAGTAGATAAATTGGATAACTTGAAGAACTAATAAAAGGTAAATTGCAGGAAAATAAAGATAAGAACTAGGGTTTCATTTCTTGGTTGCAATCACAGGATACAAGGGATGGCTTATAAAGACATAGCCAACTACTAGATGCCAATATGTAGAATACCTAATATACCCTCAGAGCTACCAACATACTACTATTGCATACCACTACTACTATCTCACATACCCTGACACCGTGTCGATGTCGCCGGTGCCCGTGTGCACCATAGGCGCCGTCATTGAGGCGATTGCTGACCTCGAATCGATGGAGTCACGAACCAGGCTCTCCATCGAGCAGTCCTTCAGCACGGATGAATCGAGTGGATCTGCCGTGGGCTCCTTCTCCGCGCCGTCTCCCTTGTTGCGGTAGACATGCTGCTGGAGCAAGTCCACCGCATCTTGCACACCCGGGGCCTGCGCTTCAACCGCCGGCTTCCAGGTACCTAAAGCTTCGGCGATCGACTGCCTGATCGATTGCTTGAACTCACTGCAAAACTCGGCGAGAAGATCCTTGAGATCGGCCTTCGTGGCGGATTCCATGGTGGATCAATTGTGTGGATGGGGAAAAATTGGTGAGAAAAATTGGGGAAAATTTCAGGAAGGGTGATGGGGTGGCTCTGATACCATATGTTAGCTACTCGATCGGGGTTCTATTGATCGGCACACACAGATACAAGGATTCAGAGTATGGAGTAGCTAATTCGGGTTACAAGCACGGATTTGTGCCGAGGAACAAGGAACTGGTAAGAGAGAGGTTGAGGTAGTTGGTGATGCCGCCGCCGCCGGGTTCGGGTTCGTCATCCAACTTGGATGCCGTCTCCGTTGCTTCTCTGTTGCTTCTCTCCGTATACTTGTAGCTGGTGCGACCCGACAGTCGCAACTGATGGTGGTTGGGCCACGGCCCGTTGCGTCGGCCCATGATCTGTAGGGGGTTGCTAACATTTGAGTATCAGAACAACGTTGTGTTCAACGGGGGCTTCGCCATCCCCGTGGGTGGTCGTTAGGAGGATTAGATAGGAGTATGAAGCGTGGCTCCTTGCCGGACTTTTTTGTGGTGAGGCATTGGGTTTCCTTCGCCAGCACCAGAGTGCTGGATTGCAGGCGAGTAGCCGTCTTTCCAATAAAATAGTAAACATGCGTGGTAAACAAATTGCAGCTGGACAATTGACAAATCATGGGGTACGACAATGCTATTAAGACAAGAATATTCATTGTAGTATTTAATTGGACATTACATCAAAATACATATACCGCTTGCTAGCTGCATCTATAACTAATAATCCACCTCGGGATCGCTATCCAGCATGTTACCCGAAAGTATTAAGTTGCAAGCAACAGATAATTGAAATAAGCAAAGTTTATATATAATGTAAGCAATGAATATAATCATATAGACATAAACACCGTTGTTTTACCCTAGTAGCAACAGCACATCCACCATCTTAGTTGTTTATGTCATCTCGAGCCCAGACACGTGCAGACATAAACCTACTATCTAGTATAAATACCCTCTCTTGGAGATACAAACAAATACTTGGCCAAAGTAACCACATGTATCGGAGAGCAAGTGATACGTCTCAAACGTATCTATAATTTTTGATGTTTCATGCTTGTTTTATATCAAATACCACATGTTTCTTCCAAAGTTTATATCATTTTATGACATTTATTGGACTAACCTATTAACCTAGAGCCCAGTGCCAGTTTCTGTCTGTTTTGTCTGTTTATTGCAGGAAAGGCCCAAAAATGAAATTGCTTGGAATTGTACGAAAATTTACAGGAATTATTTCCAGCACAAATAAGCCACAGAGCCAGAAAACCATCTGCAGGCGGGCCCCACAGCCCCCAAACGGCCTAGGAGCGCGGCCAGGGCCTACCCCACGCCGTGAGCCCGCTTGGCCCACCTGGTTACCGCCTCGCGTCGAATCTTCGCCTATAAATTCTCTCCTGACCTAAAAACGCGAGAGGACCAAAGACTTTTTCCAGAAATGCGTCCGAGCTCCACCGCCATCCGAAACCCTAGTTTCGGGGGTCAGCAGTTCCTGCTCCGGTACCCTGCCGGGACGGGGATTGACCCCGGAGCCATCTCCATCAACGCCACCGCCTCCATCATGATCCGCGAGTAGTTCCCCCATGGACTACTGGTTCTAACTGTAGCTAGTTGGTACTCTCTCTCCCATGTAGTTCAATACAATGATCTTATGAGCTGCCTTACATGATTGAGATCCATCTGATGTAATTGGTGTTGTGTTTGTTGGGATCCGATGAATTGTGGAATTATGATCAGTTTGTTCATCATGTTATCATACTTATGTTTTATTTAAGATCTTGCATGCTCTCCGATACATGTGGTTACCCTGATCAAGTAGTTGCTTGTATCTCCAAGAGAGGGTATTTATGGTAGATAGTGGGTTCATGCCTCCCGTGAGTTTGGGCACGATTGACAGAAACGTCTAAGAACGGGGATGTGCTGTTGCTACTAGGGAGAAAACAACTTTGCTATGCTTATGGGCACGTTTATCTGTAATCTG
The DNA here is from genome assembly GCA_947311845.1 of Poa pratensis. NCBI lineage: Eukaryota > Viridiplantae > Streptophyta > Magnoliopsida > Poales > Poaceae > Poa > Poa pratensis. Next base: position 25,560,919 of record CAMZMU010000114.1, on the reverse strand, counting down.
TATTGTTTACATTACACACTTTTCTTATTGCGATAATCTGTTGCTTGCAACTTAATACCTGCAGGAGACACGAAGCTATCCCGGGGGTGGATTATTCGTCATAGATGCAGCTAGCAAGCGGTCTATGTATTTTGTTGTAATGCACAATTGAATACTACAGTGAGCTACATCTTATCATAATATGCGTTGTCATGCCCTCACAATTTTATTAATTGCCCAACTGTAATTTGTTCACCCAACACATGTTCTTTGTTTGGAGAGTTACCACTAGTAAAGGTGGGAACCCCGGTCCATATTTCGCATCAAGCATATTTTCCTGCGCCACTGCCTCCACTGTTACTACTGTTGTTGTTACTTTACTGCTACTATTGCTCTCAAGTTACTGCTGCTTTCACATCACGTTTGTTATTAGTGCTTTCCCAGGTGTGGTGGAATTGACAACTCTGCTGCTAAGGCTTATAAATATTCTTTGTCTCCCCTTGTGTCGAATCAATAAATTTGGGTTTTACTTCACTCGAAGACTGTTGCGATCCCTTATACTTGTGGGTTATCAAGACTATTTTCTGGCGCCGTTGCCGGGGAGCATAACTCTACTTGTAAGTTCACTTGGGGAGTACACTCTAGTTCTCTCTCTGTTTTGTTTTTATTTTATTTTGTTTAGTTTAATTTTGTCTAGTTTTATTTTCCTTAGTTTACTTCTGTTTAGTTGTGTTTTGTTTAGTTTACTTTTGCTTAGTTTATTTTTGTTTAGTTTTATTTTTCTTATATATTAAAAAATCCATAAAAATTTAAGAACCGAAAAATCTAAAAAACTGTTGCCATGCCTATTTTTATGAAACTAGATGTTATTTGTGTGGTGGGTTCACTAAGGATAAACTAAATAAATTAAATGAACACCACTGGTCTGAAAAAGGGAAACATCTATCGCTACAAGTAATTAAATTGAATAATTTTGCTAGAAACTTGTGCTCTACATATGATGAATCTGGGTGCTTTAATGAATCTCCTTGCTATAGGAAGTGTAAACACCTCCCTTTCCAATGTGATTATAATGATAATGAAACTTTGGCTTCTTATGCTAGAGGATATTATGACTTTGATAACCTTGAGCAAATTGAAGATTTTTTTGTTTTTATGGGAGCTTATGAAATAGCTGCTTTGCTTAAAAATAGAGACGACGCTCCTTTTAAAACTAAGAATTATGAGATACTTGGATATTTCCTTGAGTATTATAATGATAATCCTTATATTACTGAATTTCTTGAGAAAACTTATTCTCGAGAATAACTTGTTACCTTTCAGGAACCTATGAAAGAAGAAACTGCTGAAACTGAAACTCATTGGATTAAAAAGAGGAAGAGAGTGATGAACAAAAGGAGGAAGAGTGAATTAGCTACCCATGTCTACCTTCTAATGAGAGTAACTCTTTAACTCTTACACTTTTTGATTGCCCTCCATGCTTACCAAAGGAGGATGAATGTTATATTCCTATGGATTCTTCTGAAATATCCCTTTTTGATGGAAATGATTGTGCTATTGTTGTTTACGATAATCCATGCTATTTTGATAAATCTTATGATAATCCTCTTTTTGTGCCTACTATTGATATTTGAAATAATGAGGAAGCTTGCTTACAAAATGTTTATGATAAAGCTCTAGATGATGGTCCTATATTGCTTGATAATATTAATTGTACTACTACTGAAAATGGATTGGAGAGGTATTGACTTTAGCTATATGGAGTCCCATATCTTTTGGAGTGATCAATCATCTCGTGTTAATATTTTAAAAGTGGGTTTGGAGAGTTCATGACTTTAATTAATTTTGATCCCACTATCTTGGAGCTTGATAAAATTATGTGTTTGTAGATCATGAAAAACATGCTTTATGTGATAATTATGTTGTTGAGTTTGTTCATGATGCTACTAGAAATTATTATGAGAGAGGAAAATAAGGTTGTAGAAATTTTCATGTTACTAAAACACCTCTCTTTATGTTGAAAGTTCTGAAGTTGTTCTTGTTTTATCTTCCCATGCTTGTCACTATCTTCTTCATGGATTTATTTATTTACAAGATTCCTATGCATAGGAAGTGGGTTAGACTTAAATGTGTTTCAAATTTGCTTCTTGATGCTCCTTTTGCTTCATTTTTCTATTCTTATGTGAGCATCATTAAAATCTCAAGCCTAGCTAAAAGGCATTAAAGAAAAGCGCTTGTGGGAGGCAACCCATGTTATTTTTGTTTTCTGTTTTCTTTTTGTTTTTGTTGAGTCAAGGATTTTTTACCACTGTAACATATCCTTTTTTATCTTTTTTCTTTTCGTTTGTTGTGCCAAGAGTAGCCTCTAATGGTAAGAAAGTGTTAAAGTTTGGTTTACTGTCCAGAAACAGATTTCTGTTCTTCACTGTACGAAAATCCAAAACATCACAGAACGTGATCTTGATCTGTAATTTTTTGTTCAGAAGCCTCAGGTTTATATCTAACTTCCGTTAGTTTATCATTTTCTGATTTGAGCAACGGAAGTGCCTCGAAAAAATTCATCTTTACTGGCTGTTCTGTTTTGACAGATTATGTCTCTGATTTTTTGCATTGTCTCTTTGCGGATTTTATGAGAGGTTCTCTAATGGAGGGCCACAAATAAGGCTTAGTAACAATAGCTGATGTTTTATTGAGTATTGTAATGTGTCTTTATAGAACCAAAGTGGATTAAATTTTTTGAGTACTAACCCCTCTAATGAAGTTTATGAGAAGTTGTGTGTGAAGGAAGTTTTCAAGTGTCAAGAGAGAGGATGATGAAAGAAGATTAAGAAGGGATAAAAGCTTAAGCTTGGGATGCCCCGCTGCACCCCAAGGAAATATTCAAGAAGTCACAAGCATCTAAGCTTGGGGATGCCCAAGGCATCCCCTTCTTCATCAACAATTATCAGGTCATCTCTAGTGAAACTATATTTTTATTGCTTCACGTATTATGTGCTATTCTTGGAGCGTCTTGTGTGTTTTATTTTCTGTTTTTTTTTTGTTTTGTTCTCTGATCATATCAATGTTGGATCCTAACTATCTTGTTTGGGAGAGAGACACGCTCCGCTTTTTCGTAGAATACTCTTGTTCTTCACTTATACATGTTGAGTATTCTGTGTTTGATCTTATAAGCTTCTAGCTCTTGTTTTTCATGTATCTCATGTTCAGAGCTATTAGTTTCTTTTATAGAAAGTACTCTCTTGCTTCACTTATATTAGTTAGGAGAGTTGGTTAATATGTTGGTATAGAAAATGTCATGCATGTGGTAGTGGTATAATGAAAAACTTGCATAGTCTTGTAGATCATTGAACTTTGGTAACTTGATTCTTGCAAATGTTTTGAAATATTAAATAATTAGATGTTAATGCTTGCTGGTTACTTAAGTTACAACTTGTTAGTGGATTGTTGTCTTTAAGCTTGTACCGTGCTACAAACTCTACTAAATTGTTGAAGGTGTAGTTGGTCTTGATAGCTTTTCATGTCTGAAAGTAATTCGTAATAACATAGTTGTGTGCTAAGGTCGAGGGATCTAACGGGGTACTTGTGCCGCCGTGAACGGCCCTCTTTGGAGTATATTTTAATCATGCTCTTAATGTTGAACCTGCTAGTTGTATGCAATAAGCTTGTCAGTTCTTTTTGACTAATGTTAAGCTACGGTTTTGGCACTTCCACCATCCAAATTTTTCTAGCCTCTTTGGTGATGTGCATTGCTCTTTTATCACAATGAGAGTTGGTGCATACTTCGCCAGTACATCCAAAACCAGTGGGAGGACTTCCTCTTGTTGTCCTACACATAAGCCCATACATCTTCCTCAAAACAACCACCATACCTACCTACCACAGCATTTCCATGGCTGTTCCGAGATATATTGCCATGCAACTCCCATTATATATTACATGACTTGTTGTCATTCATCATTTATTTATTTCTTTGCATGATTCTATACAGCTGATGTGTGGTTTTATCCATGTTACGCTAGATCATTGCACATCCTGCTACATTGGCAGAGGCATACAGTTTTATACATCATGTTCTATTTATTATGAGTTATTTGTACAAAAAGTGTGTTGTCATTTTAGAGTGTTGCCCCTTCCAGAAAAGTGAAAAGAGCTGCGGAGGCCATCGAAAAGAGAAATAGAAAAAGAAAAAAATTAAAAAAAAAGAAAAAAATAAATTAAGAGGGGGCAACACTACTATCCATTGTTTACACTTGTGCTTATGTTTAGCACCTGCAGTTTCATAGTTATCATATTTTGTGCTCATGTTTAGCACCTATACTCCATTTGAGAGAGTTTTCATGTTTCATTAGTATAACTATGTGGGGAATTTTCATTATAGAACTTGGGCTGTATATTCCAATGATGAGCCTCCTCAAAAGTGCTCTAGGTCTTCATGAGCAACCGAGTTGGATGCAACCCACTAGTTTCATTGGAGAGATTTCATACACATATAGCTCTGTGTGCATCCGTTGCATGGCAATCACTACTCCTTGCATAGTTTCGATTATAAGACTTCCTCTTGTCTAATGATCACTTATAGCTTTGTGAGCCTTTCTTCCATTGGCCTTCCAAACCCCCATTATTATTCTATTTGCGATAACATCCTGGTGCTAATACCAGATGCTTACGCTCACCGGTTGAGTAAAACTTCGAAACAGTTGATTCATAAAGTTCATGTTTATTTTTACTTGACTGGATCCATTCTATGTTGTGAAAAATTGCTTGATGCTTGGATTGAAGGATATAACTGCTACACTGAATACTTAAATCATCTATAATGAACTTTGTACGGTTTCATGTCTCTAAAGCATCATCCATGAAAAGTTTTAGCTTGTTTAACTATCTTGCTTTATTATCTTTTGCTTAATATCAATTATAGACATTTGCTTTGAATGATTTGATCTCAGTTCACATGCCTTACATCACTATTGGATCAAGATTATGTTAGTAACATGTCACTTCAAAAATTATCTTTTTTATCATTTACCTACTCGAGGACGAGCAGGAACTAAGGTTGGGGATGCTTGATACGTCTCAAACGTATCTATAATTTTTGATGTTCCATGCTTCTTTTATATTAAATGCCACATGTTTCTTCTAAAGTTTATATCATTTTATGACATTTATTGGACTAACCTATTAACCTAGAGCCCAGTGCCAGTTTCTGTCTGTTTTGTCTGTTTATTGTAGAAAAGGCCAAAAAATGAAAGTGCTCGGAATTGGACGAAAATTTACGGGAATTATTTCCAGCACAAATAAGCCACAGAGCCAGAAGACCATCTGCAGGCGGGCCCCACAGCCCCCAAACGGCCTAGGGGCGCGGCCAGGGCCTACCCCGCGCCGTGAGCCCACTTGGCCCACCTGGTTACTGATACTAGGCCTGGAATTCGAGCCGAGCCAAGCCGCCTCGGCTCGACTCGTTCAAGCTCGGTCAACTAGCGAGCCTGACTCGCCTCGACTCGTTCAACAAACGAGTCCAGAACTGGAACTCGGCTCGGCTCGCTAAACTCACGAGTTTGCTCGTTTAACTCGGTAAAACTGTTAACATGCATTATAATAGATTGTATGCATATTTTTTTTAATTATTTGGACTTGTATGATGCAATTATCACTACAATCTATACAATATGACAATATCAAGTAATATCTAGTCGTTAAATTGTGATAATCAGGTAAAATAATTCACGAAAGACAAAAATAATGTAACGATTTATTTTTTACCGAGTTAAACGAGCCAAACGAGTAGCTCGAAACTCGGCTCGTTTAACTCGAACTCGTTTAGCGTCTAAAATGAAAACTCGGCTCGGCTCGTTTAGCAATGAGTTCGAGTCAAGCCAAGTCGAGTTCCGAGCTACTCGTTTAACTCGTGAGTTTCGAGTTTTAATTCCAGCCCGAACTGATACGTCCATTTTGCATCACCATTTTATATCATAATTTACTGCTATTCATTGATATATTTCATATTTGGATATAATACTTATGTTATTTTATCTTATTTTGCATGTTTGATGATTATTGGAGAATTAACTGCCGGAGTCAGGATTCAGCTGGAAAAGCATCGTCAAGACATCCTATTTATGAAGATCGACAATTCACGGAAAATATACAGACGTTCCTATTTTATCAGATGCCGGAGCCAGCCAAAAGGGGAGGCTGAGATGGGCCACGAGGGGCCCACACCACCCCACGGCGCGGGGCCCACCATGGCCGCGCCGGGGCATGGTGTGGCCTCCCTGGCCCACCTCTGACGCTCACCCTTCGCGTATTTCTACCCCGAGAAACCCTAAGACACGGGGGGCGAGAGAAAATATTTCGCCGCCGCCACGAGGCGGAAACCACAGAGAGAGAAAAAGCTCTCCGGCAGGGAGAAATCTACCGGGGAAATTCCTTCCCGGAGGGGGGAAATCATCGCCATCGTCACCTCATCACGCTGGACTTCATCGGGATCATCATCATCACCATCTCCACCGCCGTCACCATCATCTCCACCGCTCCACTTCGTTCCGCTGTAACATCTAGGGTTGTACTTTGTCTAGTTCATAGGGGAAACTTTCCCGGTGTTAATTACTCCTTGTGGTTGATGCTATTAAGTTTTATCGGTGAATTAAGTTTATGTCCAGATTGTTATTCATCATTATATCACCTCTGATCATGATCCATATGATGTCTTGTGAGTAGTTCGTTTAGTTCTTGAGGACATGGGAGAAGTCATGATGTTAGTAGTGAAATTATGTTGAGTAATATTTAATGGTTTGATATTTAAGTTGTGGTGTTATTCTTCTAGTGGTGTCATGTGAACGTCGACTACATGACACTTCACCTTTATGGGCCTAGGGGAATGCATTGTGTATTCGGCTACTAATTGTGGGGTTGCTGGAGTGACATAAACCTAAACCTCCGTTGGTAAACCGATGCACGAGGGAGTGTAGGATCTCAGAGATTAAGGCTGTGGTTAGATTTATCTTAATTACTTTCTTGTAACGCGGATGCTTGCAAGGGGTTTAATCACAAGTATGTATTAGTCCAAGTTAGGGCAGTGCATTAGCATAGGTTCACCCACACAACACTTATCAAAACAATAAAGATTAATCAACTGTATGAAGCGAAAGCACTTGACGAAATTCCCATGTGTCCTCAAGAACATTTTGCCATCATAAGTAAACAAACCGGCTTGTCCTTTGTGCTAAAAAGGATTGGGCCACTTGCTGCAATTATTATTACTGTCTTTTATTTACTTGTATTTCATTTATCTGCTATATCAAAAACCCCTAAAAACTTGTCTGCTAGTATTTACAGTGAATCCTTGATCAAAACTACTTGTCAACACCTTCTGCTCCTCGTTGGGTTCGACACTCTTATTTATCGAAAGTACTACGATACACCCCCTATACTTGTGGGTCATCAAGACTATTTTCTGGCGCCGTTGCCGGGGAGTGAAGCGCTATTGGTAAGTGGAATTGGTAAGGGAAACCTTTACTGTAAGTGCTGTTTTTATTTCTGCTTGCTGCTTTATTTTATTATGGAGAGATCTCCATTTGAATCCCTATTTGGGAAGGCTACTGCCACTGCTAAGGTAGTAGATGACCGCCGCCTGCTGAATTTGATCCATTTAAAATACCTATGAAAATTGTTGAACATGTTATGGATAACCGCTATGTTGGAGATGGAACCATCCATCCTGGTGATCATTTACTTTTATACATGAATTATGCGAGTTATTCAAATGTGCAGGTATTTCAATGGAAGAAGTCAAGAGGAAGTTATTTTCTATATCATTGAAGGGCAGAGCTGCGGAATGGTATAAGATGCTGAAGAATGGCCGATCTATTGGCTGGGAGGAAATTGTACCTCTCTTTTATTCTAAATTCTATCCTCCTAGTGAGATTCATCAAGATCAAAATCTATATATAATTTTTGGCCTCATGATGGAGAAAGTATTGCCCAAGCGTGGGGGAGATTGAAGTCACTAATGCTCAAATGTCCCATTCATGAGCTCCCAAGTAATATTGTTATCAATAATTTTTATGCAAGGCTTTCTCTTCATGATAAGGATTTATTGGATGCCTCTTGTTCTGAATCATTCACTCGTACTGAAGAAGAAGTTAAATGGGACCTTCTTGACCGTATTCAGGAAAATACTGAAGGATGGGAGAACGACAAAGGTAGAAAGTCAGGTATAAATTATGATTATGAATGCATTAAATCTTTTATGGAGACTGATGATTTTCGTAATGTTAGTGCTGTTTATGGTCTTGATTCTCAAGTTGTTGCAAATTATTACAAAGCTTTTGCCTCTTATCTTGATGTGCCTAAGAAGGATTTGAATAAATATCATGAATCTTATAAAGATAAAGCTAGTTCGGCCATTGTTAAAAATATTGAAGTTCATACTGTTGATCACAATTTGCCTGAACCTTATATTGAAAGAATACCTTTTCCTGTTAAAGTAAAGGAACATTCTATGATAGCTAGTGTGGTTAACAAGAGTACAAAGAAAGCTGTAAAACCTGATGAACAAATAACTGTTGAGCCTGTAATAGCAATAGTAAAGGACCTTGTCACCGAGAGTGTAGAAGGAGAACATATTATCTTCTGTGAAGATGCTTCTAATATTGTTTCACATCCTAGTAAATCTAGGAAAACAAGTGTTCATGTGCGCTCAGTTAGGATAGGAGAACATTGCTAGTATGGTTTATGTGATATTGGTGCAAGTTCAAGTGCCATACCTTATGAACTTTATAGAGAAATCACGCATGAAATTGGTTCTTGTGAACTTGAAGAAATTGATGTGGTTATTCAGCTTGCTAATAGAGAAACAATTTCTCCGATTGGTATTGTTAGAGATGTGGAGGTTTTATGTGGTAAGACTAAATACCCTGCTGATTTTCTAGTACTTGGTTCAGCAGCTAGTAAAACTTGTCCAATTATTTTTGGTAGACCTTTCTTAAACACTTGTGGAGCTGTTATAGATTGTAAGAAAGAGAAGATTTATACTAAATTTGGTGGAGAATCTTATGAGTTTAATTTTTCTAAGTTTGCTTAAAATCCTTATGAAACCGAATTACCTAATGAAGATTCTCGAGTTGAACAACTCGCTGCTACTGCTCTTGCTCCTAACAATGCTTTGCAGCAATACATGGAAGAACACGAAAGTGAGGAATTTATGGAAGAGAGAAATGAGATTGATAATATTTTTCTTCGTCAACTAGTAATACTTAAACATAATTTACCGGTGGAGGACTTGGGTACCTCTCCACCTCCAAAAGAGGATCCTGTTTTCGATTTGAAACCTTTACCTGCTAATCTTAAATATGCTCATATTGATGATAAGAAAACATATCCTGTTATTATTAGTTCTCAACTTTCAGGTAATGAAGAGGCAAGGTTACTAGATGTATTGAAGAAACATCGAGGAGCTATTGGATATACCCTGGATGATTTAAAGGGGATTTCTCCTGCTATATGTCAACACGCCATCAACATGGAAGATGATGCAAAACCTGTTGTTGAGCATCAACGCCGTCTAATTCCTAAGATGAAGGAAGTGGTAAGAAATGAGGTATTAAAACTCCTTGAAGCTTGTATAATTTATCCTATTACTGATAGTAGATAGGTAAGCCCTGTGCACTGTGTTCCTAAGAAAGGAGGAGTTACTGTTCTGCCAAATGAAAATGATGAACTTATTCCTCAAAGAGTAGTTGTTGGGTATATGATGTGTATTGATTTTCGAAAAGTTAATAAAGTTACTAAGAAAGATCACTATCCTTTACCTTTTATTGATCAAATGTTAGAACGATTGTCCAAGAAAACTCATTTTTGCTTTCTTGATGGTTATTCTGGATTTTCACAAATCGCTGTTAGAAAGAAAGATCAAGAGAAAACTACTTTTACTTGTCCTTATGGAACTTATGCTTATAGGCGTATGCCTTTTGGTTTGTGTAATGCTCCTGCTACATTTCAAAGATGCATGTCTGCCATTTTTCATGGTTTTTGTGAAGAAATTGTGGAAGTATTCATGGACGATTTTTCCGTCTATGGAACTTCTTTTGATAACTGCTTGCACAATCTTGATAAATTTTTGCAGAGATGTGAGGAAACTAATCTTGTTCTTAATTGGGAGAAATGTCACTTTATGGTTAACTAGCAAGGTGGCCCACGCACATGCGCGGGCAAGGTCTTTATTGTCTTTATTTATCTTTCTTTGATATTAAATCAATAAAGTTATGTGTTCGTCATTATGGAATTGTTCTTTCTAGGCATAGCACGTGTATAGGAAATCATTATTGTGGCACAATGTCGCATAAATTCAAATGTTGATGTAAAACCAATGATCGATAAGCATCGATGATACACAACATGTCTAACATATCTCTATTTGCAAATGTGGATTCTCGTGTGAAGGATTATACATGGTAAAGCACGGCCACTTCTGCTTCACTTAAGTATGTATATTAGAATATGAATGGAATATGTTCTGCTAAGCCGTGTTCACATAGACATCTGGACTATATAATTTGACCAAATGCGAGACTTGACATCAAATTTCATATAAGCTAGAGGTGCAAATTAATGAAAAGAAGAATTTCATTAACAATCTGTCTTTATATGCTCAAAATAAAATGTCTCTGGAAGCAAGATATTGTGATGTTCACGATCTTTCCAAATCTCAGCTCATACCCCAAAGTGCCATTCGTTCCTGTATCTGAAATCCAGAGATCGTAATGTTCATAATCTTTCCAAACATAGTTCGTACATACGGTGCCATACAATTATGGATGTTTACTACTGAGAGAGGTGGTAGTAGCTGTCAGCAGTTGAAAACACTTGAATGAAAACTTCGTCCTTAAAGTCATCTGGCTAACAAAGTATAGTGAAGGCCAGTTGGAAAAAACTCCAAAGAAATAATAGCATGGGAAAGTCTCCCATTACCTTAGAGAATATTTCAATCTCAGATGAACATTGTTGATGATATTATCCTTTCAAGATGAAATGCATCTTCCACAAATCACCACATCTCAAGAAATCAATATAAATATCTTGACCTGAAGCCTGGGCCTAGAAACATAAGGATATAAACAGTGTTTCAGGTTTGCATTTTTCATCAACCTTATAGTAATATTACACATGATAGGAGAGTGTACCAATAGATACAATCATCACGATCCAAAGTGCAGACCCAAGGATAAAGATTACAACGACCGGGCATTCAGAAAATTGTAAAAAAAAAACCTTGCAATCTGCTTGCTTTATCTCAAACGCATTTAATGTGCTTAGAGGGGTATCAGAGAACTCCGTATGGATTGTTGTACTCTATTTAACTGGACAATTAAAAAGGACCGGAGCTGCATGAGATTATCCTAACCCATGTAATTCAAATAATGTGTCAATACCATTTTCTGCTAGCTGGTCTTAATTGAGCAGAACTACCCCAGCTTCATCTCACGCATACATGTTTGTATTGCTGCTACACTTGATTTAGGATCGTGGACAGCTGGCCGTACAAAAAACAACTAATCGATGCCTAGAACCATAATTAACTGGAAAGAAGAAAAGAAGTAACATATGTATCACGGCTGAGCTACCAGCGAAGTTCGCGTACACTTAAGTATCCTTGCAAATCCTCCGAATCCTTCAGGCTGGGGAGATCCAGATCCCGTCAACTCGAGCACATTCGTGCGCCCGGAATTGTCCCCAACCGACTGGTTCTCGAACGGCGATTTACTCTTCCACAATAGTCCGCCAAAAAATTTATCAGCTACTAATCTCTCGCTGATTTGCGGGCAATATCAAAATAGCGTCAAAATGTAACACCATAGCTTCACGGAGGAGATCGACGTTATTGCTCACCGCATGATGCCTGAAACTGGCGTCGAATGTATTTCCGCTAGTCATATTGTGCTTCGGAGGAGATATCCGTGCACTGGATGTCGAAAGGGAGCTTGCAAGTTGGACGGGATTTTTTACTGTGCATGCGTCGGAATCTGCTTATAGGATTTGTCATAATGCAAAATTGTGTAAGATCATGACCTAATTGAATTACTAAAAAGTGAAATTAAGTTGCAAAAATACCACCATCCTATATTTTTTAAGTAGCGCCTGCCCAACTTAGCTGCTGCATGTTAGTCTGAACGGAAAATTCGCATCAACCTATGATTTGAGTGCATATCAAACTTTTTCTATGTGTGCTAAACTGATAATAAAACAAACGTGTGCGCGTGCAATAAGTAGCTATACTTACGGGAGAGCTGGATGGTTTGGATGAATCGATCAAGCACCGTTCCAATGCTTCAGTTGTTGTTGACGCTGTGTAGCCTGACGTGTTAGTGACGTGGAGGAGCCGGCCGGTGTCTTGCAGCCTTTGTCAGCTTGGTGAATTCAAATTTTGGAGGTATATCCGGATATTCTATACTCATACAAAAAGTTTCAATAAAAAAGTGTCCTCTACAGAAAAGACACCATAAAAAATGTCTTCTCTTCACCAAATTTTGTGTACAAATATAGAAAATCCGGATGTACACCCGACATTTTTATTTTGATTTTTTGTAAATATGTTACGTTGAAATGGTTGTAGTAAGCTTTAAGATTGGATCATTGGAACATGCGCGTACGCAATTCTGTATTGAAATTTTAGTATAATATCGCTTCGGCATAAACTTGTGATTCTAATATCTGCAAAGGAGGTCGGGAAATATCTATAAACACCAAACTGCAAACTGCAAAGGAAACTACAGTAGAAAAATCATATGTTATGTAACGATGGGTTAACCGAATATTTTAGTGTGGACAAACGACTAACCGTAAAACATACAGTATTATCCAAACAATAATAGATCTAGTACTAACTTAATATATATTTCACAATCACGTGAGACATATCGAGAAGGCATGCTAAGTAGGGTCACACATACAATTAAAAAATTATTGTAATAATCAGCCAATATTTGTAACCCTGCTCAAGGATGCGGCCTAAAATCGCTAGATGATAGCAATGGAATATTCACGCTTGGTCCCTCTTTTATGGTAACTTATTTGAGCAAATTTATTTTTGAACTGTTTCATTAACAGACTATTTGTGTAAAACACACTTCTCTTTTATATGGTACAAAGTTAAAACTTCAGATCAGAATAGAGCAATTCGCGCTAGTAGGTAATCTTTTTTTCTGCTGGTTGTTATACGTGGACCTTGTAAGTTGCTGAAGCTGACAATATGTTTGTATTGAACAAAATAAGATGGAATAGACAATAAAAATAGCCATGTGCTATTACCTGACTCAAGGCTGTACGGTCGTGTGTGTTGTGTGCATGAGGCAAGTGCTGCATCCATCGATCCACTTTTGCACGTTCGTCCACTGCTGCATGCGACATGCATGAGGCAATTCATCAATTGATAGATCCATCTTTTCTTGTGCCATATGCATCAGCCTGATCGATCCATCTTTCCGCGGCCGCATGCATCAGCCACACGATTGAAACCTGATGGCGGCCGCTGTGCATGCACGACTGCAAGGGAACCCGAGCCATACGGCGGCAGCAGCAGCATACGTGAGGATATGTGAGGGATCGGAAATTCGGAATAATGGCGGCGGCGGCAATGCGCGTAAGGAGACGCTATTTTCATGGTTGCTCTTAACCTTCCAGATTGTTATATTTTTTAGGTACGGGAGAGGACCTAAGCACGTTCTTTACAATGGCATTGGTGGGTAATTTCCTGGATATTAAATCTAACGGATGTAGTTTTTTATCTGCTAAAATTAAAGGTCAGATGTTTCTAATTATTGTGGGATTTTCTAATGGAATTCTCTAATTTCTGTTTAGCCCATAACCCACTTTTAATATATAATAAATGAAGAGATTGTTCTGGGACATAAAATTTCTGAAAGAGGTATTGAAGTAGACAGAGCTAAAGTTGAAGCAATTGAGAAAATGCCCTGTCCCAGGATGTTAAAAGTATTCGTAGTATTCTTGGTCATGCTGGTTTCTATAGGAGGTTTATTAAAGATTTCTCTAAAATTTCAAAACCTCTTACTAATCTTTTACAAAAAGATGTACCTTTTGTTTTTTATGATGATTGTAAGGAAGCTTTTGAGATTCTAAAAAAAGCTTTAATCACTGCTCCTGTTGTTCAGCCTCCTGATTGGACTTTACCTTTTGAAATTATGTGTGATGCTAGTGATTTTGCTGTAGGTGCTGTTCTTGGACAGCGAATAGATAAGAAGTTGAATGTCATTCATTATGCTAGTAAGACTCTTGATGCTGCTCAAAAGAATTATGCTACTACTGAAAAAGAGTTTTTAGCAGTAGTCTTTGCTTGTGATAAGTTTAGACCCTATATTGTTGATTCGAAAGTTACTATCCATACCGATCATGCTGCTATTAGATACCTTATGGAAAAGAAAGATGCTAAGCCTAGACTTATAAGATGGGTGCTTTTATTACAAGAATTTGATTTGCACATTGTAGATAGGAAAGGGGCTGAAAATCCTGTCGCTGATAACTTGTCTAGATTGGAAAACATTTCTTATGATCCTGTTCCTGTTAATGATAGTTTTCCAAATGAACAATTGGCTGCGATAAAGGTAAGCTCGCGAGAGAGTCCTTGGTATGCTGATTACGCTAACTTTATTGTTGCCAAGTATTTGCCTCCAACTTTATAGCTCAACAAAGAAGAAAATTCTTTTATGACTTGAGGCATTATTTTTGGGATGACCCACACTTATATAAAGAAGGAGTGGATGGTATAATGCGAAGATGTGTTCCAGAATTTGAACAAAAAGAGATATTAAGAAATGCCATGGAAGTGCTTATGGAGGACATCATGCTGGAGATAGAACTGCACAAAAGGTTCTACAATCAGGTTTTTATTGGCCTACTCTTTTTAAAGATGCGAGAAAATTCATTTTATCATGTGATGAATGTCAAAGAGTTGGTAATATAACTAGACGTAATGAAATGCCCATGAATTATTCTCTTGTTATTGAACCTTTTGATTGTTGGGGATTTGACTTTATGGGTCCTTTTCCTCCTTCTGATGGTTATACTCATATACTTGTTGCTGTTGATTATGTTACTAAATGGGTAGAAGCTATACCAACTCTAGTGCTGATGGAGAAACATCGTTAAAAATGCTTAAAGATATTATTTTCCCTAGGTTTGGTGTGCCTAGATATCTTATGACTGATGGTGGTTCTCATTTTATTCATGGTGCTTTTAAAAACACTTGCTAAATATGATGTTAATCATAGAGTTTCTTCACCTTATCATCCTCAAACAAGTGGTCAGTAGAATTATCAAATAGAGAGATTAAATCTATTTTGCAAAAAACTGTTAATAAATCTAGAAAAAATTGGGCTAGGAAGCTTAATGATGCTTTATGGGCTTATAGAACTGCTTATAAAAATCCTATGGGTATGTCTCCTTATAAAATGGTTTATGGAAAAGCCTGTCATTTACCTCTAGAATTAGAACATAAAGCTTATTGGGCAGTTAAAGAACTTAATAGAGATTTTAAACTTGCTGGTAAAAAGAGGTTACTTGACTTGAGTTCTTTAGATGAATGGAGAAGTGAAGCTTATGAAAATGCTAGACTTTTAAAGAGAAAGTGAAACAATGGCATGATAGGAGAATCCTAAAGAGAGAATTTAATGTTGGTGAGAAAGTTCTGTTGTATAGGTCTCGTCTCAGATTTTTTGCAGGAAAATTACTTTCAAAATGGGAAGGACCTTATGTTGTTGCAGAGGTTTACCGTTCAGGTGCAATAAAAATTACTTCGCTTGATGGTGACAAACCTCAAGTGGTTAATGGGCAAAGACACAAGCATTATATTTCTGGAGATTCTTATAACGAAGACGTTGATATTATTCAAGTAGTGACTCCGGAAGATTTTATTAAAAGTCAAATTCAGAAAACTGCAGAGTCTGTTTTCGAATAGGTAACAGTTTTGGTAAGAAAAAGTTCGTTCGACTTCCCAACTTATATTTTTTGTTTTTATTAAATATGGAAAATTACGAGCCGAAAAAGGGGAGGAAACGGTGCCCGAGGGCACCACACCACCCCACGGCGCGGGCCCACCTTGGCCGCGCCGGGGCATGGTGTGGGCGCCTCGGAGCCCGTCTCCGACCCAGTTTCGACCTGGACTTTCCTTTTGTTGTTAAACTTTTCGCTATATAATTCTCCGGATCCCCCGAGGTCCGTATATCGTTTTCTCGTCGTGTTTTCATTTCGAGCTGTTTCTGCCAGGAATTGTTCTCAGATTTAGAAGTGCCATGGTCTCCTCCAACAACAACAAGGGCAAGGAGGCTCTGGAAGATGATCTCAAGATCCCAAGCTGGAGGAGGAAGTCAAGAGTGAAGCTGAAGATGAAGTAGAAGAAGACCGCGTTCACACCCGCGCGCTACCATTGCAAGTATCGGAGTGGTGGCGAATCCATTCAACCCAAAGAGGAACGCGCGGATGAGCACAGGGGGAAGGTTCCAGTCATTGCTTAGCTCCAAGGACATCTTCTCCAGGCATCAATAACCCTTTCCATACTCTAATCCATAAGTATCAATTTGAAAGAGTTCCTGAGGCAGAACTACCCACTAGTTGGAATATAGATCGTTCTAACAATGCAGGAAAAGAGGGCTCTAAGTCTGATGAGAAGTGGGGAAATAATTCCAAGAGCTGGGACTCACAGTCTGATAGGTTCATGAACCGTATTGAGCACAACACGGAGTTGATTCGTATTCTCACTTACAAGATTGACGAATTGAAGGAATTGGTTGAGAAGCTTATTAGGGATTCACCATCGCCACCGAAGGAGTAATTCATCATTGGTATTGGCATCCCCTTGGCTTGTTCCAAGCTTGGGGGGAGCGCCGCGGTATCACCACCATTATCTTTTACCTTTTACTTTTCACTTGAGTCATATCATGAGTAGAGAAGTTATCTTATAGGATGGTTTGCAATGTGGAGTATCACTCTTTTAGTTATCTATGTATCCCTTGGTGTGAGTGTGTCTTTGTTTAGAATATTAATGAGAAGTTTTATCATTTACTTTCTGCACACTTTATTTTAGTTTGCAAATTTCTGTCATATGAATGATCTTGTTGTTAGTATTGGCATCACTTTGGGAGCATCAAGTAAATCTATTTGGTTTTGGCAAACTTAGCATTGGTCAGTAGCAACAATACTTTGAGGCTTAAGTAGAAAAGAGGGATTGCATGTAGATATATTATCTCATTATCTTTCTTTCTTGTTGGCTCATGAGCTTAGTATTCTTAAGTTAAAATTATTTGTGCCTACAAGGAAGATTGCATGATTGTTTCTATTACATTTATATTTGTTTGTATCCCTCAACTCTTATGCTTGCTACCCAGCCTTGCTAGCCAAAAACCTGTACTGAGAGGGAATGCTTCTCGTGCATCCAAACCTTGAGCCAAAACCCATGCCATTGTGTCCACCATAACTACCTATATGTGGTATTTCCTTGCCACTCCAAGTAAATACTTCATGTGCTACCTTTAAACTATTCAAAAGCTATTACTCCTTATTTGTGTCACTGTTTACTAGCTCATGAGGAAGTACGTGGGTTATTCTTTATTTAGCTTGTCAGACAGACTTTCACCACCAGACTAGCGGCATATACATCCGCTTATCTGCTAATTTTGCAAAAAGAGCTGGCAAATGGGGTGCCCAGTCCCAATTAATTACAACTTTAACCGCTTAATTCTCTTCACATTTTTGCCCTGATTTATCAGACAAGCAATGATACCAGTGAAATATCTGCATGTGTAAACAAAAGAGAAAAGAGGGATGATCTGCCTTGCTGGTAGAAATAACGTCCTTCATGGGAGCCGCTCTTGAAAGTCTGGTTGACAAGAGAGATATTGTTTTCACCCATTGCCATTCGTTGACAATTCTCATACACCACTCAAAACTTATATTTTTTCTCTATATGATTTCAAAAACTTAAAAAGCTCTAGCACATGATTTAATCCCTGCTTCCCTCTGCGAAGGGCCTTTCTTTTACTTTTATGTTGAGTCAGTAAACCTATTCCCTTCTTTCTTAAGCAAGCATTTGAGTTGTTGTGATTCAACCATCTATATATTATATTTTCAATCATGTTTTTATCCTTCCTTGTTTTGCACAAGTCTTTTATCTGAAGGAATATAACTTTGAAAGTTATCAATGACTGTAAGGAAATTGTGATAATTGAGCATGTAAGTTCTGCAATATAGCTCCAATATAAGGACTCTACTCGAAAGATAAGTACAATCTGTTAATTGTTCTCTGACCAAGAACGAAGTTTGCCATCACCAAACTATGATTTTCTTTATGCACCTTTATTGTGATTTCCATTACTCGTTTCAAGTTAAGTTATATGAGGGGAAGTTGCTGTCTAAATGATTTGTGTATTGATAAATGTTGATGCTTCTTGTCCGTATTCTTTATTATCGACGCTTCACTCCATAAACCTGTGGTCTTGTTTACTGAGTTCAGTTTTCGCTTGGGGACAAGCGAGGTCTAAGCTTGGGGGGAGTTGATACGTCCATTTTGCATCACTATTTTATATCATAATTTACTGCTATTCATTGATATATTTCATATTTGGATATATACTTATGTTATTTTATCTTATTTGCATGTTTGATGATTATTGGAGAATTAACTGCCGGAGTCAGGATTCAGCTGGAAAAGCATCGTCAAGACACCCTATTTCTGAAGATCGACAATTCACGGAAAATATACAGACGTTCCTATTTTATCAGATGCCGGAGCCAGCCAAAGGGGAGGCTGAGATGGGCCACGAGGGGCCCACACCACCCCACGGCGCGGGGCCCACCATGGCCGCGCCGGGGCATGGTGTGGCCGCACTGGCCCACCTCTGACGCTCATCGTTCGCGTATTTCTACCCGAGAAACCCTAAGACACGGGGGGAGCGAGAGAAAATATTTCGCCGCCGCCACGAGGCGGAAACCATAGAGAGAGAAAAAGCTCTTCGGCAGGGAGAAATCTGCCGGGGAAATTCCTTCTCGGAGGGGGAAATCATCGCCATCGTCATCGTCATCACGCTGGACTTCATCGAGATCATCATCATCACCATCTCTCCACCGCCGTCACCATCATCTCCACCGCTCCACTTCGTTCCGATGTAACATCTAGGGCTGTACTTTGTCTAGTTCATAGGGGAAACTTTCCCGGTGTTAATTACTCCTTGTGGTTGATGCTATTAAGTTTTATCGGTGAATTAAGGTTTATGTCCAGATTGTTATTCATCATTATATCACCTCTGATCATGATCCATATGATGTCTTGTGAGTAGTTCGTTTAGTTCTTGAGGACATGGGAGAAGTCATGTTTAGTAGTGAAATTATGGTGAGTAATATTTAATGGTTTGATATTTAAGTTGTGGTGTTATTCTTCTAGTGGTGTCATGTGAACGTCGACTACATGACACTTCACCTTTATGGGCCTAGGGGAATGCATTGTGTATTCGGCTACTAATTGTGGGGTTGCTGGAGTGACAGAAACCTAAACCCCGTTGGTAAACCGATGCACGAGGGAGTGTAGGATCTCAGAGATTAAGGCTGTGGTTAGATTTATCTTAATTACTTTCTTGTAACGCGGATGCTTGCAAGGGGTTTAATCACAAGTATGTATCAGTCCAAGTTAGGACAGTGCATTAACATAGGTTCACCCACACAACACTTATCAAAACAATAAAGATTAATCAACTGTATGAAGCGAAAGCACTTGACGAAATTCCCATGTGTCCTCAAGAACATTTTGCCATCATAAGTAAACAAACCGGCTTGTCCTTTGTGCTAAAAAGATTGGGCCACTTGCTGCAATTATTATTACTGTCTTTTATTTACTTGTATTTCATTTATCTGCTATATCAAAAACCTCTAAAAACTTGTCTGCTAGTATTTACAGTGAATCCTTGATCAAAACTAATTGTCAACACCTTCTGCTCCTCATTGGGTTCGACACTCTTATTTATCGAAAGTACTACGATACACCCCCTATACTTGTGGGTCATCAGTTACCGCCTCACGTCAAATCTTCGCCTATAAATTCTCTCCTGACCTAAAAACGCGAGAGGACCAAAGACTATTTCAACAAACACGTCCGAGCTCCACCGCCATCCGAAACCCTAGTTTTGGGGGTCAGCAGTTCCTGCTCCGGCACCCTGCCGGGACGGGGATTGACCCCCGTAGCCATCTCCATCGACGCCACCGCCTCCATGATGCTCCGTGTGTAGTTACCCCATGGACTACGGGTTCTAGCTGTAGCTAGTTGGTACTCTCTCTCCCATGTACTTCAATACAATGATCTCATGAGCTGCCTTACATGATTGAGATCCATCTGATGTAATTGGTGTTGTGTTTGTTGGGATCCAATGAATTATGGAATTATGATCAGTTTGTTCGTCATGTTATCATACTTATGTTTTATTTAAGATCTTGCATGCTCTCCGATACATGTGGTTACCCTGATCAAGTAGTTGCTTGTATCTCCAAGGGAGGGTATTTATGGTAGATAGTGGGTTCATGCCTCCCGTGAGTCTGGGCACGATTGACAGAAACGTCTAAGAACGGGGATGTGCTGTTGCTACTAGGGAGAAAACAACTATGCTATGCTTATGGGCACGTTTATCTGTAATGTGGATTGTTTACATTACACACTTTTCTTATTGCGATAATCTGTTGCTTACAACTTAATACCTGCAGGAGACACGGAGCTATCCCGGGGGTGGATTATTAGTCAGAGATGCAGAAAGCAAGCGGTCTATGTATTTTGTTGTAATGCACAATTGAATACTACAGTGAACTGCATCTTATCATAATATGCGTTGTCATGCCCTCACAATTTTATTAATTTCCCAACTGTAATTTGTTCACCCAACACATGTTCTTTGTTTGGAGAGTTACCACTAGTAAAGCTGGGAACCCCGGTCCATATTTCGCATCAAGCATATTTTCATGCGCCACTGCCTCCGCTGTTACTGCTGCTGTTGTTACTTTACTCCTACTATTGCTCTCAAGTTACTGCTGCTTTCACATTACCTTTGTTATTAGTGCTTTCCCAGGTGTGATGGAATTGACAACTCCGCTGCTAAGGCTTATCAGTATTCTTTGTCTCCCCTTGTGTCGAATCAATAAATTTGGGTTTTACTTGCCTCGAAGACTGTTGCGATCCCCTTCCAAGCTACTACCATGGAACCGTAGTCCAAGGATGAACTACTCACGCATCAGTCCGGAGGCGGGCATGGTGGTGTAGCGCCCTCCGATGATGATCTCCCCCTCCGGGACGGTGCCGAGAAGAGCTTCAGAACCCTCCCGAGAAGGGTTTCGAGTTGACGGCGTCGTGGTTCTTTCGTGTAATTTCTCAGGTGTTTTAGTGTTTTCAAGGAGAAGACAATTTATAGGCAAAGAGGCGGCGCCAGACAAGCCCCCAGTGGTGGGGACGGCCTTGGGGAGTGGGCCACATGCTGGCCGCACCTAGAGGCCGCCACCTCCACTGGTGGGTCCCCTGGACCTCTCCTTTGGATGGTGGCTTCGTTCCTTCGTAAAAATAAATACTGTAAATTTTCAGGTCTTTCGGAGAATATTTCCTTAATAACTTTTCTGAAACAAAAAGACAACAGAAAATGGGAACTGGCACTGGGCATCTCGTTAATAGGTTAGTCTCAGAAAATGTATAAAAATGATATAAAACTATTATAAAAAATGTAGCATTGATAAAAAAGAAGCATGGAACAATCAAAAATTATAGATATGTTTGATACGTATCACCAACCTCGACGATCTTTAGAAACTGAAAAAACTTTGGTTTCATTTACGCAGAAACAAAAGTTCACCCTCGACAGTAAAATATTTGGTGCCTACTTACCTTCACAAGAGGAAAATGAGAGTAGAGAATTGTCGTCAGAACACTGAAATTGCACACGCATGGACGGAGCCAGGATTTCATCATGAGGGACGGAGCAAAGATTTGTCCTTTGTTAACCTAGTATGTCTATATGTTTGGTGCATGGGTTTGCTTACATGATTAAGTAAGACGATAAATGGAGGCCGAACTCATGGAGCTCTTTGTTTTCAAAAATCGATAAGCCTATTGTTTTTTTTAATTTTTTTGAAAGAAATCGTGTGTAGAAATTATTGTATTCTACCAAGCAAAATCTCATATCAAAATATTTCATGAGTAGCTCTACCTCATGTTTCAAAAAAATTCTGAAATTTTTTTGTGTGTAATTTTTTATTCTACCAACAAGCTCCATGGATCCCTTTTTGGAGTAAGCAATACTAAATTTTTTCCTTTAATTTCTTGTAAAACTCCTTCGATAGGGGCAAAAATTTGCCCCTGTTTCTAAGAAAAAAAGTACTCCAATTTACTGTCATACGAAAATACTCTGTTGAACCTGTTGTCTATTAAATATATCATTCCCATTACGCACGATATTGAACTTTACCCGAGTTTAGGTATTATGATATTTTCTTGAACCAATCCTTGATTCACTATATCTTTGTCTATCTCGTTAACCGGCAAGTATCCTTTTACTCGTTCCCGTATTTCGATATCCCACACGATGTAAGTTCATTATGCATTGTCTTCAGAACATATTGGATATCTGTAATACCGAGTGGGCCTAGGCTGTATCTGTGTTTTGACAGATGAATAATTTCCCATCTCAGAATATTAAGCTATATGCACACCTTTTGGAATTACCCAGTGACTGCCGTTTTGATCACCCAATTAAAGCCCTGATGATTGACAACACCAAAGCAACACTTCGTGTATGCACAACCTTAATAATCTCATGGCTAAGGACATGTCATATAATAATCTTACTGTGATATGTTACTAAGGATAAAAGACACTGTGGAATCTCTTAGCATATCAACGATTTGGGTCTACCCAACCATATTGTTTCCACCAACAATATGCTACTCATTGATGTTGACATAAACAATGTCCTAGAGCAGGAAAACACGGTCATCAAGCAATCAACGAATTATTCTAAAGACAAGAGTAGGGTATCTTAATTTATTCTGTTCATGTCTTTACACGTGCGTGTGAGTTTTCCTCTGAATCTCACATTTAGGAGTCACATCAGTTATAACATAGAATCATGAAGCATAATTATGAAACATATGTTAATTTTTTATTGCCTTTTGGGCATACATCCAACACGCCGTGGCCCGCGGCGTGTTGCATGTATGCCCAAAAGGCAATAAGAATTAACATCTGTCAAAACAGAGATACCCGACAACTTCTTCCTCCCCGCCGGCATGTAGTCGCCACCACCGGAGTAGTTCACGTCGGACGACGAGGACGACGAGCTGCCCGACCTTCCGTTACCACCGGCGTCGGCAGATGAAACTGCCCTAGCAACGTCACCGACACCGGAGAAGGGGTGAAAGTGCATGTGCCATCATGTGTGGTTTTGGTAATTAATGACAATCTCTATGGACTAATGTTTTCATTGAGATATCCTTATAGATCTTGTCCATGGGAAAAAATTGGAGTTCATGTGTTGGACTCTAGAAGATAAAGTGATGACCAAAGTAATATTCAAGGTAGATCCACACAAATGGTCAACCAGAGTTGAGCTCATTGCAAGTGTGGCTTGGAAAAGAAGATTGAGTGAACATTCATGTTTATCTCCAAACCATCATATATATCAAGAGAAGAAGATGAAGTGCAAGTGGATACATGAAGACGGAGCTTAGCAAGGCTCTCCCATAATGGAGTGTGGGGGAGTATTTGGAAAAGTCTTCTTTAAGTATGTGCTAGCAAGCACAATCAAGAAATGTGTTCCAAATTGAGGGAGTCAAGATCGTCATCATCTGGCTCAAGTGGAATGCGCAAGGCAAAGGTATGATCTTGATAGGGTATCTATTTTACCGGTCTCATGGTGTTAGTGGGAGACCGGGTTATAGGATAGACGGCGTACTATCAACAGGGGCTCTCAAGTGAGTAACTTGATCGCATCTTTGTGGAGAGGTCAAACCTTTGCATACTTGGCGTATCATCTTTCTTGGTTGTTATTTGGCTTTTATCCATGTGAGGATTTAGTGCTTGTGTTCATCTCCATACCAAGGTCTAGTTCATCAAAAACGGATTTCGTATGAAAAACTTATTGCGTTTTTGATTTTGGAGGTTTGACCGGTTGTTCTTTTATCGAGAGGTCTTACCTTTCCCCATTTGGTTTTATCCTCCCTTGTTGGACTATGATGTTTCTCTGCATAATCTTGTAAAGCTCTTTGTTGTGATTCCAACAAGCCCAAGATCATCGAAAACGGAGTCCGGATGCAAAAGTTATTGAATTTTTCGTACCGAGTTGTGTGCAGTCTTTTTCCCGGCGGTAGTACCGCCCCTAGTACCGCCCACAGTACCGCTCATCGCGTCCGAAGGCCGTTTTGGCTGTACTAGGAGCGGTAGTACCGCCCGAGGCAGTAGTACCGCTGCCCGGGGAGGTAGTACCGCTGTCTGGGGCCTGTTTTCAGCCTGTTTGACTTCCTGGGTTCCCCGGGGAGCGGTAGTACCGCCATTTGCAGTGGTAGTACCGCCCCTGCGCGTTTCTGCACCTAACTGTTGGATCTTTGGGTGACCTTAAGGGGCCTTCTTCCCCAATGGTTTCTCAACCTTTCTTGCAAGTTTTGACCTCCATTTTTGACCTCCAAAAGCTTGCTATCTCTCAATCCCTCCAATGATTCTTGCTACTTCTTGAGGAAAAAGAGAGAGGACATCTAGATCTATATTTCCACCAATCAATCTCTCCTCTAAGTGAGGGGAAGACTTTCGATCTAGATCTTGGAGTTCCATTTGTTGAGTTCTTCCTCTCTTCTCCCCCATAAGCATTAGTTGCTTTTGGTGAGATTTGAGAGTGAACGATTTGAGCACTTGTGCTCTTGCCATTGCATTGTGCATCGGTTTGTGCTCTCCACGAGGATTCGTGTAAGTTGAAAGTTTGTGAGCTTGTTACTCTTACGTCTTTGGACCCTAGACGCCTTTTGTGGTGGTTGAGACCTTTTGTGGTCACTTGGGAGCTTCCAATCCTTTTGTGGGTTGTGCCTCAAGATTGTTGTAAAGGCTTCGGATTTCGCCTTGAAGGATTCCGATAGTGGAAGGTGAACCAAGTTTTTGGGCAAGATTCATCGGAGAATACGGTTAGGCCATTTGTGGCGTTTGAGTTTGAAACTCACACCCCTCCAACGAGACGTACTCTCCTAAAAAGGAGGAACTCGGTAATACACTAGTAGGAAAACAGTTATAGGTGCAATCACTTTTTGTGGCGCACGAAATAGCCGTGCGCCACAGAAATTATTTCTGTGGCGCATTATTTTGCATGCGCCACAGAAATTTGGAATTCTGTGGCGCACGAAAATCAAATGCGCCACAGAAATATGCCTTTCTGTGGCGCACCCGGTCCCGTGCGCCACAGATATTTTTTCAGATCCAGATCCAAACTCTCTCTCCTCTCACCTGGTCAAACCCCTGCAGGCCAGACATCGCATTATCCTCTCCTTTTTTTTCCACTCTCCTTCACGCACACCACTCATCCTTCTCTGCCTTATATCTTTCTTCACGCACAGCACAGCCGCCGCCGGCCCGATGCTTCTCCTCCCTCGCCCACCGTCTGCCCACTCCGCCCCGACCGCACCGCACGCTGCGGCCACTCTCCCTCCCCCGCCTCTGCGTCGGCAGCCTCCACCTCCCTGCCCCCCGCTCCGCCTCCACCTCCCCGCCCCCTGCCGCCGGCGACCACCGAGTCCGCCGCCCCCTCTTCCGCCGGAGATGCCACCCGCTCCGTCTCCGCTCTCCACGCCGCGGCCACCAAGCTCGGCGTCCTCTCCTACTCCCTCCCCGCCTCCAATGCCCTCATCTCCTCCAGCACCGCCGTCGGCCACGGCCGCCCCTACGCGCCGGCCACGGTCGCCCCCTAGCGGTCATCGCCAACCGACCCTTCCCAGCCACCCCTCGCCCACTGCTGGCTGGCAAGCTAGTTCGTCGCAGATGCTCCGCCGACGGGCCGAGCGACGACGACCACTCTACTGGACGCGGCCCTGGCGCCGCAGAGGAAGCCCACGATGACATCGGACTGCCGGATGGCCGGGCCGAGGCTCCTCACCGGGTTCATCGAGCCTCCCGACACCAGCCCCAGCGTGCCCACCACCCCTCCGATGGCTATCCCTCCCACCGCCTTGCTCTGCATGCAACCACAATAGGCGGCGGCGGCTGAAATCGGCAAAGGGCTAGGAGGCCGCCGGCAACCCTACCTCCGCTCAGCCCTCCCCGCCGGCCACCCAGTTCCCTTGGAGCTCACCTGCGCCGGCGACGCGGTGGCTGCAGTGGCAGCCGCTTTTTAAAAAAATCCAAAATAGAAATTCTGTGGCGCATGGTTTCCTAGTGCGCCACAGAATTTTAATTTAGTGGCGACGATTCTGTGGCGCACGGTGGGTGCGCCACAGAATTGTAAAAAGGTGCGCCACAGATACCCGTTTTTGTACTAGTGATACATCATCGTCTCCGCGTGTCTCGGTTATTTCTATACCCGAGCTATTTAATTATGCACTTTACTTTGTGATAGCCTTCGTGCTTGAAGTCTTTTATCTTGCTATCACCTTGTTGCTTGTCTTGCTTAGCATAAGTCGTTGGTGCACATAGGTGAGCCTAGTATATTGAGGTTGTATGCTTGTTAAATTAAAATACCTAGTTTTATTCCGCAGTTATCAAGACTAAACTGGAAAAGTTTTAAATCGCCTATTCACCCCCCCCCCCTCCCTCTAAGCGACATCCTTGTCCTTTCAAGGGGGCGCATGATGAAGCCGGAGAGGACTAGATCAAACCCCACCACACGCGCCGGCAGCGGAACCAGAAGCCTCAGCCGAGTCTATGCACGTTCCTCCAGGCCGCCGTCGGCAATAGCAGATGAAACTTCTGACGGAAGATCATTGAGGCATGCAAGTTTCTTGATGATGCCGCCGCTGGGATAGGGATCTTCCTCATGGCGTTAGTGGTCGGTGAGACGCTGTAATCTCGTCGGTGTCGGGATAGGCCTCCTTCTCTCGCTGTTGTGATGACGGTGTCACCAGGATATTCCTCCTTCTCTCGCCATAGGTTTAGTTTAGTTTGCTAAATTTCGTTTAGCTTTTCACATGTAAGTTTGTTAAGTTTTGTTTAAGTTCGCCGATTTGTTAAATGTCAAGAAATGTATGCTTGTTTAATTGTCAAAAAATGAATTTTTTTTTGCGACGGTGGTTTGGGGGGCGCCATTGGGGGCAGCACATGTCCGGCACCCCCGAAGAGGGCCCAATTGGGGGGGGGGGGGGGGGGGGGGTTGGAGCGGGGTGCAGGACACATATTTGGCGGCCCTCGGTGCAGATGCTCTAATATGTTGATACATTGGAGATAGACTCGGTTTAAACTTTAGCATGACTTGCCTTGTATTACAAGTACCTCCCATTGTACACCTGTATAAAACTCACGAGGATAAGATCAATACAACAACGTAATATGATGGTTCCATGATTAATTTCCACATATACAAGATATAACGTGCCGAACAACGCTCCATTGTAGTACAAAACTATGTTTTCAAATAGTGAGTGTAGCTAGGACGCAAAAGAAAATAACTATCGCATAATGCATAGAGGCCTACATACAGTTAACGGAGATATCTAATGTTTTTAGTGATCTCTATATACGCAGAAACGGTGAGATACGCAACCACCGAGTAGGCGACCTGGTAATTGCTTATCAACTCAGCGATGCCAAGGAGCGCGGCTTTCATGTCGGAGAAAACGGTTAGATAACTAATCACCAACTCAGCGATGCCAAGGACCGCCGGTGTGTCCAACGAGGTCTTCATCGCCTTGTAGCTGAGGCCGATAATGGTCGCGAACGTCAGCTCGTGGTAGTTGGACCCGGCAGCAGACGGAAGCAGTATTGAGACCCAGGTGTATATCCCCATGCACACCATAGACAAGAGCGCCACCAGAAAGAAGAGCGTCACAAGTGATGTGGCGATCATACGGACGAGGCCAGCAAGTGCGGCGATCATGTCAGAGACACTAAACATATCCAGCAGCACGAAGGTGAGGCTGATGACGGATGTGTCCACCATGGATTTGGACAGCAGAGCCGACAGTGCCACGGAGCAGAGGACGTAGACGAGGTAGCCGGCGAGGCCAGCAAGCGCCTCTGTAATGTCCGAGTCAGTGGAAGGCCTCTCGAACGGCGTGCCCCACATCAAGTTCAACAGCATGAATGCGAGGCCGACGACGGTCGTGAGCATCAACTCGGGTCGCTCCATTGGCCACAGCATCCTTATTTTACAGATGGCGCCGGCGGCTATTATGAGCACCAGAAACGAGAGAGCTGCCATGCACGCGATATAGACGAGGTAGCCAGGAAGCGTGTCGGAGACACTGAAAGGCAAGGTGGAGAGAAATTCAGAGATAAAAGCAGGCTTATCGACCGGTGTGACACCCTTCATACCATTTAGCAACAAGATGACCCCGGCGATGATCGTAGGTGCCGACTTCTCGTACTTCAACACGACCGGCGGCAAAACTGGAAGAACGGGGAGAATGACGGCATCGAATACCAGACACGACAGCACCACTGTGCAAACGATATATACGAGGTAGCACGCGAGGAAAAGCAGTAGGACCATGATTTTGGTGTCGCTGCCATGCTCCATACACATATCCGTCACCACGACGGCGACACCGAAGACGATCGTGAGCACCCAATCGGGCGCCACCTTCTCGGAGCGCGGCCGTGCTGCATAGGCGACACCACCGGCTGTGAAGAATACCAGCAACGACAGCCCCGTCATGCAGACTAGGTAGCCAGCCAGGCCAAGTAGTGTGGCTATCATTTGGGAGAAGCTGGAAGGGAATTCAGAGATCAGGGCAAGCCACGGGAAATTCTTCAGCGCCAAGGGCAGGAAAATGGCGATCAAGAACACAATAAAGCAGATCTCCTCCTCCAGCGCCGATGGAAAGGATCGCCTGGCCTTGAGTACCAGAAATGACGGCGCTGTCATGCACACGACATAGACGAGGAAGCCAGCGAGGGAAAGTAGCGTGGCCATCATGTTGGAGAAGTGGCCATCTAAGATTAGTTGGGGATATATATATAGGCACTCGACTACTGATATATTCGATGGACACGGTATGTGTGTAATACTAAGTGATCCTTTCACCCTTGGGGTGACCAAGTCGACAATCATTCGGTAGCTATCGTTTACTTTGTACACTCTTGTAAACAATAATTAGCATTTACTTTGTAAACCAACACGGCATCCATGACACACAAATAATCTGAGCTTTCAAATAAATATAGTAGTAGTACTTGTTATTCGATACAGGCTGGTATGTGAATACCGCTTCTGATTAGCATGCAGTTTGCGACGACTCCGTCCCACGCCCTGTTTTCTTACTGCTAAATCTTGACGCCCCTCTATGAGATGCACCGTACGTGTTGACTAGGCATGTGCTTCAGATTCAGTTCCGTTTGTTAGAGATTAAGTGACCGGCCGTGATTTCCTTTCTAAATCTACCTAACAGTCTAGTAGACTGCCCTGAACGTGTTGAAAGTTTTCTCAATTGAGTCATTGGTTCAGAGGATTTCTTTTAGACAGAAGGTTCGAGAAGAGCCCAGTTTTGAATTAACGAAACCAACAACGGCCGAACGATACAGGGATGCCGAGAACATCTTACAACACAACGCACAACCCAAACACACAAGAAAAGGAAACAAAGCGCAGCTTGAAGAAGACGAAGTCCTCCGCGCTCGAACGCCGAAGCATAAGCAAAGTGACGTGGTATCGAACACGGCATATGCCACGGGGTGGCTAAGATAGGTGTGGAAGCAGCGTACTGCAGCGCGGGCACCCGCAGGGATTGCGCCGGGGCGCTAAGACGCGAAGTACCCAGGTTCGGAGCCCTCACGATGGAGGTAACACCCCTACTCCTGCATGATCTCTCTAATATCGGTAGACAAAGTACAGTGTTGCTCCTTGAGCTGTTCGCAAAGCTCTCCATGGCTCTAGTTCTCTCTAACTTGCTCTCGGAGGTGGGGAAGAAGAAACTGGGTTCGGACCTCCTCTACTCGAGCATCCAGACAGCCTTATATAGGCCTGACTGTCTGGCTTACAGGCGGGGCCAGCTGCCGTACCAGCCGGCCGACGTGGTCTACAGGAGTTCTCAATCATGACGTTGCCGGAGTGCAGTACAGCGTGCCCGAACGGGCAGGTGCCTCCCTCCGCCGGCTGCGCCCAATGGGGCTTCGTTGACCCGCGTGGAGTCCCGTCCGCGTCCACGGCAGTGTAGGAGACGTCAGGCTAGTCCTCGCTTTAACCCATGCCTGGGCTACGTGGAGGGCTAGCCGGCGATGGCGCCGCCGTTTGCGCGGTACGGCGGACTCTTCTTGTGATGTCCCGTCGGTGTACTGGGCAGCGGCCTTTGTCTTCTTCTTCTCGTCGTAAGCGATCGGCAGCCGGCCACCCGGCCGCGGGATACCCGGATCCGGCCACCTCGGTTGACTTTGGTCGTATAAGGCGGCGTCCTTGTCGTCATCCGGTTATCTCCGAGAATCGTGATGATGACGAGCCAGCAGTGCTTCTTTTGCCCATGCCGGCTTTGAGCGCACGGCAAGCTAGGCGGAGGCCGGCTGCCTTAGAGCAGGCGGACTCGGCCGAGCCAGGCAGTCGGAGGCGGCCGAGCGGAAGGCCTGTAGTACTTGATTTTGCGTTTGCACGGGATCTTTTGTGGGTCTTTGGGAACCCGGGTTTTATCCCCATGACACTAGCCCCCGAACACGTTGGAGCGAGGCTGCCGCCTGCGGTGAGGATGGCTTCTGCGTGTTCATCAAAAAACCTTGCTCGTATACTGATCCGGTTAGGAATGCGAATCGTCGAAAGATCCGTTGGCCAGCTGCTGGTGATGACGTAGGCGATGACGCTGGCACGTCCCATCCGTCTGCGGGGCGGTCGCTTGGCAGTCGAGACGACGCCTCGATTTCGCCGTGGGATCTTCTGTGGCGATGGAGTTCATGCGGGATCTTTTGTGGCAAAACCGTCGCCCACGATCTGGCGGTTACGCGCCACGCGGCGTGATTTCCAGGTGCAGTTACGGGATGTGGAGTGGCGCCGTCGGGCGATTGATGATCCCGAAGAGCAAGTCTTGATGCCTGCACAAATAACGGGATTTAGGTTGAGACTCCAAGTGCAGAGTGTATAGTATAGTGGAAGACAGTTTTCCCCACGAGGGGTGACTCGAGGGTTTAATATCGAACTCTCGGTGAATCTGCAGTGGTAGATTTATCTTCTTATCCTTCTTTTGGTTACCTACAAAACAAGGTTAGATGTTTTGGTTCTCAACCTCACCTGTGGTTGTCAAGCACAAGGTGTAAGAATGATATCAGGATAGTTATGCAATGCAAACAGGAAATAAATATGCAATGATGGTGGATGCAATGGTAAATGATATTTTTGGGTTTTTAAGTGATGTATGCAAGATGAAAAGTATTTTTGTATTTTCGGATTTAATGATGGCTGAAAATATAAAAGTGGTATATGGTGTTGGAAAGGTGTTTCTTATGATTAAAAATGGACTGGGTTCATGGTTTCACAAATGCACTCTCTCTTTATAAAGTGGTAGACAATGGAACACACAAAGTTAACATATGAGATTGCAACACAGGGTTTGATAACAAGTTACTTAGATATATGGGCATCACGTCCTAACATAAAGATCTTTTGTTTATTAACTTCTCTTATACTCCACCAAGATGCGAACTAAATCATAACACCTCAGTAATTAAGATAACTCAGAGTATAGCAATAAGTATCATGACATGAAGTGAAAATAATAACATGCTAGATCTAGTCATGGAGTAGTGGCAACGGTCACACCCATATCCCCGGTAGCATGGTATTTTAGTTTATCCCTAGTGCGGTAACAAAGTAAGGTAAAGATACCAAAGTGGATCGCAGAACTTTCTCTCACGTTCACTGCACTAGCCACCCCCGTTACTCCAACTAATGCACACGTTCCCCCACACACGCTCTCATAAACATGCTTGATCAAAACAGGTAAACAAGAACGGGGTACATAATATGCATCTATACTCATAACTGAAACAAACATTGCAATCTCAAACATATATTAACTCATAAAGATCCACCACAAAAGTATTACAACGGTGACCGTAATCATGTTCAGCAGCTCATACGGTGCTAATTAGTGAAGCTCAAGAGAGGAGAGATACATAAGTTACTTCCACAAACCCATAGTCCAGAGGTGGACTACTCCCTCTTCATCATGGAGACGGTGGAGAAGTCGATGGAGAAGGTGGAGACCACGCCGGCCGCGCCCACCGGAGTTTCCCCCCTCCAATCTGCAGCTCCTGATCTCCGTTTCGGTGTTTCTGTGTTTCTGCGGCCCCCTTTCCAGAGAACGACGGGGGACCTTTTTTATAGGCGTTTTTAGGTCAAGACGAAGGCGGTGGAGCGAAGATCGACGGCAACGGAGCCACGAGGCCCAAACGGGTGGGTCCCACGCGGCCACAGTACCTGGCCGCGTGGGCCAGGCCCGTTTGGCCCTCGGGTCTCCGTTTGCTTGCTTCTTTTTTCCGTAGTCCTTCTTCCTTCCAAATATTGACGCCCGTAAATTTCCAGGTGATTTCGTTGACGTTTGGGTCCCTGAAACATTAAAATACAAAACTAGGGTTTTCTGCCTGTGCAGGGTTAATTCCAAATAAATGGGAAAACTATGAAGTATTCCCAAAATCATGATAAAATGTTGATATAACCCTTATATGATGCAAATATGATTGGAATATAAGCAATTAAAGTGCAAAGTTCATGTATGCATTTTACATGCATCAGCCATAAATAGGGGGCGAGGGCGACAGTAAGAAGGATTCGCCTCACTTTGCCCCTCGCCTCCATATTCTCGAGCGCTCCACTGCAACCGCATGCATGAGTGTCCATAGAACTAACTAATCCATGTTAAACCAAGTAAAATAACAATCAGCACCAAAACATGAATAAGTGATAGCTCTACAAAAAGAATTTGCAAACTATTACTCATAAACAAGCTCATGAATCATGCAACTATAGGTATCATTAAAAATCAAATCAAACATCCCTTTTCCCAATCTTATAAAAGCATCCAACATATTTCAACCCATATTTCCAGTAGCTCTCTCATATATAATTGATAGTGTGGTGGTCTCTCAAGACTCAAACAAAAACAAAAACGACGCTCCAAGTTTATGCGATAAAGTGTTTCGATCGAAAAACAGAAGTTGGACGTGTGCAAACCGAGAGTGTGTAGGTCCAGCGGGGTTGTCTTCACATCCCCAAGCTTATGGTCTTCACCATCCTTGGATAGCTCTTGGTGCATCTCCTCCAATCCCTGTGAAAAAACTTCAAAACACCGTTTCTCCCATCTCTTTTCTGTGGGGTGCATTAATAGTGATAAACAAATAGGTTCCTTGCTGCATATAATCCTTGAACAAAAATTCATATGAATGTCCAGAAAGTGTATAATGTTGTATGCCTACTCATAAACTCAATTGGATCAAAAAGATTCAACTTAAAAGCTCAAAGCATGCATCAAACAAAATGGGACAGAATCTGTCCAGAAAAACAGCAGCAGCAAAACGTATTTTTCTACCCTACCAAACTTTCTCGAAAAATTCCGAAAAAATTCATGCATACAGAGGATGAAAAGTTGCAACTACAGTTCAAATATGAGCTCATTCGGAGTTACAGAATAAGAATTAAAAATCATACCGTGCACTGATTCGTGCAGGAATAAAATCTCCGAACTCAATAAGCAACTTTTCAAACCAAAAAGGGTAAAACTTGGCACTTTATTAAAAACTCCAGAACCTAACTAGACACAAAATCTCTTGTTACAGCAAGAGGACACAAAGAAAATCACACATAAAAATAACCGGGTTGCCTCCCGCAAAGCGCTTTCTTTATAGCCATATAGCTAGGCTTCTTACTTGTTGTTTATTGAAGATGAAGCTCATGAGGGAGCTTGAACTTTGATGGTTCCCTCTTCCTTGGAAAGTGTTCCATGCACTTCTTGTGTGGAAACTGAAACTTTACATTCCCTTCTTTTGAATCAATGATAGCACCTGTGGTACGAAGAAAAGGTCTTCCAAGAATAATAGGACTAGAGGTTTTATTCCCCATATCCATGATTAGAAAATCCACAGGCACAAAAGTCATATGTAACTCTACCATAACATCACTTACTTTTCCCAAAGCATGTTTAATAGAGTCATCAGCAAGTGCTAGTTCAATAGAGCATTTTTCAAGATTTTTCAATTCAAGCACTTCATATAGTTCTTTAGATAAAACAGAGACACTAGATCCTAGATCAAGTATGGCATGGTGTGTCTCTTTTCCAATAGTTACTAGTACCTTAGGTATCCACATATCCCCAAGCTTAGGTGGTATCATAGCCTCTTGGTTGTACCTAGCAATCTTTTCTTTCAAGACATGATTAGCAATATAAGAACCAAAACCTGCTTGGTTAGTGTTGATGGAAGGATCACTTGCAAATTTTTGTAAGATAGATATTAATTCATGCAAGCTACAATTTTCTAAGTCAAGCAAAGGATCCTTGACTTCATTAAGCATTTTAACTTCCTCAACTTTCTTTTCCTTTTTAACCCATACTTGTTGCCTAGCAGGAACTCTTTCACATGTTTAAGAGATGAATCTTTTCTCAATGAATCACTAACTCGAACCAATTTTTCCTCAATATTGTTCAGGTAAACATCTTTTTCCAGAAATTCTTTCTCACAAATTCTCAACTTATGCATGACATTAACCAATTCATTGTTTATCTTTGGAATAATGTTTTCAGAATAAGAAACTAGTTGTTCAAAATCTTCCTTACTAGGTAGCTTTTCTAACTTAGTTTCAAATTTATCCTTTGATGAAGCAAGTGCTATTGTGGTGTCTTCCAACTTTTTCTTGCTACCCACAAAGCTACCAAAAATCCTTCTAAGTGTCATGGCTGCACAAGGTGGTGTTGACAAGACAAAACTTCCACCTGTAGCCCCATCTAAAGCATTTTGATACCAAGGATCTATTCCATAATAGAAATAAAGATTTAGCTTTTCATCTTCACAAGGTGTAGGATCTTCATAATGCATCCTATTAATTCTTACCCAAGCATCTTTTAATGTTTCTCCATGATATTGTTTAAAACTAGAAACAGAATTCCCTAGAGAACTCCCTCCTTGTTTGTTTCCAAGCACCATGATAGCAAGTTTTTTTGGTATTTTTAATTTTTTATGCAAAACTGAAATAAATATGATATGATATGCAATGACACTAACAAAACAAATAAATTGCTTTGTAAGTAAAGATGGATAAGATGGTGCTCACGTAGGTGCAACCTCCCCAAGCTTAGGTGTTAGCACAAGTTGGTGACGTTGACTTTGTTGTGAGATGAA
This sequence comes from Poa pratensis, assembly GCA_947311845.1. Classification (NCBI taxonomy): domain Eukaryota; kingdom Viridiplantae; phylum Streptophyta; class Magnoliopsida; order Poales; family Poaceae; genus Poa; species Poa pratensis. The sequence continues at coordinate 25,525,419 of CAMZMU010000114.1, read as the reverse complement.
TGCGATGATGCACACCCTTGGATAAATCTCTCAGCTACGATTCCCCGGCAACGGCGCCAGAAAACGTCTTGATGATCCCGAAGAGCAAGTCTTGATGCCTGCACAAATAACGGGATTTAGGTTGAGACTCCAAGTGCAGAGTGTATAGTAAGTGGAAGACAGTTTTCCCCACGAGGGGTGACTCGAGGGTTTAATATCGAACTCTCGGGGAATCAGTGGTAGATTTATCTTCTTATCCTTCTTTTGGTTACCTACAAAACAAGGTTAGATGTTTTGGTCCTCAACCTCACCTGTGGTTGTCAAGCACAAGGTGTAAGAATGATATCAGGATAGTTATGCAATGCAAACAGGAAATAAATATGCAATGATGGTGGATGCAATGGTAAATGATATTTTTGGGTTTTTAATGATGTATGCAAGATGAAAAGTATTTTTGTATTTTCGGATTTAATGATGGCTGAAAATATAAAAGTGGTATATGGTGTTGGAAAGGTGTTTCTTATGATTAAAAATGGACTGGGGTTCATGGTTTCACAAATGCACTCTCTCTTTATAAAGTGGTAGACAATGGAACACACAAAGTTAACATATGAGATTGCAACACAGGGTTTGATAACAAGTTACTTAGATATATGGGCATCACGTCCTAACATAGAGATCTTTTGGTTATTAACCTCTCTTATACTCCACCAAGATGCGAACTAAATCATAACACCTCAGTAATTAAGATAACTCAGAGTATAGCAATAAGTATCATGACATGAAGTGAAAATAAGAACATGCTAGATCTAGTCATGGAGTAGTGGCAATGGTCACCCACATCCCCGGTAGCATGGTATTTTAGTTTATCCCTAGTGAGGTAACAAAGTAAGGTAAAGATACCAAAGTGGATCGCAGAACTTTCTCTCACGTTCACTGCACTAGCCACCCCCCGTTACTCCAACTAATGCACACGTTCCCCCACACACGCTCTCATAAACATGCTTGATCAAAACAAGTAGACAAGAACGGGGTACATAATATGCATCTATACTCATAACTGAAACAAACATTGCAATCTCAAACATATATTAACTCATAAAGATCCACCACAAAGGTATTACAACGGTGACCGTAATCATGTTCAGCAGCTCATACGGTGCTAATTAGTGAAGCTCAAGAGAGGAGAGATACATAAGTTACTTCCACAAACCCATAGTCCAGAGGTGGACTACTCCCTCTTCATCATGGAGACGGTGGAGAAGTCGATGGAGAAGGTGGAGACCACGCCGGCAGCGCCCCGCCGGAGTTTTCCCCCTCCAATCTGCAGCTCCTGATCTCCGTTTCGGTGTTTCTGTGTTTCTGCGGCGCTCCTTCCAGAGAACGACGGGGGACCTTTTTTATAGGCGTTTTTAGGTCAAGACGAAGGCGGTGGAGCGAAGATCGACGGCAACGGAGCCACGAGGCCCAAACGGGTGGGTCCCACGCGACCACAGTACCTGGCCGCGTGGGCCAGGCCCGTTTGGCCCTCGGGTCTCCGTTTGCTTGCTTCCTTTTTCCGTAGTCCTTCTTCCTTCCAAATATTGACGCCCGTAAATTTCCAGGTGATTTCGTTGACGTTTGGGTCCCTGAAACATTAAAATACAAAACTAGGGTTTTCTGCCTGTGCAGGGTTAATTCCAAATAAATGGGAAAACTATGAAGTATTCCCAAAATCATGATAAAACATTGATATAACCCTTATATGATGCAAATATGATTGGAATATAAGCAATTAAAGTGCAAAGTTCATGTATGCATTTTACATGCATCAGCTATAAATAGGGGGCGAGGGCGACGGTAAGAAGGATTCGCCTCACTTTGCCCCCTCGCCTCCATATTCTCGAGCGCTCCACTGCAACCGCCGCGCGCGCCTCTTCTTCTTCTTTTTCGCCGGCGAGGCGGTTCTTTCTTCGCCGCGGGGAGACGGCAGGTGCGACGACCACGGGCCATCGTCAATCGACACCGGCAGCGACGAGCGCTCCCTCCGGCACGCTGGATCCGGAGATGGTGGATGGAAACGAGGGCGGCGGCGACTGGCGGGGTCGCACATCACCATGGAGGACATTGAGGGCCTCCGCATGCGCGGGCTTCTATCGACGGAGGAGCGCGTGGGGGTGCGCCTCGCCGCGGCCGACGAGGTGGTCCCCTTCGCGCACGCTGGTGAGGTGGTGGTCTTCAAGGACCACTTCGACCGTGGGCTCGCGTTGCCGTCGAGCCAGTTCTTCCAAAGCTTCCTTCATACTTTCGGTTTGCAGCCGCACCATCTCGGGGCCAACTGTGTGGCCTCGTTGAGCTACTACGCCACCATTTGCGAGGGGTGGCTCGGCATTTGGCCCAATCTGAATCTTTTCTGCCGGCTGTACTATCTCCCTGGCCGGTACCTGGGTGACAAGGAGGAGGAGGGCTTCGTCGACTGCGGGGCCGCGGTCATCTACTGCCGGCCACAGACGAAGCTGTCGGCTTTCAAGAAGCCAGACACGGTGAAGGAGTGGCAGCGGTCGTATTTTTACGTCCGCAACTTGAAGGCGGGAGAGGACCACATCCGGTTGCCGGCGTTCGTGCCGGCTGCCCCCGTGAAGGACAACTGGGGCTTGAAAAAGCTCGGCGACCAGAAGGAGGTCGACAAGATGCTCGGCCGGATTGACGAGCTGTTCACGAAGGAGGGGCTGACCACTCGGGATCCGACCCACTGCTGGCTCTACAACCGGATCGCGCCGCTGCAAGACAGGTCTCACAAGATCTGTTTCTTGAACGGGCGCCATGATCCCACCCGGCTGACCTGGAAGAGGTGGAAGCTGGAGGCTCTGAACGGCTGGCTTCGGCACGTCGCCAAGGAGCAGAAGGTCAAAGCCGACTGGAAGTATGGCATGGCGTCGTATTCTCGCCAAAAGCGGGCTCCACCGGTAAGCGTTTGTCTTCACGGTTTGTTTTTCTCCTTTCGTTTCTTGGCCGGGTGCTCACAGAGCCGGCTGCGCAGCTTTTCGCCGTTCAGTTGGAGGAGGATGGGCCCAACGGCCCCCAGTTCTGGCCAGACATCGAGCCAGGACAGGCTGCTGCAGGGGGGATCAGTCGGAAGGCGAGGCGGGGGTCGCCGAGGCTGAAGGCGGAGGCGCCGGGGGCGACCAGGCGGATGGCGATGGCATCGAGGGCGAGCAGGTCGAGGGCGGCCAGGCGGGCGACGCTCCGGCCGACCAGACGCCAGTGGGAGATGGCGAGGCGAGCAACGCGCCGCCGGCTGCTCGGGGTAAGCCGGTTGCGTCTAGCTCGAAACTTGATCGAGCCAAAAAGCTTGTGGTAGTCACTGATCTCTCGGATACTGAGAGTATTGAGAGTGCAGAAACCGCGGGGTCAACCTCGGCCCCTCGCCAGAAGAGGACGAAACCGGCTACTCCAACCGGCCTGGAGGAGGACGACGATGACGATGAGCCGCTGGTGAGGAAGCGGACGAAGAGGACTCCGGCGAATGTGTGCGCGTAAGTATGCTTGTAATTTGTTCTCTCTCGATAGATTTGTTCCTGCGGCTGAGACTTGGTGTTCCCTGCAGGGCGCCGAGGTCGTTGACCGTTGGAGGCGCCGCGTAGATAGCCACTACGCCGACCGCACCCGTCGAGGCGCCCACCCGGGTGGCGGAGGAGCGGGAGGAGGTCGGCGGCGGGGAGCGGGGCGAGCAGCCTCCCACGCGGGTGCGGGGTCTGAGCCGGTCGGGCCCCAGGTCGACGAGGTGATTCCACCGACCCGAGGAGGCGGAGGCGGGGATGCGGGTGCTGAGCCGAGAGCAGCCAGAGCCGGGGCGGCGGGTGCCCCGAAGATGGTGAAGAAGAGCGGCACGGTGACCTCCACGAAGAGGGCCGAGACACTGGCGAGGAAACGGACGACGCCTTCAGCCAGGGAGAAGGCTAAGGGGACGATGCCGAACGCCGCCATCGCCTCGGAGCGGCAGCTGGTGCCGGGCGACCCTTCCATCACTGCCAATGCTGGGGGGGGTTCCGAACGCCTCTGAAGCCGCTCGACTTCGCCCTGGAGATCCGGAAGGGGATGAAGGACCAGCTCGAGGGCTTCGACCGCTTCTTGGAGCTGCTTCAGGTACGTTATCTTGCTTAGTTCTTTCGGGTTATCTTGGGCCGGCTGCATCAGTCGGCGTGAGTCCTGGGCCTGATTTTTCCTTAGTGACCTCAGGAGGAGTCCAACAAGAAGGACCTGCGGCTGCAGAAGGACCTCGAGGCCGCCAAGAGTGAGTGTTCGTCCGACTGTGATTCCTTTACGCGGAGACGGTTTGGGAGAGCTGATGCCTTTTTCTTTCCTTTGCAGAGAGCGACGCGGAATTGCACGCTAAAGTGAACTCCCTCCAGTTCAGCGAGCTGGCGGAGGAGGTGGAGCGCCTCAAGAAGCGCGACCAGGAGCAGGAGGCGGAGTTGGCCCGGCTGGCCGAAACCAAGGGGACGGCGGAGAAGGCGACGGCGGGCGCGCGGAAGAACTTCGAGGAATTGGAGGAGGGCTACAAACGGCAGCGCGCCGCTGACCAGCAGGAGATCAAGAAATTGAAGGAGGAGGTCACCCGGCCGATGACGGACGAGGACTCGGCGTGCAAGGAGCTGCTTCGAGTCGACAAGGCCATCCGGAGTAAGTCTTGTGATGACGTTTGCGTCTTTCTGCCTTGGTTTTCATGTCGTGACGTCCTGACCCGGCTGCAGGCTACTATCCGTCTGTGGCCATGGAGGCGGCGAAAGCTCAGCTGGACATCCTTGGAGTGGAGCCGACTGACGACTCTATCGCCGACTGCTCGACTTCGGTGGGGGACCGGGCGGCGCAGCTTGGAGTTGATGTCTGCGCCCTGGCCTACTCTGCGAGGAAGCTCTGCAAATATGTCTGGCCCGGCCAAGGGGTTCCGATCGTTCTGTCCGAACTGGCACGCCGCCTCGCGCTATCGCCGGCTGCGGTGCAGGAACTGCAGGAATCGGCGGCGCGTGGCAGAGCGCTTTGGACTGTTTCGCTGCTGAAGTCTTGGTACCCGGACGCCGACCTGGAGCTGCTCAAGGTGGGCTTCCGTGACGATGATACGTACGAGGGGCTCAAGAAAAGCCCCGGCTTCCATGACACCGCCTGCACCAGCGCTGGTAAGAGAAAGGATAGATCCAAGCAGGATGATGAAGATGGGGAAAGTGGAAAGAAGAGGAGGAAGGGTGGCAAGAGGAGGAAGGATCCGAAGACAAAGATGCAATACGAGGAAGAGGAAGAAGATCAATACAGAAATGAACCAGAAGAAGATGATTATGCAACTATGACTGGCGGTGACAAGTCAGAGAAAGCCCCAGATCACCTTCTTGCGGCTGCTGGTCTTGAAGATTCTGATGCCGAAGATGAAACGGGACATCCTCAGTCTGCGATAGAGCGAAAGAGACTATCGGCATGGTCAGAATCTGAGGACGATGAACCAATGGAGCGACCAGTGGAACCTATCCCAAGCGCGAACGATTTGAGTGAATGACATAGTTAGTAGGATGATGCTCTTGACAATGAGGCTGATGAATATGTACTTATGCGATAACTTTTTATGTATCAAAACATTTGCTCCCTTGATGTGGAACAAAAAACATTACGATCAATGGCGCTTCTTACACAATTTCGAACTTACTAAATTAATATTTCAATAGGACTCGTATATAAACTATAATGCACATGCAAAATTAAAATTGGGCAGTGGCATATTACTTACTGAAATTACTAATATAACAAATTATATCATACATCTGACTAAGTCTGTACAACAAACAATATGAACGAAAACATGTTAACTATTCTATTTTTTAGACGGTGCCATGTTAATTACAAAAATTACTAACAATATCATATTTAATCATCCTAGTTAGTACATAACAATAGTGGCACATTCATCGATGCGATGATCCATGGCAGACAAGCGTTTATACCAAGGAGTACCCTGGAGGTGGCTTAGGGTCAGGTCATCGTCCTTTCGTCCAGTGGCTCTTCTATTGGGGCTCCTCTCGCGGCGATACCAAATTCGGGACGGCCATGTCCCTCAGATTGACGCGCCACGGGACAAAGGATCCTTCTACGCTAGCGCCGACCTAGTCTTTGTACTCTGCCTCCACTGCTCAGCTGTGCCTTGGCCCTGGTCTCCTCCTTAGCCTGGTCTCCTATAGATAGGGGTGCCTACCCCTCTCCTCCCTCCCACACATACTTGCACCAATGCCACCTCCTCCACTCCTTTCTCCCCACATTTTCATCCTATCCTCTCGGGCGCAAGGAGCTCCCCAAGCCACCTCCTTGTCACTAGATCTGGTCGACGAGGGGAGGATATGGACAGTGAGGAGGAGGAGGAGTCATGCCTTCACGTGCCGAATGTAATCTAGAGGCACGAGACATCAAGGTCATGAAGAGAACCGTCGTCACGCACATCTAGACCAGGAAAGTGGGCAAGAGAGTAAGACGGTTAGTGTTTTTGTAAGGTTTACAACAAGTTATAATGGCGTGGTCGCATTGGCAACCATTTTAACATTGTTTAACTATTTTCTTAGAGATACACAACTACAAGAGTGTAATGTCTGTGGCCTGCCGACATCAACAATGAGAATCCATTATGGTCCGTGGAATTCGGGGTGGCTCGCTGCACATTTTATGTGTGCCTCGTTGCACAAAAGCGTCTCTCTTCCCACCGTGTGACAACAGTGTGATATGGTGTTGCGTACATGTGGGACTACTTTTAGATGGTTTGCGCTGAGCGATGAGATTTGTTACATTCACATACATTTATGTTGCATTGGTTTAATCAAAATGACGTGACATTTTATTTTTTATGGTTTTGACACAGTGGTAAAGATGTTGTTTCAAACATAAAACAGTTTCGCGGATGACTTTCATGCGGCAACACAACGTTGTCTCCAAGTATCCTGGGGTGGGGCTAGATATTACTCACTCCGTTTTCTGTTATAAGGTGTATTAGTTTTTTGAAAAGTCAAACGAGATGAATTTTGATCAAGTTTTTACAAAATAGTATTACCATTTACAATATTAAACCAGTATCATTAGATTCCTCTTGAAATGTAATTTCATATTTTGTTTTGTTAATATTTGAAATGTTGATAGTTTTTTTTCTAAAATCTTGGTCAAAGATAGTCAATTTTAACTTTTCAAAAAACTAATACACTTAAGTACGGAGGGAGTACTAAACATAGTATTTTTTTTAAACTCGTTTGGTAACCATCATTTCATTTCGAAATCACGGAATTCAATCGAAATTACATACTCAACGCGTTTGTCAGTCATGGAACGGGAAACATCATTTCACAGCGAATGCCTATGGTATGTTAAGTCAATTCTTGTCTCTAACTCGTCATTTTTCTGAAATAATTTCATTTCATAAATGTTTGTGGCAGCCAAACATGATGTTTCAGTCTAAATTTTCAAATTGGACAAATAAAATGATGCCATCGTTCATTTCATTTCTGTGAAATGCAATGAAATGAAGGGTGCTTAGAGCTCGTTTGTATGTCAACTGTCAAGTCCTACCCTAACCCTGTCATATAATTTGTAAAATTATGGCATGAGTATCCTTTCCTTTCCTTTCATTTCTGCCGTGTTGTTTTGTGCAAGCTCGTGTGGTTTGTCGCTTCTGGAATTTACATTTTTTTTGTAAACGATGGGCAACGTTTGCCGCCTTAATTTTGCTAGTCGGGGGAGATGGTGATGGAGGGGTCTCTAAAATAGGGGAAGTAGGGAAGGATGTGTTGGAATTTTAACTAGCTTTGCTAGTGGGCCTTTGGTCCAAAGCCCAACTAAAATTGTGAAATTCTCATTGGCCCATTAATATATTGGCTGTGTGTGGAGTGGGACTAAAGTTTAGTCCCACATTGCTAGTTGGGAGAGAGTTGCACCACCTTATATAGTGGAGTGTTGTGCTACTTGGTAAGCATGTGAGAACAAGAGGCTCACTCGTGCGCACTCCTCCTCCTCCGCCGCCGTTTTTGCAGTCCGGTAATTAACGGACGCGTTAATTGTTTTGCCGTTTCCGATTCTTCTGGATCGTGTAGACGTTACCGACTCGATCGTGGGCTGCGCCCACGTCCTACCACGACTCGCACTATATATGCAGAGGAAAACCGTAGCCGCCACAACGTGCAACACATGGTCTCTCTCCACCGCCGTTCCAGAACCTTGCGCCGCCGTCTTCCAAGTCTTCTCCATCCCGTCTTCCGGCGTGCACCGGTTGAAGGGACAGTAGGCCTCCGGAACCCCGCCTCTTGTGATCCTGTACAGGAGAGGGGCGATCAGCTTTTTGGGGAGCGCACTCGCGCGACTACTGGCATCGAGTTCTTCCCCAACGACGACTTCTTCCCCGATATCAGCAGTCTCTTCATCGACGACATGGGCGACGCCAACGGAGCCGCCGCTGCTGCCGCACCGTATGTCTTCTTGATCTTCCTGTTTGATATGCTGCTAGAGTTTCTGCTTGTTGTAGTTGCTCTAGATTCGAACTGGTTATCTACTGTTTTAGTAGATCGCATGATTAGTTTAATTCTGGTTATTCTAGTCATAATTGTTTACTGTTTTCGTGGATTAAATCTACTGCTAAATTTCTTATATATTCAACAATCCAAAAACCTGATTATAGGCAATTTGTATCGCCTGTCTTTCTCGCGTCAACGAAGCCGTTTCCCTTCAAAGGGGTGCTGTACAAACGGTGGTGCATGAGAACAGTTTACTGGTTCCAAAACAGTAACTGCTATGCCGCCACCAAAGGCAAACCTGAGGACGAGCTTAATCCTGAACAACATGAGGCATATGAGAGGCTCGATACTCTTTTCAAGAGTGCCCTCCTCAGTATTCTTGACGATTCCATTGTGGATTCGTACATGTCGTTTGATAACGGGAAGGACATGTGGGACGCGCTCGAGGCCAAATTTGGGGCCTCGGACGCTGGCAGCGAGTTGTACGTCATGGAGAAATTCTATGACTACAAGATAACTGATGAGCATTCTGTTGTACAACAGGCTCATGAGATACAGTCACTCGCAAAAGAACTTGAGCATTTTAAGTGTACCCTGCCGGACAAGTTTGTTGCCGGTGACATTATCGCTAAGCTTCCATCTTCATGGAGCAACTTTGCTACTGCTCTGAAACACAAGAGCAAAAGTTTTCAGTTTCGGATCTCATTGGTCTCTTGACATGGAAGAGAAGGCGAGAGCAAAGGACACTCGTGCTCGAGTTGCTGAGGCTGGTTCTAGTGCCCACATGGTACAGAAGTAGAATTTCCAGCAGTCCCACAAGCCCAAATATAACAAGGGCAAATCTGAGGGCAAAGACAAATTTGATGATAGGCACAAGACAAAACAGCCTACCAACTTCAAGAAGAACAACAATAAGCCGAGAAAGGGATCATGCGATGTTTGCGGTGATCCAACTCACTGGGCACCTCGCTGTCCCAACCACCATGAGTTGCGCGGACTGGACAACAACGGCAAGACTGCCAATGTTGTCATTACCGACACTGAGATGAAGGATTCTGGGTACAGTATATTTCCTACTATCCTTTCAGTTTGTCATTCTCCTGAATGGTTGATTGACACTGGTGCCAATGTACATGTTTGTGCTGATGCTTCCATGTTTTCTTCTTACCAGTTCACAGGGACTTCTCCCGTGCTGATGGGGAACGGGTCACATGCTTCTGTTCGTGGTATTGGCACGGTCGATCTGAAGTTTACTTCGGGAAGATCGTGCGCTGAAGAACGTGCATCATGTGCCCTCCATCAATAAAAATCTCGTCAGCGGATCTCTTCTATGTCGAGATGGTTATAAGTTGGTTTTCGAGTCCAATAAAGTTGTAATATCTAAGTATGGACAATTTGTTGGAAAAGGCTATGAGTGCGGAGGCTTGTTCCGCCTATCTTTGTCAGATTTTTGCACTAAAGTTATTAATCATATTCGTCATGAGATTGAGTCCAATATTTGGCATTCACGACTTTGTCATATTAACTTTGATTGCATGACGCGGCTAGCTAGTTTGGATTTAATTCCGAAATTCACTACTGTCAAAGGTTCCAAGTGTCAAGTGTGTGTGCAAGCTAAACAACCTCGCAAGTCCCATAAGACTGCGGAGGCAAGAGACTTGGCACCGCTGGAACTTATACATTCGGATCTCTGTGAGATGAATGGCGTGTTGACAAAAGGCGGAAAGAAATATTTCATGACGCTTATTGATGACTCCACTAGATATTGTTATGTGTATCTTCTGAAATCAAAAGATGAAGCCTTAAACTACTTTAAAATCTATAAAGCTGAAGCAGAGAACCAACTTGATCGGAAAATTAAACGGCTAAGGTCTGATCGTGGTGGAGAGTATTTTTCCAATGAGTTTGATTCTTTTTGTGCGGAACATGGTATAATTCATGAGAGGACGCCTCCCTACTCGCCTCAGTCAAATGGGGCGGCCGAAAGAAAGAACCGAACTCTAACTGATTTGGTTAACGCCATGTTAGACACTTCGGGTCTCTCCAAGGCATGGTGGGGGGAGGCTCTATTGACAGCTTGTCATGTCCTAAACCGAGTTCCCACAAAGAAGAAAACTGTTTCTCCATTTGAGGAATGGGAAAGGAAAAATAGGAGACTCTCTTACTTACGTACTTGGGGTTGTTTGGCGAAAGTCAATATACCAATTCCCAAGAAGCGCAAGCTTGGACCAAAAACCGTGGATTGTGTTCTTCTGGGCTACGCTTTTCATAGCGTTGGTTATAGATTTTTGGTAGTAAAATCTGAGGTATCCGACGTTAACGTTGGTACGATTATGGAGTCGAAAGATGCGACTTTCTTTGAGGAAATCTTTTCGATGAAGGATATGCCTAGCTCATCAAATCAGGAGATACCTAATACATCTAGTCAGGAATTGGTTGATATTCCTGATCCTGCCATTTCGATAGAACACACTGATAATCCTGTGGAGGATGACAATGAAGTTCCTGTTAGGAGCAAGAGACAGAGGACTGCAAAGTCCTTTGGTGATGATTTCATTGTGTACCTTGTGGATGACACACTCAGTACCATTTCAGAAGCTTATGCATCTCTTGATGCTGACTACTGGAAGGAAGCTGTCCGTAGCGAGATGGATTCCATCTTGGCTAACGGAACCTGGGAAGTCACTGATCGTCCTTATGGGTGCAAACCTGTAGGATGTAAGTGGGTGTTCAAGAAAAAGCTTAGGCCTGATGGTACTATTGAGAAGTACAAGGCGCGGCTTGTGGCCAAGGGTTATATCCAAAAAGAAGGTGAAGACTTCTTTGATACTTACTCACCTGTGGCTAGACTGACCACGATTCGTGTGCTACTTTCGTTGGCTGCCTCACATGGTCTTCTCGTTCATCAAATGGACGTTATGACAACTTTCCTAAATGGAGAGTTAGACGAGGAAATTTACATGGATCAGCCCGATGGTTTTGTAGTACCTGGTCAGGAAGCAAAGGTGTGCAAGTTGTTGAAGTCTTTATATGGCCTGAAGCAAGCTCCTAAGCAATGGCATGAAAAGTTTGAAAGGACTTTAACTGCTGCAGGTTTCGTTGTCAATGAATCTGACAAGTGTGTACTATCGCCATGGTGGGGGCGAGGGAGTTATTCTCTGTCTGTATGTCGATGACATAATGATCTTTGGAACCAACCTTGATTTAATCAATGAGGTTAAGGATTTCTTATCTCGCTGTTTTGAGATGAAGGATCTAGGAGTAGCTAATGTTATCTTGAACATCAAGCTGCTGAGAGATGGTAATGGTGGGATTACACTGCTTCAGTTTCACTATGTGGAAAAGGTCTTGAGGCGCTTCGGGTATGACGACTGTAAGCCTTCTCCGACACCATATGATCCTAGTGTGTTGCTTCGAAAGAATCAACAGAGTGCTAGAGATCAGCTGAGATATTCTCAGATTATTGGCTCGCTTATGTATTTGGCTTGTGCCACGAGGCCTGACATCTCTTTTGCTGTGAGCAAGTTGAGCCGGTTTGTTTCTAATCCGGGAGATGATCATTGGCATGCTCTCGAGAGAGTTATGCGTTATTTAAAAGGCACTGCGAGCTATGGAATTCACTATTCTGGGTATCCGAGGGTACTGGAGGGTTATAGTGATTCAAACTGGATCTATGATGCTGATGAGATTAAGGCCACGAGTGGTTATGTGTTTACACTTCGTGGTGGCGCTGTTTCCTGGAAGTCTTGCAGGCAGACCATCTTAACGAGGTCAACTATGGAAGCAGAACTCACAACATTAGACACAACCACTGTTGAAGCAGAGTGGCTTCGTGAGCTTTTGATGGACTTACCTGTGGTTGGAAAACCAATACCCGCTATCCTTATGAACTGTGATAATCAAACTGTGATAGTCAAGATTAAAAGTTCTAAGAATAACTTGAAGTCATCAAGGCATGTGAAGACGAGATTGAAATCTGTCCAAAAATTAAAGAACTCCGGAGTTATTGCGTTGGATTATATCCAAACGTCTAAGAATTTGGCAGATCGCTTCACAAAGGGTCTATCACGTAATGTGATAGATAGTGCATCGAGGGAGATGGGTTTGAGACCCCGGTATGAGTTGTCCACAGTGGTAAACCAATCTATGTGATCGGAGATCCCGTGAAGTAGAAGTGGGTGACAAGCTGTTGCACAGCTGAGATGAGAGTATCCTTATATTTTACTATCCCACTCCGTGAAGATGCAATACTCTCCTGATCTGCATGGCAGGTTGATATTCATCTTAATGTGTTCCAAGCGGCTTACTTTTATAAGCGGAGATGTTGTCCAGCAGAGCATCCCTTGAGGAATACACCTATATGAGCCTGACTGTTAAACGTCGCAGTCTATGAGAATTGGGTGTTATCTAGTAAACTCATGAAAGGTCTTGGAGTATGACGCATAAGCTCCACCCGCGGGGAAGCCTTGCGGCAGCCCAGTATCGGTCAAGGGCTTGTGTGAAACTAGTTCGCAGCAAACTTGTAGTTCAAGGCATAGTCCACTATCCAAGTTGTGATCTAGTGTAGCATAAGTTTCTAAGTGGAAGTTCAACTTAACAGTCTCCACTAAGCTGTAACATCCCAAAAATATTAATCAGTATTATTATTCCAAAAATGAGAGCCAACAAAAACTTGTGTTGATTTTATGTGTTGTTTGTCAATTGTTGCTTGTGGTAATTAATTCTTGTTGCTTGTGTTGCTTGTTTGCTTGAATTAATAGAAAGAAAATGCAAAAGCAAAAGTGAATCAAGAAAAATAAAAGTGACAAATAAGAAACTCAATAATGTTCCAAACAAAATTCAGAGGAATGGTATTTGAAACCTCTCATTTACATCCTTATCACTTATCTCTTCCAAATAATATTTTACACCTATTTTAAAATTCAAAAGTAAAAACAATTGAAATAAAACAAAATGCAATAATTAAAACCTATGAAAGAAAATGATTCAAAACATTTTATTTTGAAATGCCAAATTTTGTGGAGCTACTACATGCTATGTGGAAGCCTCACAAATATTTGTGAATTTTTCTAAAATGTTTAAGTACCTAAAAGAAATTTATAGAAATGCTGCTGGAAATGAAAAGAAGAAAAAGAAGCAGAGAAGGACCTAGTTGTAAATGGAAAAAAAGAATCCAGGGGGCGTTCTGCAAGAATGTCGTCGTCCACCTCTCTCCCTCGCCCCGACGCATCGCCGTGTCGCCGTGACCGTTCCCCGCCGTTTCCGCGCTCCCCAGGCCCCCCTGGCCGCGCTCTCCCTCGCTCCCGTGCCTCTGCAGCCGCGGCGCCGCAGAGGAGAGCACTCATGACCTCCCTCGCCTCGAATCCACCCCAGCGCCGTCGTGGCAGCCGCGGCGATGCCGGCCCAAATTCGCGTAGCTCTCTGCACCTCGACACGCACCACTCGAGCCAGAGCTTCTAGAACGTGTCCGGACCCCGGTGGACGCCGCGTCTCCACGTCCCTCGCACCACCGCGTCCGATTCGTGGAGAAATATCTCCGCCGTGCGCCATGGACGTCGTTCGTGCACTCCGTCCACGATACGCCGGCCCTGCGCTATAAAACCACCCCCGCACCCCTCTGGGAACACCACACCACCCCACTCCCTCACATCTCCCTCTCGATTCGCCGTGCACCGCCAGGAGGGCGTGCTCTGCCGTAGCCACTGCCGCCGTCGAGGTCCGTCGTGGCCGCGATGCCACACTGCCCATTCTCTCCTCTCTGGCCCGTACCCTCTTCCCTTTGGACACCGCCCTCACACGCATCCTTTTTCCCTCGGTATCGTGCACAGGGGAGACGCCAGGAGCTCGCCGGAGTGCTGCCCGTGGCCGCGGAAGTGCAGCAGCTCGACGTGGACGCTGCACTCCCCCCAGCAAGCGACACTCGACCAGAAGCTCTCCCCACGCCGCCGCCGTCGTTCCGCATCATCTCCACCGTCCCTAGACCACCCAGGTACCCCACTGGCCACCCTCGCCGTCGCCGGAGCTCCGGCGACGCCACTTTTAGGTCGTCGATGATCGAGGGCTCCGTGAGCCGTTCGATCTTTGATCAACGGCCGCGTACCGCTTCGATTAGAAGAGAAAGAGAGAGAGAGACTGACGGAAAAAGGAGATTTAAACATTATCCATAACTGGATTTCTCTGTTTAAAATGGAAATATGAAATCAGTACTGGATCCAACTTTGAAATTCAATATCTCGAGATTTAGGAATCCAAATAAATCAAACTCAATTGTTCTGGAAAGCTTATGAAAATGTTTAACCAACCCAATTGGATTCATTCCATTTAATTAAATAAATAAAAAGTATTATTAAAAATACTACAGAAGGTTTAAATTCTAAACTTGTTTGTTTCTGATACTCTGTTAGTCCAAATAATTCCAAACCAATTTTGCTAGCTTAGTACTGCCATGTATTAGCTTCCCTAATTTTGGTAGAATTATTTGTGCAGTAGTATTTGTTTAGTATTAAGTTGAAGTTTAAACACCCTTCTGCACTCAAACATTTAAATATGTTTAATGGTTAACCCAAATGAATTAGGACCAATTTTGTTAGATCACATTTAGCCATGTTTAGTTACCCCTAAAAGGATTTAATTTTAGGTCAACAGAATTAATTGGTAGCTAAAACTTGATTATTAAGTTACTGGATTCAAACAAATGTGTAGGGAGTTTAGTAACTCCAATTGATCCAAATCAAATTGTGTTGTCTTCTACACATCAGTAGCTTTCCATAGAATTTTAGTTTGTATTTTTGTGACCAACAGAACTCAAGTTGTGGAATTAAACATGTTCAACAAGTTTCTGCCATAATTTAGAAGTAATTAAATAATGTTTAATTCAATTATTTGAAAACCAAATTGTATGGTTTGATGTGTGCAGTAGCTATTGTGATGTTCATGATTGTTATGTTGATGATTGCTTGTATAGCTTAGTGATTGTTTGCATTGTTTGTTTATTAATTAGACGAGAACGTTGTCGGATATATCGAGGAAGGAGAGTTTGCTGAATTGAAGAACAAGAGCAAGATCACTTTGCCAAGCAAGGCAAGCTATTCTCTGAGCTTGCACTACAAACATATGCATCTACTTTCATAACATGTTTTACTCTCAAAGCAAGATTTATAAAACCCATTTCAAAAGTATATGGAATTATTTTGCCACCTATGTAGAAATATATAGTTATATAAATTATAGGATGGGAAAACAATATGTTTATTCAAAACTCCTTTGAAATTACTTGTGAGTTTATGAAATGCCGAGATGTCGGTGTTGGAATGGAGAAGTGGAAAAATGGTGATGTTTATGAAAAATGCACAGTGTCCTAGTACTATGGACCAATCCTACCCTGTGCGACCACATTTACCACATATGGGAAAAGGCTTAGTCATGTAGTTTGCTCTTATTAGTATGGGATACCTCATCGACGGAGATGACTCCGTTATGCATGAGGGGATGGTCCGAGGATCTACCCCCTGACCCGGGTCCTCACACAAGTTGGTGGGGAGGATAGAAGGTTCCACCATAAACCGCCGGACAAAACTATGAGTCCTCACACTTAGGGTTTCTGACGGGAAACGGACTGGGTGTCGATGGAAAGTGTCATATGGGAAGGATCCTATACTAGCATGAGCAAATAAGAGGCTATGGCCGGCGGCTTACTTCGCATACACCTGGTATGGCGAGACGTGGCAGACACGATGAGTTGCCGGATGGATGTGGGTTAAAAGCGTGCTACCTCTGCAGAGTGTTAAAACTATTCGAATAGCCGAGTCCTCGGATATGGACAATTGGGAGACTGTCCTAAGACCTTGTGCAAGTTTTTAAAAGACTTTGAGTTTTAAAAGAAAAATGAAGTGGAGAATGTTTCCTACACCTATACCAACGGATCGGTATGAGGTGGTTGGATGAAAGTGGACCATGACGGGCTATGGTCGGAAAAAGGAGAGTTTTGGAAAACAGATAAAATGGTGACTTCTTTAAAGATAGTTATAAAACTCTTCTTACCTTTTTCAATAAAGATATAGAGATGTTTTAAATAAATAAAAGTTGTCAACTAAAATAAAACTGGTGCATACTCATGTTGGGGTAGTTTGCGAGTACATTCAAATGTACTCATATTGGTTTCGTCCCTGGCTATTGTCCTAGCCAGACTACGAGGAGGAGCACTACGCCGAGCAGGAGTATGGCGACTTCTACGCCAACTAAGGATCTCCACAAGTCAGCTGCCTGTCGGGTTGTCATCGTTAGAATATGATGTCTACTACGCCGTAGCTTCCGCTGATATTTGGTTTGGCCCATGAAGGCACCTATGTAAGAACTTGGTCTAAATGACCATTTATGTAAGACTTTTATTCGGTACTGTAATGGATGTAAACTTTGGTATCCAATTCGGATTATGTGCAACGACAGACTGATCACGGGATCGTTGTGTTAAGCATAATCGGGTATTTCGGACAGCTAGTCCGGGGTCCCCACAGACTTGGTATCAGAGCCATCCTGACTTTAGGAAACCTTAGTTAGCATGGTCGTTTGTCAAATGTTACAAAAGATGAATTTCTAAAAAGAAAGGAATGAAGTATTTTGAAAACTGCTTATCTCCAATCCTCTTACTTATGCAAAATTTTACTCTCATTAAATATTACATTTTCCTTGTATCCCTAAAATTTTGCACACCTCTCATTAAGCTTAAAATTTGACTCACTTGTTGCCCTACTATATTAAAATTTTGATACACTTGTCACCTAACTAACTTAAAATTTTGCTTAAAAACTGTAGATGGCACTCCATTGGACCGAGTTCGTTCAGCTGAGAAGGACAGCAAGCTGACGTTTGAGAGGGACTTGTTCGAGTTGACCAAGCTGTTAGGTCGCCCCGCTCCAGAGTTTGAGGGAGCTCAGATTGATGTTCACGGTGTCGGAAGGCTGAGCTGGCTCATCAGGTCGTCAGTTCGCAGGAACATCAAGTCTCCCAGTTCCAGGACGCTCATCTTCACCACCAAGGAGGCCACCTGGGTTGACGGTCTCTGTACTGCTACACAGAGGATGCTAGCCCGACTTTGTGAGGAGCACAAGGCGGAGTTAGTAGACTCCCGTTTCCGGTTCTACGGGAGGCGCAACTGCGATGGACACCCTACTCCTTCACCTTACCACCCGATGTTTGGGAGCTACATCATGGACATGGAGATCTTACTTCAGTGCACTCAGGATGATCTGTTGCGCACTAGGATTCAGCTCACTTTGACCGCGAGTCGCTCGTTGAGCTTCGCGAGAACGAGATGAAGCTGATGGTGGAGAAGGTGCTCTTCTCAGGAAGAGGGCCCAGCTGAGGAAGACTATCGTGAAGCTCCGCACGAAGGTGGCAGAGCAGGACGGCTGATTGAGGATCTAGAGCACCATACTGACGAGATGGAGGAGGAGGGCGAGGATCTCCGCAAGGAGAACGACGCTTTCCTCAGTGACGATGATGACTTCGTGGAGGAGATGGACTGTGAGGAGGAGGATGATGAGGAGGAGTTAGTTGACGAGGAGGAGGAGCCACTCGAGCAGTTCTCGAGGACGAGGAGGAGGATCCCGAGGAGCCAGCCTACCAGTCAGATGCTGACGTGTTAGAGCTGGAGGTTCCACCTCAGTAGGCGAGTGACTTGATCACTACCGCAGGATTAGGTTGACCCCCTATCGCTAGTCGAGTCGTAGTAGTGGTTCTTTTGGAAACCAGATGTTATGTATCTTAGATGTAAGGTGATGTTGTAAGCTTGATGTTGATGTGAACTCCTTGATGTGTTGTTGTAAATATAAGTATGTTTGTCTTGTTTAAATCTGTGTGAAATATTTTCATATAACCTTAAATTAATCAACCACTTGCGAGATCGTCTTTTCCCTTAGTCGAACTTTTCTTGCCTTGCCTCTTATACCCGGTGTGCTTCAGGATGCCGCCCGTCGCAGCAATGCGGAAGGATCAGGATCAGCACCACCACCACCGGACCCAACCCCCGCCCAACTTCTCGCGCTTATCATGGAGGAACGTGAAAATGCCCGGCAAGAGCGCCAGCTCATCTCGTTGCCTACAACAACTCGCAGCCGCTTACAACAACAACAACAACAACAACAACAACAACAACAATGGTGGTAATGGCAATGGCGATGGAAACCAGCGATCACCTTAGGCGATTTTCAGAAGACCAACCCACCCACCTACTCCAAGGGACTTCACCCACTAGAAGCCGATGATTGGCTTCGCACCATCGACAATAATCTGAAGTTGCTGCTGTGGGAGAAAATGAGAAAGTGTTGTATGCAACCCACTATCTCGCTGGACCTGCAAGAGCTTGGTGGGAAACTACCAAGGCTCTCCAGCAGCTGGTCATGTCATCAACTGGGCTGAGTTCCAGGAGAAGTTCCGCAAGAAGCATATTCCACGGACTTATTGAGAGGAAGAAGGATGAGTTCCGCAAGCTGAGGCAGGGAAGTAAGATGTGGTCGGTTATCTGATGAGTTTACCGACTTATCTCGGTATGCTCCTGATGACACCGACAAAGAAGAGAAGAAGATGGAGCGTTTCATGAGTGGACTTCATGATGAACTCAGTGTGCTGGTTATCCATGACTTCCGTGATCTGGAGTCACTTGTGGACAAAGCCATCCAGCTGGAGACCAAGCGCAAGTCTATGTATGAAGGTCGCAAGAGGAGGATGAATGCTCAGGAAGGTTCGAGCAGCCAGAAACCTCGTATCTTTCAGCAGAACACCAGGCCTGCCTATCGTCCACCCCAAGCTCCACGCCCCAATTACCCTAACCGCCCAAACAACTTCAACCGCCCCAATGACAATAACCGTCCCGGAGGAAACTTCAACAACTTCACCCGCAATCCCAATGTGATCTGCTTTGAATGCGGCAACAAGGGTCACTACTCCAAAGAATGTCCCAATCCCAAGAGGAATGTCCAGCGCCCCAATGCGCCGGCACAGAACAATGGTCAAGGCCGCAATGGAAATGGAAATGGCAAGAATGCCGCACCCGCGGAAATGCTGCTGTTGCCAAGGGTCGTCTGCACCACATCAATGCTGAAGAAGCTCAGGATGCTCCGGATGTTGTGCTGGGTACGTTCCTTGTCAACTCAGTACCTGCAACTGTTCTGTTTGATTCTGGTGCTACCCATTCATTTGTTACCCAAGAATTTGTTGCTAAGGGAGGTTTAGTCGAGAGCCTCTTACCCAAACCCATGGTCATCCAAATCCCAGAATCCACCGTAGAGACCAAGATGTTTTGCTCCGATGTACCCCTTGAGATCAAAGGAGAAAAGTTTCCAGTTAACTTAATTGTTCTGGGAACCCAAGGCATCGATGTTATACTCGGTATGAATTGGTTAGCCAAGTACCATGGTCGAATTGACTGTGCCAGAAGAGCTGTATCCATCACCACCGACAAAGAAGTAGAAGTGGAGTATGTGTCTGAAACTAGTCAATCTCACCCAGGCTGCCATGAGAGCATAGCTCGACCTGCCCTAGATGAGATCCGTGTTGTTCACCTGTTCAAGGATGTTTTCCCAGAAGAATTGCCTGGTATGCCGCCAGACCGGGAAATTGAGTTCATAATTGAGCTTATCCCAGGAACGCCCCTATATCCCAAAGACCTTATCGGATGAATCCGGAAGAGCTGGTTGAGTTGAAGAAGCATTGGCAGATATGCTCAGCAAAGGACTTGTTCGCCCAAGCGCTTCACCTTGGGGATCACCCATTATTTTGTGGACAAGAGAGACGGTACCACACGCCTGTGTGTGGATTATCGCAAGCTGAATGACGTGACCATTAAAAATAAGTACCCTCTTCCCAAGATCGAGGATCTGTTCGATCAAATGAACGGAGCCCGAGTCTTTTCCAAGATCGATCTTCGGACAGGATACCATCAGTTGAAGATCCGAGAGACAGACATTCCCAAGACCGCCTTCACCACTCGTTACGGTTTGTTTGAATACACCGTGATGTCTTTTGGTCTGACCAATGCCCCAGCCTATTTCATGAATCTCATGAACAAGATTTTCATGGAGTACCTCGACAAGTTCGTGGTAGTTTTCCTTGATGACATCCTTATTTATTCCAAGACCGAAGAAGAGCATGCTGAACACCTGCGTCTAGTTTTGGAGACCTCCGAGAGCACCAGCTGTATGCCAAGCTTAGCAAGTGTGAGTTTTGGCTCAGTGAAGTGGCATTTCTCGGACATGTTGTATCTGCCGGAGGAATTTCTGTTGACCCAGAGAAGATCAAGCCATTTTGACTGGTTATCCCCAACCAATGTTGAAATCCGAAGCTTTCTCGGACTTGCCGGTTATTACCGCAAGTTCGTTGAAGGATTTTCCAGTATAGCCAAACCCATGACCCAACTGTTGAAGAAGGACAAGAAATTTGAATGGACTCAGAAGTGTGAGGATAGTTTCCAAGAACTGAAGAAGAGACTAACCTCAGCCCCAATCCTGATCATGCCAGACGTCACCCAGAGTTTCGACGTGTATTGCGATGCATCACGCCTCGGACTTGGTTGCGTTCTGATGCAAGAAGGCAAAGTTGTGTCGTACCTGTCCCGGCAGTTGCGACCGCATGAAGAGAATTACCCAACCCATGACTTGGAGTTAGCTGCTGTTGTTCTTGCTCTCAAAAGTGGCGTCCCTATCTTGCGGGACATCGCTGCGAGGTCTATACAGATCACAAAAGCTTGAAGTATATTTTCACCCAGAAAGATCTGAACCTGCGACAGAGGAGATGGATGGAATTAATCAAGGATTATGATATTGGAATCCATTATCACCCTGGAAAGGCTAATGTAGTTGCCGATGCCCTTAGTCGCAAACCTTGCACCCTGAATGCCCTGATCCAAGCCGAACAGCCAGCCTTGTTCAAAGAGTTCCAAGATTTTGGACTAGAGCTTGTTAGCCATGGTTATCTCGCCAATTTAGAGTTAACCCCAACCCTGATGGATCAAATCAAAGAAGCCCAAAAGGTCATGAAAGCATAGAGGGAATTAGGAAGAAGATTTCCCTCGGCAAAGCACCCGGTTTTACCGAAGATGCTGAAGGAGTGCTGAAATTCAATGACCGTATCTGTGTGCCCAATGTCACGGAACTTAAGGAGTTAATCCTGAAGGAGGCCCATGAGACCCCTTATTCAATCCACCCCGGCGGAACCAAAATGTACCAAGACCTTCGAGAAAGATTTTGGTGGCATGGAATGAAGCGAGAGATTGGTTCATTCGTAGCCAAGTGTGACATCTGCCAGCGAGTTAAGGCTGAACATCAGCGACCCGCTGGATTGCTTCAACCTTTGAAAATTCCCGAGTGGAAGTGGGATGAGATTGGAATGGATTTTATTACCGGACTTCCAAGATCCAACCGAGGCCATGATTCAATCTGGGTCATCGTTGATCGACTGACCAAGGTTGCCCACTTTGTTCCTGTCAAGACCACTCATACCGGAGCTCAGTTAGCAGACCTGTATATTTCCAGAATAGTGAGCCTGCATGGTGTGCCTAAGAAGATTGTATCTGATAGAGGCACGCAATTCACCTCAAGATTCTGGAAATCCCTTCATGAAGCCCTCGGAACCAAGTTAGCATTTAGCACAGCTTATCATCCCCAGACCGATGGCCAAACTGAGCGAGTGAACCAGATATTGGAGGACATGCTTCGCGCATGTGTTCTATCCTATGGTTCCAAGTGGGAAGATTGTCTTCCGTTTGCAGAGTTCTCGTACAACAACAGTTATCAGTCTAGTCTGCAAATGGCCCCTTTTGAAGCCCTTTACGGCAAGAAGTGTCGTACACCCCTGAATTGGTCCGATACCGGAGAAAGCAAATTGTTCGGACCAGATACCCTCCGTGAAGCTGAAGAGCAAGTTCAGCTTATTCGTGAACGCCTCAAAACTGCCCAATCCCGTCAGAAGAGTTACGCTGACACCAAGCGCCGTGACCTCACCTTCAACGTCGGAGATTATGTTTATCTCCGAGTGACACCCCTTAAAGGAATGCAGCGTTTCCATGTCAAAGGAAAATTAGCGCCAAGGTATATTGGACCCTTCAAGGTCATTGCTCGTCGAGGAGAAGTATCCTATCAGCTGGAATTGCCCCAGGAGTTAGGAGATTATCATGATGTCTTCCACATTTCCTTGCTCCGGAAGTGTCTTGAAGTTCCTGACCAGCCTGATGTTTTCAAAAACATCGACCACCTCTCCATCGACCTGAACCAAGACCTGACCTATCGTGAGAGACCCCTCAAATTCTCGAAGAAGATGTTCGTGTTACCCGAAGCGTGCGATCAAGTTTTACAAAGTCCAGTGGACTAACCACTCTGAAGAAGAAGCAACTTGGGAACGCGAAGATTATCTTCGGAGCGAATTCCCAGACCTCTTTAGTACCTAAGCCTAGCAAATCTCGGGACGAGATTTATTTTAAGGGGGGAAGGATTGTAACATCCCAAAAATATTAATCAGTATTATTATTCCAAAAATGAGAGCCAACAAAAACTTTTGTTGATTTTATGTGTTGTTTGTCAATTGTTGCTTGTGGTAATTAATTCTTGTTGCTTGTGTTGCTTGTTTGCTTGAATTAATAGAAAGAAAATGCAAAAGCAAAAGTGAAACAAGAAAAATAAAAGTGACAAATAAGAAACTCAATAATGTTCCAAACAAAATTCAGAGGAATGGTATTGAAACCTCTCATTTACATCCTTATCACTTATCTCTTCCAAATAATATTTTACACCTATTTTAAAATTCAAAAGTAAAAACAATTGAAATAAAACAAAATGCAATAATTAAAACCCTATGAAAGAAAATGATTCAAAACATTTTATTTTGAAATGCCAAATTTTGTGGAGCTACTACATGCTATGTGGAAGCCTCACAAATATTTGTGAATTTTTCTAAAATGTTTAAGTACCTAAAGAAATTCCAGAAATGCTGCTGGAAATGAAAAGAAGAAAAAGAAGCAGAGAAGGACCTAGTTGTAAATGGAAAAAAGAATCCAGGGGGCGTTCTGCAAGAACGTCGTCGTCCACCTCTCTCCCTCGCCCCGACGCATCGCCGTGTCGCCGTGACCGTTCCCCGCCGTTTCCGCGCTCCCCAGGCCCCCCTGGCCGCGCTCTCCCTCGCTCCCGTGCCTCTGCAGCCGCGGCGCCGCAGAGGAGAGCACTCACGACCTCCCTCGCCTCGAATCCACCCCAGCGCCGCCGTGGCAGCCGCGGCGATGCCGGCCCAAATTCGCGCAGCTCTCTGCACCTCGACACGCACCACTCGAGCCAGAGCTTCTAGAACGTGTCCGGACCCCGGTGGACGCCGCGTCTCCACGTCCCTCGCACCACCGCGTCGGATTCGAGGAGAAATATCTCCGCCGTGCGCCATGGACGTCGTTCGTGCACTCCATCCACGATACGCCGGCCCTCTGGGAACACCACACCACCCCACTCCCTCACTTCTCCCTCTCGATTCGCCGTGCACCGCCAGGAGGGCGTGCTCTGCCGCAGCCACTGCCGCCGTCGAGGTCAGTCGTGGCCGCGACGCCACACTGCCCCTTTCTCTCCTCTCTGGCCCGTACCCTCTTCCCTTTGGACACCGCCCTCACACGCATCCTTTTTCCCTCTGTATCGTGCACAGGGGAGACGCCAGGAGCTCGCCGGAGTGCTGCCCGTGGCCGCGGAAGTGCAGCAGCTCGCCGTGGACGCTGCACTCCCTCCCAGCAAGCGACACTCGACCAGAAGCTCTCCCCACGCCGCCGCCGTCGTTCCGCATCATCTCCACCGTCCCTAGACCACCCAGGTACCCCCACTGGCCACCCTCGCCGTCGCCGGAGCTCCGGCGACGCCACTTTTAGGTCGTCGATGATCGCGGGCTCCGTGAGCCGTTCGATCTTTGATCAACGGCCGCGTACCGCTTCGATTAGAAGAGAAAGAGAGAGAGAGACTGACGGGCGGGCCCCGCTCGTCAGGTTTTAAATCTTTTCCCGCGCGCGCTGTGCCGCTGCCATGTAGGCCCCACTAGTCAGAGATTTAAACATTATCCATAACTGGATTTCTCTGTTTAAAATGGAAATATGAAATCAGTACTGGATCCAACTTTGAAATTCAATATCTCGAGATTTAGGAATCCAAATAAATCAAACTCAATTGTTCTGGAAAGCTTATGAAAATGTTTAACCAACCCAATTGGATTCATTCCATTTAATTAAATAAATAAAAAGTATTATTAAAAATACTACAGAAGGTTTAAATTCTAAACTTGTTTGTTTCTGATACTCTGTTAGTCCAAATAATTCCAAACCAATTTTGCTAGCTTAGTACTGCCATGTATTAGCTTCCCTAATTTTGGTAGAATTATTGTGCAGTAGTATTTGTTTAGTATTAAGTTGAAGTTTAAACACCCTTCTGCACTCAAACATTTAAATATGTTTAATGGTTAACCCAAATGAATTAGGACCAATTTTGTTAGATCACATTTAGCCATGTTTAGTTACCCCTAAAAGGATTTAATTTTAGGGTCAACAGAACTTAATTGGTAGCTAAAATTTGATTATTAAGTTACTGGATTCAAACAAATGTGTAGGGAGTTTAGTAACTCCAATTGATCCAAATCAAATTGTGTTGTCTTCTACACATCAGTAGCTTTCCATAGAATTTTAGTTTGTATTTTTGTGACCAACAGAACTCAAGTTGTGGAATTAAACATGTTCAACAAGTTTCTGCCATAATTTAGAAGTAATTAAATAATGTTTAGTTCAATTATTTGAAAACCAAATTGTATGGTTTGATGTGTGCAGTAGCTATTTGTGATGTTCATGATTGTTATGTTGAGATGATTGCTTGTATAGATTAGTGATTGTTTGCATTGTTTGTTTATTAATTAGACGAGAACGTTGTCGGATATATCGAGGAAGGAGAGTTTGTTGAAACTGAAGAACAAGATCAAGGTCACTTTACCGAGCAAGGCAAGCTATTCTCTGAGCTTGCACTACAAACATATGCATCTACTTTCATAACATGTTTTACTCTCAAGGCAAGATTTATAAAACCCATTTCAAAAGTATGTGGAAATTATTTTGCCACCTATGTAGAAATATAAGATAGTTATATCAAATTATAGGATGGGAAAAACAAATATGATTTATTCAAAACTCCTTTGCAATTACTTGTGAGATTATGAAATGCCGAGATGTCGGTGTTGGAATGGAGAAGTGGAAAAATGGTGATGTTTATGAAAAATGCACAGTGTCCTAGTACTATGACGACCAATCTTACCCTGTGCGACCACATTTACCATATATGGGAAAAGGCTTAGTCATGTAGTTTGCTCTTATTAGTATGGGATACCTCATCGACGGAGATGACTCCGTTATGCATGAGGGGATGGTCCGAGGACCTACCCCCTGACCCGGGTCCTCACACAAGTTGGTGGGGAGGATAGAAGGTTCCACCATAAACCGCCGGACAAAACTATGAGTCCTCACACTTAGGGTTTCTGACGGGAAACTGGACTGGGTGTCGATGGAAAGTGTCATATGGGAAGGATCCTATACTAGCATGAGCAAATAAGAGGCTATGGCCGGCGGCTTACTTCGCATACACCTGGTATGGCGAGACGTGGCAGACACGATGAGTTGCCGGATGGATGTGGGCTAAAAGCGTGCTACCTCTGCAGAGTGTTAAAACTATTCGAATAGCCGAGTCCTCGGATATGGACAATTGGGAGACTGTCCTAAGACCATGTGCAAGTTTTTGAAAGACTTTGAGTTTTAAAAAGAAAATGAAGTGGAGAATGTTTCCTACACCTATACCAACGGATCGGTATGAGGTGGTTGGATGAAAGTGGACCATGACGGGCTATGGTCGGAAAAAGGAGAAGTTTTGGAGAAACAGATAAAATGGTGATTTCTTTAAAGATAGTTATAAAACTCTTCTTACCTTTTTCAATAAAGATATATAGATGTTTTAAATAAATAAAAATTGTCAAATAAAATAAAACTAGTGCATACTCATGTTGGGGTAGTTTGCGAGTACATTCAAATGTACTCATAATGGTTTCGTCCCTGGCTATTGTCCTAGCCAGACTACGAGGAGGAGCACTACGCCGAGCAGGAGTATGGCGACTTCTATGCGAACTAAGGATCTCCACAAGTCAGCTGCCTGTCGGGTTGTCATCGTTAGAATATGATGTCTACTACGCCGTAGCTTCCGCTGATATTTGGTTTGGCCCATGAAGGCACCTATGTAAGACTTGGTCTAAATGACCATTTATGTAAGGCTTTTAATTTGGTACTGTAATGGATGTAAACTTTGGTACCCAATTCGGATTATGTGCAACGACAGACTGATCACGGGATCGTTGTGTTAAGCATAATCGGGTATTTCGGACAGCTAGTCCGGGGTCCCCACATAAGCACCGGTATATAAAATAATGTTTTGGAATAGAATGATGAGATGTCCTAATGAGACTTTGTGGGGGATTGTTAGAATTTTGACTAGCTTTGCTAGTGGGCCTTTGGTCCAAAGCCCAACTAAAATTCTGAAATTCTCATTGGCCCATTAATATATTGGCTGTGTGTGGAGTGGGACTAAAGTTTAGTCCCACATTGCTAGTTGGGAGAGAGTTGCACCACCTTATATAGTGGAGTGTTGTGCTACTTGGTAAGCATGTGAGCACAAGAGGCTCTCTCGTGCACACTCCTCCTCCTCCGCCGCCGCTCGCTCGTCTCGTCACGTCACGACACGCCACGGGTTGCGGGAATGAGCGAGCCGATGCCTATATTTTTGCAGTCCGGGAAATTTATTGAGTCATTGATTAATAATTAACGGACGCGTTAAGTGTTTTGCCATTTCCGATTCTTCTGGATCGTGTAGACGTTACCGACTCGATCGTGGGCTGCGCCACGTCCTACGACGACTCGCACTATATATGCAGAGGAAAACCCCAGCCGCCACAACGTGCAACACATGGTCTCTCACCACCCGTTCCAGAACCTTGCGCCGCCGTCTTCCGACGTGCACCGGTTGAAGGGACAGTAGGCCTCTGGAACCCCGCCTCTTGTGATCCTGTACGGGAGAGGGGCGATCAAGTTTTTGGGGAGCACACTCGCGCGTCTACTGGCATCGAGTTCTTCCCAAACGACGACTTCTTCCCCGACATCGGCAGTCTCTTCATCGACGACATGGGCGACGCCAACGGAGCCGCAGCTGCTGCTGCTGCGCACCGTATGTCTTCTTGATCTTCCTGTTTGATATGTACTAGAGTTTCTGCTTGTTGTAGTTGCTCTAGATTCGATCTGGTTATCTACTGTTTTAGTAGATCGCATGATTAGTTTAATTCTGGTAATTCTAGTCATAAATTGTTTACTGTTTTCGTGGATTAAATCTACTGCTAAATTGCTATATATTCAACAGATGCAAACCTTTATGGATTGGGCCAATAGCTCATGTGCGACGTCTTTCTCCGGAATTGGAAGGAGAGCGACGTCGTTGGCGAAAATAGCTCTGTTGCGACGCTTGTGGGCCCGTAAATAGCCCAGGCCCAACATGGCCCTTAAACGCAACTGATGCGCTCGTTAGCTGTTAGGTTAGTTAGGTTTGGGTGTTAGGATTGTGACCGTTGGAACGTTGGACCCACAACTTATCCACGTAAGCACATGACCAACCATTTGTCCACCTCGCCGTGTGGGACCCACCTAACCGCATCTAGACAAGAACCACGCCCGTGCCCGCCCGCCGCCGCCCCCGTCGCACATTTCCCCAATCTGTCTCTTCTCCGCCTTCTCCGGCGACGACGCGCAGATGTCTAGCTCCTCCGCCCCGCAGTCAAGATGGCCAAAGTATGGTGCAGTGCCGCTGACACGTTGCCCTAAATGCCCACGCCCAGAGCCCCTTAAGCGTTGGGTGAGTAAGACGGATGAGAATGGCAATCTTGGGCGCGAGTTTGTCAAATGCCCGAGCAAGACACTGCAAGCAAGGGATGGCAAGGTTAGATCTCAGTTCTTTCGCAGCCGTTTGCTCTGATTTCTCCCCAATTCGTGTTTTCTCGTCAAATTTGGGATTTAGGGTTCATGTGGCTGTTTTCAGATTCTGAAGAACTGTAGCCATTTCGAGTGGATGGATGTATATCTTGAGAGGCTTAAAAGGGAGGGCTACATTGATTCGAACGGGGCCGCAACCTGGGAGATCAATTGGGGGTTGCCGCCGCTTGGTGTGGAGAATTTGGATTTTGGGAGCTCGTCCGCCCCGGATAGAGACGTGCCGACGACGAGTAATGCGCGCAATGGTGCAGTGCCCGCGGAGTACGAACTGAACCAGGAACTGAAGAAGATCAAGAAACATCTGAAGCAGATGATCGATTTGCAGAAGCAAGCAAATTTCATGGCAGCGGGATTTTATTGTTGTATCATTGCTGTTTTTCTTTTACTTGTTGTTTATCCGTCGTTAGGGCAGAGGACGCGATCTGTGCGCCATGCCAAGTTGTGTAACTGAATCGAATCGAATCGAAGCAGGAATTTGGGAATTTCTTCGGGGCGGCGCCTTGTTCTTTATGTTCTTCAGTACAGAAAGTGCAGAGCAAATTTCTGTTTTAAGTAAAAAAAACCCGTTTTGGGCCGCCGAGTAGATGTTGGGCCGTGAGAACATAACCATGCAAAGTTCTGTTTGAACTAGAAAAAAAGTTGTGGTATGCCGAATAGATGTTGGGCCGTGAGAAAACAACCAGGCCAAAGAGAAAACCAGCCCACCTGCTTGTGGACACCTTTTTTTTTGGTATAGCATAGAGCGAAAAATGCTTAGACTAAAAGCTCTAAAATAAAATTTTGCTTCGGCAAAGAAACCTCTTAGAAACATGCACTTCTTAGCCTTTGAATTTTGTTACTTGTCTTAGCCTTTGAATTCTGGTAAATAAAATGCGTCAAAATACAAAGAGCTACGACATGTTTTACTTGTTTTCCTTGTCTTAGCCTTTGAATTTTGTTACTTGCATGGAAAAAGGCAAAACTTGCCTTTGAATATTAGTTAATTGTATGCAAAGAATATTACTTGTTCGTACAACATATCAATAATATTCAAGGAGCAAATTTGAACGAAACATACATATTAGGACGAACAATACATTTTTGGCACGTATAAATGAATTTTGCACGTATAAATGAATTTGCACGAACATTTTGGCACAAAAATAACAACAATATATAGATTACTGCAATAACAAAATAGATTCGACGGACACGATAAAAGTGAAATAAGTTCACGACACGACATTACATAGGGGCGGCCCCATTACATAGACACGATAAAAGGAAAACATAATAAAAGGATAACATAATAAAGTAGAGGCCGCCTCTTTGCTCCTCTTCATCGGCCGGCATGTTGCTTTCGACGGCCTCCCAACTCCAACATGGAGACGTCTTCACTCCTCATCATCGGCCGGCATGTTGTAGGGGAGGGAGTGCATGAAGATGGGGAAGGGGCGGTCGAGGTCGGTGAAGAAGTTGTACGTGGTGAATGCGATAAACTCGCACCCACCGTAGAAGACCTGGCCGAGAAGGTGATATGCATCGAACGGGTTGGTGAAGCGCGCAATGAGACCACTTCCTCCCATGCGAACCTCCTCGATGGTGAACATCACCGGCGAGCCTCGAGGCAAGTGCCGGAAGCAGTTGGTGAGGATCCTGGTTGCAAACTCCCGTGAACCCCTGCAGCGAGAGATGGCCCACACCCGGAGTGCCCTCTCAACGACGACCCCGGCGGGATACTGCCTCTCGGCCACGGTGTTGGGTAGACGGAACGTTGGCCTGTTGAACACCATGGCGGCGGCGGCGCTTGGATGTGGCTTGGATGCGAGTGCTAGTGTTTGGTGCTTGTGTTGGCAGAGAAGAAGATGGGCCGAAGAAGATGAGGCTTAGAGGTAGGGGACGGGAGGTGTGGTTAAATAGGAAGATGAAGCTTAAAGGTAGACGAATGGTGAATGGGGCGCCGTTTGACCTTCATCTCGTGGAACGCGGCCGAGCACGCGTGACATTAATGGACGCCGTTCGTCTCTTTGCCTTCGTATTCGCCGAGCACGCCGCATAGGAGCTATTATCCCGTTCAAACTAGGGGCAGCGACACGGGACTGTCTTCTGCGCGTCTCGGTGGTCGAATGGCCTGAGTGCGACGCATTACTGTGTCGAGAGGGTGAGCAGGGCTACGTAGAACGAGGCGAAGCAACGGTGCGACTGGGCATGCATGCATGCATCGAGGGGCCAGGGCGAGCAGGCTACGTGGAATGCGGTTGCTGCATGTCTTGTCCTTTTTTTTAACAGCTGCATGTCTTGTCAATGGAGTGTGAAGAAACACACAAAATCAGACGCGCATAGGCTTGTTCCATGCACCGTGTCGTTTTGTACCGTTGGATTAGAATATACGGCCGAGATCAAATGGACAGTTCGATCCAAACCACACCGCTCCAGCCAATCAGCGCTTCCGATGCGCGAGCCAAACAGATTGCAGATCAGCCATCCACATGGATTGGCGCGTCACGCACAGCGATCTGAACCGTCCATGCACAGCTATCAACGGCCCGAAGGGTGCGGGGTTTCAGACGGGGTTTCCGGGGTTTAGAGGGGTTTTGAGATTTCAGTGATTAGGGTTGAGCATAACTAATTCAAAAAAATACGCCGCTTGCGCACATAGTCTTGTTATGTTGTACAGCAACGAGAGAAAAATATAATATGGTTTACATACATTTTTACGAAAAATCCAAAAATCAAGTGAGAGATCTCGAGCACGTTCAAATGAGTATAACTAATTCAAAAAAAATCAAACAAATACAAATCCGGCGCACATAGTCTTCTTATGTCATATAGTAACGAGAGAAAAATATAAACATGGTTTACATGCGTTTACACAAAAATGCCTTCAGTCATATGTGATTCCTCGAACATTGTAGTATGGACTTCAAGGTTGAGAGGAGAGGGTTTCGGTGACTAGGGTTGAGCATAACTAATTCAAAAAAAATCAAAAAAATACGCCGCTTGCACACATAGTCTTGTTATGTTGTACATCAATGAGAGAAAAATATAAATATGGTTTGCTTACATTTTTACAAAAATCCAAAAATCAAGTGAGAGACCTCGAACACGCTCGAATGAGCATAACTAATTCAAAAACAAATCAAAAAAATACAAATCCGACGCACATAGTCTTCTTATGTCATATAGTAACGAGAAAAAAAATATAAACATGGTTTACAGGCGTTTACACAAAAATGCCTTCACTCATATATGATTCCTCGAACAATGTAGTATGGACTTCAAGGTTGAGAGGAGAGGGTTTCGGTGACTAGGGTTGAGCATAACTAATTAAAAAAAATCAAAAAAATACAAACTCGGCGCACATAGTCTTCTTATGTCATATAGCAACGAGAAAAAAATATAAACATGTTTTTTTACTTATTTTTATATATGGTTTTCTACTAAACCACGTTTTTTCAAAAAAATAAATAAAATAATGGAAGATTGGTTCAATAAATAGTGAGACTTCAGATTTACACTATATAGATAGAATAGATGTCTAGGAAAATTATTTGGCTGATTTAGACAAGGTGCAAAAAAACTTGCTTAGAAATGGGGCGTTTACCCTACCTTTGGAGGTCATTGAAACACACTTTTGATGACTATGAGCTTAACTTAGCAAAAGGGCTCGGATTGATCAGCTAACATACATATTTGAGTTCAGATAGCATTGAAACATCATTACCCCAGCCCCATTTGAATTTTGAGCCCAAATTTGAATTCCAGCCGAAATTTGAATTTTATTTCAAAATTGAATTTGTGTCTAAAAACAATGACCAAACAAGTTTGAATTGAAATATGGGGATACAATGACCAACCCCAATTAACAAATATTTTTACATGTTACAAATCAAATCAAAGTGCATTATTACACCACAAGTGTTTTCACGAATCTGCCTCAAATGTTTCACTTCTTCCTACCTCTCGATTTCTTCTGCGTCGTCATTTTTTATTCTATGCCGAGAAGTTCACTCATGCTCTTGCTTTTCTTTGCATCTTCCATGTTAGGCGTACCCACAACACTTCTTCTTCTTCTTCTTCTTCTTCTTCTTCTTCTTCTTCTTCTTCTTCTTCTCACGGGTTCAGCTTGCACCTCAGAATCCAGAATAGGTTCCATTTCATCGGTCAGAACAAGCACTTCAGCATCCAGAACAGGTTCAGGTTGCATTTCAGCAACCAGGACAGGTTCAGTTTGCACTTCAAAATGCAGAACAGGTTCAGTTTGCACTGTTTCATCGCAACTGAACCTAATCTGTACACTTCTTCTTTTTCTACATTCGCCAACTCTTCTCTTCTTTGTTGGCCAGCAATCTTCAACAACAAGGGGCTGAGCAGCAGGTTTTCGTTTTCTATGTCGAAATAAAGCATGTCATTTGGTTACAAAATGAAAAAAACAACAAAAACAATTAGAACACAAACATCAACTTACCTTGGCCTTTCAGGAGTGTAACGGCATTTGGTAGATCCAGCTCAGTGCCCAAGTTCCTGGCAAAGCTTGCATCTATTTTTGTTACCTTTTTGGGACCTTTTTGGCTTGTCATCTTTTTTTGCCTTCTTACTACTCCCACCTTTCTCAAGCAATGGCTTGAATCTACTATGTTTTGGCCTACCAGCCTTTCTTCTTGTTAGAGGAGGACACAAGGTAAATTCAATATCCACTTCAGGCCACTGAGACTGGTCTGTAAGTGGTGGAATTGGTGTTGCATATGCAGCCCTGAATCTTGCTACTGAGTAATATTCATGCAAATATGGGTGCATATTTAACTTCGGTATAGAGGCCAAGAAAAGTATGGCATGCTCACATGGCTTCCCAGTGTGTTGCCACTAGAGGCAAGTGGATTCATGCAATTCAGTTTCCACAACATGCCTCCTGCCAGTTTTTGTATCTCTAACTTCAGCACCCCACAATGAAGATTTTTCAACACACAAATGTGCAAGATTTCTGCTCCTATTGACAACCTGTTGTACCACTGCCGGCAGCTTATCCCCTTGCAAACAATCACCAATCCTTCTTCTCAATTCCGACAAGCGCATGATCATGATCCTGATCTGGTCAACCATGTCATGCACAGGCAAGTCTTTTAACCCCTTCACCTTGTTGTTAAAACTTTCTGCCAAGTTATTGTTGATATGATCACACTTGATTGCAGTATTAAATCCTGACCTGTACCACAATAGAGAATGGTAGGTTTTCAGCCAAGTACCAAAATCATTCTCACTGCATGCTGCCATTATCTTACCTAGATGATATGAATGTGTCTGGGTAGTGTAAGATCTTGCTGCCGGCCACATGCGTCCAAATTCTTCCCCTCTGAATTTTTTGATCAAATTCATCCACATATGGCCGAAGCACTCTCTCTGCTCAGCATGAGGAAACACAGTCTTCACTGCATTTTCTAGCCCTTTACATGCATCTGTGTGGACTGCCAAAGGTGACACCGGCCCTAAGCATCTTTTCAACTGCATCATAAACCATGTCCATGAAGCCTCTGTCTCTGATTGAAACATGCCTATAGCAACAGGGAACATCCAGTTATGTCCATCTAGAGCATTGCATGCTGCCAATTGACCATTCCACTTTCCAGTTAAAAAAGAGGAGTCTATGCTTAAATATGGACGACAACCTGCTTTGAAGCCATCGATGCAAGGTTTCAATGCCATAAAAAACTTAGAGAAGTGACCTTGCCATCCTCTGTTACCTCAGTATCAATCTCAACAATACTGCTAGGTGACCTTTTCTCCACCTCTGCTTTAAAGCTGTAAAGCATCCTAAATGTATTTGCCCAATCACCATATAATGCTTTCATTGCCCTTTGTTTTGCCTTCCACACTGTGGTATATTTCACCACAATTGGGTAGTCCTTTTCCAAGTCTGTTTTCAGCTTCTTTGCTGTGGTGTTTGGTGTCTTGGCTAAAATAGGAGTGATCTTTTCTGCAACCCAAGCCTGTGATGTCATTGTGGTTGGATTCTGTGAACTAGTAATGCAACTATGTACATGTGGGATTTGATTAACTCTGATGGTACTGCCATCAGGCTGACGTCTAGCAGAAATATACCATTTGCAAGGCTGGGCACTCCCATCAAAACCTCTGCACCTCGCATAAAACTTCTTTTTATCAGTCCACTTGGTCTTGGCGTCAAACTCCTTTTTGATTGCATGTCTTGAAACACATTCTGAACTCTTCCATGTTTGGAAACAATCTTCCTACAACAATCACAGGGTTTTCTTTATCATACACAGTTACCAGCTCATCATCATACTCATCATTTACATCATCTGCAGCTTCATGCATCAACTCTTCATCCACATCTTCAAAATGATTTCTGTTAGCATCAGCAGTGTCACTTCTATCATCACTCTCCTTCTCCTTCTTATCTCGCTCATCTACTGGAATTCCAAAACATTCAGCCATCTCAGTGTCTTCCATTGGTGCAATGACCAAATCAGTAGTATCAGCTAATTCTACTGAATTCCAGTCAACACAAACAGCACCTGCATCAGTATCAGCCCCCTCACCTAATACTGTCACCTCGGTACGTATGGGCACGATCTGCCTCCGTGATGCCCACTCATCATCTAACATCTGTGAAGCCAACTTTGATGGCACATATCCAACCTTTGAATCTGCATTCAGATCAACAAGCTCTGCTCGAAAAGTAGCCTCTTTGCTTGTTCAACCATCCTGCCGATCAATTTCTTCAACCAGCTCTTCTCCATTCTCAATTCTAACATACTCACCCTTCCAATTATCAAACCGTAACAATGCTACTTCTTGCTCCGGACCACAAAGAACACTCTCTCCAAGTTTCTTCACCACATTCTTCACGGCCTTCTCTTCCAAAATTTGTAGCTCTTGGGGATCAATCTCTGTAAATTCGACCTCCCATCTTACTAATGTATCTCTCTCGATGTTTCTCACGCTGCCATCACCTAGCTTCGCCTTAGATACAAAGAATTTGACAGTGAATTGGAACGTCCTCCGCGAAGCATCACCTCTGTTTTGAATGGCGACGGGATGTGTGAGGTAGCGGAATCGGAACAAATCGCATACAGTTCTAGATAAAGAGAAGCACAGAATTAAAATTAAGACAAAAAGGGATCCATTTACCTATTTGAAGTAGTCTCGCCCGTCTCCTCGGGGTCCATCTCCTTCCCCTCGTTCAGCAGCACACCGCTCAATCGAAACGAGCAGGCCCGAGACTGAGACGGGGTCTCGAATCGGCCGAGACGACTAAGGACAGATCCCAATCGAAACGAGCAGGCTGCCGCGCCGCCGAGAACAAAACTGGCCGCCGTCGCGGGGAGCGGGCAGGAGCGGCAAGGTCAGCTCCAAGATTCAGGGGCATTCAGTCGGCGGCCAATTAGTTGGGACCCCACCTGTCTGAATAATGGGCTGTTTTTCGCCCGAATTCTTCTAGCCCAACTAATTAAATCGGGCGGAGACAACATTACGACTGTTTAATCAACCAAGTTGTGTCCTGTCTATTTTGGCCGTCCGGAACATCGCGCAGCAGCTATTTCATCCAAAGATGTCATATTTTTCACCATTCCGCGGAAAGCGGAAAGACGTTGCACAGAAGCTATTGGTCCTTCTGGATTTAGGCACCGTTCATGACGATTTCTCATCTCTATCGGCTATAGAAATGCAGTCACGGATGCAAAATCAATAAACGTTTGGGATAGCTAACTTATGATGAGTGATAGAATTTTAGAACCCATTTCAGCTACGAATAGATCCATGCACGCATGCATGTTTAATTACTGCATCTGCACAAGCAGTTTAAAACTTACAATACATTAGCTAACGAAAAGAGAGATGCAAGCAACAGATACAGCGGCCCTAAGAAAAGAAAGAAAATAAACAACATATATATGACGTGGTGGTCTAAATCACGGAGACGAAGGATCTCAGAGGCGCTCGAGCTCCGGGTTGTACACGTCGCTGGGCTGCGCAACCTGCTTGTGCGGCAGAGGCTTCACCTCCTCCTCTGCCGCCGTCGTCTTCTTCTTCTCGTCCTCCAGCTTCCCCGCCGTGCCGCCGTTCCCTCCTCCTCGTTGCTGTGGTTGACCCTCCACCGTGTCCGTGTATACAGCCGCGGACTCGCGCGGCGCGTGTCTGCCGCCGACCTCGCTCGCCGTCGCCTCCCGCTTCTCCTGCTGCTCCATGGCTGCGCTCGCCTGTATCATTTTCGTTCTGGTCCTTGGTGCGGTGGCATCTTCCTTCCATGTTCTTGTTTTATATGCGTTCAGGCGCACCACCTTGCCATCCTGTGCAACGTGTGCAAGCATGCACGCGCTACGCCGGCCGCTGTACAACGTCGCCGGCCCAGGTGTACCCGCAAAAGGATTGCTGCTACATGTAGCTGGCTACGGCCGTATAATCTAAAAAAAACAAGCTTAAGATCTGATTAACACAGTGGTAGAAAACTGGACTATGGTCCCGGTTCGGTTGGGCCATCCGTCCCGGTTCCCGAACCGGGACCAGCCAATCGGGACGAATGCTGGTCCCGGTTCAGACACGAACCGGGACCAATGAGTGTTTTTTTTTTGTATTTAGGGTTTAGAGTCTCCCTCTCGCCGGTGCCCCTGTCTCTCTCGCCGGTGCCCCCTCTCCCTCTCGCCGGTGCCTCCGTCGTCTCCCCATTCTTCGCATCGCCGACGTGCTCTCCATCGTTTCCGTACGCATATTATACGCTCTACTATATACACAGTACACGTTGATGCATATATAATTAATATTCGATCTTTGCGAGAATACAACTATTTAATTACATGGAGATAGATCACATATGTAGTTCATCGTCCGCAGCATAATGTTCTCCCCTTTCATCGATGACCTCCCTAAGCAGAAATCCCGCCAATTCCTCTTGAATTGCTCGTATGCGCTGTTCTGGGTCGAGCTTCTCCCGCATTTTGCTCAAAGAAGTTGTTCTCCGCTCAGAGGTCAACTCGCGAATGAACTCGCAAACGTAGAATCCACATAAATTACTCCCCGGTGGCTGCTGCGGACTTTTCACCGATATATAAGTTAGCTCATCTTTGAATGGACCTTGTACATTCTGTTTGAATAGTGTCCAACACCTGCTTTGGCCCAAAAAATGAACAAAAGAGTTATTAATTACTTGATATCAGGAAACGAACGAAAGAGGCCGATATAATGCGATAATGATTGAAATTACTTATTGAGCATTTCTTTCATTTCGGTCCACGTCGATTGGTCCCAACTTAATGAGTCGTATGCTTCAACTATGGACTTGTCAACTTGAATGCTTAGCAGAATCCAGTGGAACCTGCGGACGTTTACATAAAGCAGACATGCATAGCTCATCAATTACACTTAACATCGAGAAAGCCAAATAAAAATATGTACAAGACAGAAACACTCAATTGAAGTTGTAAGGAAATAGTATTTCCGTACAGAAGTTTTGCTTGATTAAAAAGGTGGTCAGGTCATGCTCCACGTCTCTGGGGTGATTGCGTAACGTATGTTCATTAACGATATATGGGTCAACGAACCCAACCTCATAATGTCTAGATGCTTTGCATTCTATCATCTTCATTCTACATAATAGCGTACAAAAGGATATATATATAGTCAGGATAATATAATACAGGCAATGAACGAGCTGAGCTAGAGACTTAATTACGAAAATAAATCACTTACAGACAATAGCAACTGAGGATAGATTTGTCGAGGGCGCGCTGATTGAATAACTGAAACAATTCAGTCATTTGAACCTGTATACCGTAAAGTTTGAAGAAATGCTCCACTCGAACGTCCACCGCAATCCACTCCTTCGCGCCCTTCTTTGATGTGTGCACCATGTACCAGTCGTGCAGATTTCGCATATGTGTTGATAGACGCGTGAGCTCCTCATTACTGACCATAGACTCCCCTGTGACATATTTCCGTGCTATCTCTAACATTGGCTGATCTTCATAGCCTAAAAGTTGACCAAGAGTCATACCCATGGCGATAGCATTTTCCATGGCCTGCGATACAGTGATACCCTGTTCTCTAGCAGCAGGTATGGCTCTGGGGTCCAATAATTGCTGGTCCTTATCCATATCGGCTCTGAAGTCCTTGTTGATATCGGAACACACTATGAGCGGGGGGACCGATTGATTTTTCTGCTGTCCGAGCTGGGCAATTTGTTTCCCGCTTTTTGCTCTTCTTTCCTTGTCCTGCTCAGACTGGGCACGTGCTAGCTTACTAAGTTCACGACCATAGTCAGATTGCAGATTCATCGATATTTGGGATGGCTGCGCAAGGAAGGACTTTCTCCACTTTTTGGATTTTTCATCGTATACCGGCTTCTGCTCGGGCTTTTTTGGTGCAAAAAAGCCTTATTGTAGGCAGCCACCTCCGCGGCGTTTTCCGCTACAGTCCTGTCATAAGGTCTAATGGGAAGATTCTTATGAGGTACTGTTGGGAGGGGCGACCTTTTACGTTTCGGTGATCGCTTACCCCTCATAGTACGAGCGGTGGGCGGAAACGGCTGACGCGGCGGCGGAGACGGCTGCGCTGGAGACTGGTGAGGCGGTGAAGAGGACTGTTGCACTGGAGAATGCTGAGGCGGTGAAGGGGACTGTTGCGCTGGAGACTGGTGAGGAGTCGATGGCCTTGGCTGCCAGTTCGGAAGCACGATGAATTCCTTTGGCCATAGAATGGTCGCTTTCTTGGCTTCTCCAAGTTCAAGCACCTCCCCATCTTCACCTGCAGGGTGTTGCAGCTTCAGCTCCTCATAATCTTTCATCACTTCATCCACCGCGACAACAGCGTAGCCATTTGGAACCGGAGAGAAATGGTAAGTTGGATTAGGTCCAATTGGTACGACATAGCCGACCGCCACCTTCACGGTTAAGTTAAAAACTTTCACATGCATCTCACAAGGTGTGCTCTCTGTGATATCATCCACTGGGTAGCGACGAAGTGGAGCCACCGTCACTGCATCATCACTACCATCCTGGAGCTCCGTGGAAGCCATGCTGCTTTTCCGATTCGATGGGCCGCCGGTACCATCGCATGCAGCTTCTACTATGTGCCGCTGAGATTGGCCGCTAGTACCTTGCTGGCTAAGTGCGGCAATTTGATCCTTCTGCGCTTTAATTCTTCTTCTATTTTACTTAGCCGGTCTGCAGCAGCGCGTGCTTCCATTGCCTCCCTTTTCTTTCTCCTCTGATGGCTTCTATCAGGAAATTTCTTCCTGTGCTCGGGAATCGCAATTGTCTTGGGCTTGGAGCCAGGTACGCCTCGTAACCGTCCGTCGTGTTCCTTATTCCCAAGGGCGCGTGTGAGCTCGTCATCCTCTCTATCGGGAATGAACCGTCCCACTGCAACATCCTTTACTGCATTTCTAATTTCTTGGATGGGTAGTAGGGGATTATCTTTGTGTCTTCTGTTATATATGCACTTCCCTTCTGCGTCCAACGTGCCCCCATGCCCGTAAAACCAATTTCTTGCCCGTTCGACCCACTTGAGTGGCTCTGGAGTGATCCCTTTAGCCAGCAGGTCCGCCTCAAGTTTCTCCCACTTAGGCATGCTAAAAGCGTAGCCACCAGCCCCCATAGTATGGTGGTAGATCTTTTTAGCAGCATTTGCCTTATTTTTTGCAGACTTTTCCTGAGCATCCTCCGATTTCTTGTACGCCACAAATTCTTCCCACTAGTCCCTTATCTTCTCATACCCTTTATCGAAGTCCGGAGTCTTATTTTTCTGGACAAACTCGATGTTCAATCTTTTCTTCCTGTTCTTGAATAGCTCGGCCATCTTCTTAAAAGCCCAGTCCCTGACTTTTTGCTCCATGTTTTTCCGGGCAATCTTTTCTGTCTCATTTGGATCCTCCTCATCTGGATCCACCTCTGGCGCCAGGGTGAAATTAAGCATGAGCTTTCTCCAAAGTCTTTCTTTGCCCTCATCGCCGACATATCTTACTCCTCCCTCCTTTGGCTGATGCCATTCTCGAAAGGTGATCGGGATGTAGTCCCTAACAAGAACTCCGCATTGCTTTACCATTTTATTTTTAACACCAGGGGGAGCAGTCGGTGTGCCGTCTTCAGCGACTTTTTCGATCCTGTACCTTTCTTGGTCGCCCAACGTTTTGGTTGGGGCTCGTTTTGTCCTTACAAAATTTTTGCTCGATCCGGAGGGCTAAAAGAAGAAAGAGCGTTAATATATGTATATAGACAACAGAGGCTTAATTAATACAATCTTCGGCTTCATTAATATATGTATATGCACCTCGCCGGAGTTTGCAACATTTAATGTTCCACCGGAGCCTTCGGCTTCTCCCTCGTCGGCTTCTCCCTCGCCGGCTTCTCCCCCACCCCAGCCGTCGGGTTCTACCTCACCGGAGCCGTCTCTTCGGTTGAGAGACTCATCTCCCTCACCGGAGTTGTTCAGAAACTGCGAGGTGACATCGCCAACATCTTCCGGCCCGCGGATTATATCCTCGAGGATGTTTTCCTGATTTTCGTCTCGTTCCATAGTTTCTGCAAATTAAGAACAATGCACAAAACTTTAGTTGGGTAACTTTGCATACAAATGTGAATCGGATATGTGAATGCAAATGTGAATACAAAGTTAAATTTGCTAATTTTGCTAACACATAAATTTTGCTAACACTTTAAATATTGTTAAACAAGCTATTTCTTAATTTTTCCTAACACAGTACTAACAATTCCTAACACAATTTTTTTCGTAACACAATTTTTTCCTAACACAGTACTAACAATTACTAACACAATTTTTTTCCTGACACAATTTTTTTCCTAACACAGTACTAACAATTCCTAACACAATTTTTTTTCCTAACACAAATTTTTTTCCCTAACACAAAAAATCCTAAGTGTTTGAATTCTAAACCTAAGCAAAAAATCGTTTTAGGTTTGAATTTCTAAACCTAAGCATTTGTGTACAATTTTACATCACAAAAAATCCTAAATGTTTTCCCTAATGCAGCAAGTAATTCACTATATACATCACACTAAAATTCTAACCTACAATTTTAATCTAATTACTTCTAACCTAACAATTTCTATATACATCACAATTGCTACAATTTTAATCTAATTACTTCTAACCTAGTAGAATGCAGCAAGTAATTCACTATATACATCACACTAAAATTCTAACCTACAATTTTAATCTAATTCTAACCTAGTAGAATGCAGCAAGTAATTCACTATATACATCACACTAAAATTCTAACCTACAATTTTAATCTAATTACTTCTAACCTAACAATTTCTATATACATCACAATTGCTACAATTTTAATCTAATTACTTCTAACCTAGTAGAATGCAGCAAGTAATTCACTATATACATCACACTAAAATTCTAACCTACAATTTTAATCTAATTACTTCTAACCTACAATTTTAATTTAATCTAATTACTTTTAATCTATAATTTTAATCTCCAGCCGCACATTCAGTAGATCAACCCCAGTGTAGCGGGGCTGGGCGGCGGTGGTCGAGCAGGAGGAGCGCAGAGGAGCTCACCGGGGCGGCCGAGGTCGAGCAGGAGGCGCAGAGGAGCTCGCCGGGGCGACCGAGGTCGAGCGAGGCGACGGTGGTCAAGTGGGAGGCACGGCGGCGGCTCCGCGGCCGGTCAATCCGCGCGGCCGAAGAGGTGGAGGGCAGGGCCGTGCCGGAGCAGGGTGGCGGCAGAGGTGGAGGGCGGGGCCGCGTTTTTCGCTGGAGCAGGGCTTCGCCAGAGTCTCGTTGGGGAACTGCGCCAAAGGTGGAAGAAGAGGAAAGGAGTGAGGCGTTATAAAGAAAAGGCCTTTGGTCCCGGTTGTTCTTACCAACCGGGACGAAAGGGTCTTTGGTCCCGGTTGGTAAGAACAACCGGGACCAAAGGTCAAATTTTGGGCCGCTTGAACTTCGCGCAATTTTGGGCCGCCTTTCGTCCCGGTTGATAATAACAACCGGGACCAAAGGCCTTTTAAATGGGCTTTTCGAATTTTTTTTGTTTTCTTTTATATAATTTTCAGGAAATGATTTAAACTTGTAAAATCAATAACTTTTAATCAGTTTATCAGAAAATCTATTATATAATTAAAACACAAGACAAACAACGGTTAGGATTAAACAATTTATTGTTATAACATATTAATGGTCCAGATTAATCATCGAAGATCTCATCGGAAAAGCTAAGCTATCTGTTCGTGTTACTCATGGACTCTACGATTGCCCGCAACAGATATGTCATATGTGTCCATGGATGTATACAAATCACGATGCAAACCAGCACACGCAATTGAACACCTGATGGATCCAATCCAAGCACGATAGCAGTCCGTCGGCGGATTGAAGCCA
Source organism: Poa pratensis (assembly GCA_947311845.1). Classification (NCBI taxonomy): domain Eukaryota; kingdom Viridiplantae; phylum Streptophyta; class Magnoliopsida; order Poales; family Poaceae; genus Poa; species Poa pratensis. The sequence continues at coordinate 25,482,517 of CAMZMU010000114.1, read as the reverse complement.
CCATCACGTCTAGATGATCGTCGGCGGATTGAAGGCATCATCACGTCAAGATGATATTCCGGTCGAACGACGCCGCGAAGCCTCACACGATGGTCGGATGCCGGACACGGCGGATCAAACGCCCCGCGGCCGTACTGCCGGAAGAATCCGAGCGACCATGCGCGCGGATCGCACAGCTCCATAGTTCCCACGAGCATGCCGGCTACCACAGCCATGCGCGGCCGCGTCTGCGGGTCCTCATGCAGGCAGGAAAGAGCCACCTCCATCAGCTCTCCGCCTCCTTGGCTACCAGGGACGCTCGGATGCAACACAGGATAGAAATAAAACATCACGAGACTCAAGTTTTAAGGCGACGTCATATGCCAAAGGACTGAAACAAGCCGCAGATCTGTTTTTTCTTTTTTGCAGGATATAAACGCCATCAAGTTTTAAGTGAGAGTACAGTTCAAGAAAAAAATCAAGAGTAATATCCTCATGTCTCCATGTGCATCTTCTATATTACGTAAGAATGCAGTCCAAATTTCATGGAGATCAATGGGGAGTACAGTTCAAGAAAAAAAACAAGTAAGAGGTCATAAGTTGGGAATCGCATGTACGCCGTACGGTGGCAGAACCCAATCTGCCTCTGCATCAGCAATGGAGTACGAGATATCAATGTTTTAATCAGTGGTTCAGTTTCGTCGAGAAGCCGATGGACAAGGGTATACAGATCATTGGCGACGACTGGGCGACAAGGACACCGTGGAGAAGCAGAAGCTGCTCTCTCCATTCACAATACGACTACTGGGCCATCAACCACATACAAACGCGTTTGATCGAAGTTGCTACATGAAGGATAACTGACGGACAGAAAAAACATGCCGGCAGCCGGCCGCCGTGAGACGAAGCATTAGGCCGGACCAAGCAATACCACCGGCGTTCTCGACTCCATGGCCGTCGAGGCATCATGTGCTACACGTTAAAAGACAGGGACCTGGTCGATGTTGGGTTGCCGAACACGCCACGACGTCGGCGAGGACACGATCTATCTCGGTCCACTTTAACTGGCCGGCGAGGAAATCAGGATACGTGCATGTCCATGTTGAGGTATGTAATTATCTGATATGCACAATGCTATTTCTAACGTATATAGAAATTTTGATCGTGAAAGATGAAAACAGCTAGAGCCATATGTGTATGCAGATGAACTGAAGTACTTTCGCAAACTCGGGAATTAGTAGTCCGACTGTTCGCATGCATGATGCAAGGATGGATTCCAGCTAATTAAGTGGTGAAATCATGGTCCGAGGATGAGAGAGAGAGAGAGAGCACAACGATAGAAAAAGATTTCCCTTCTTCAAAGTGTGTGGAAGGTAGCAATTGTTCACCATCAATTGCACTCTGAGTCGGGGCAACAAATCTGGTAGCTTAAGCTTCAGACTCTACGAGATGTGATAGACTGGAGCCTAGGTGAAATAGAATGATCAGCTGATTTCTTAAACAAGGATGTTACACTGGATCTGCTAGAATCTATCGGGTTTAAAAGAAATAGGCAAAAACATATTCTGGTACAGTTTTCTTGCGGGGATGATGATTCATCCTTACACAACTGAATTTATAAATTTATGCAAATACGTACTCCCTCCGTTCGGAAAAGGATGTCACAAAAATGATCTATCTATAGTTCATTTTTGTGACATCCTTTTCCGAACGGAGGGAGTATTATCTATTTCTATAGGCCAGTTTTCTACATTGTTCTGTTCTTGGGATGCAATGTAAGCATTATGTTCCGTAAATTTGGAAAATGTAAATTGTGCACGTTCTTATCTATTAAAATCCCTCCCCTTAATGAAGCCATTTTTTTAATAATTGTGTATGCTCTATGCTGTACAGGGAAATCCCTTAAATATGGCTGAAATACAACTACTACCAATTGAGAGCAGGTAATTTTTCCTGCCATTTCAGCTTGCCATCTATGCTCGAAACATGCTTACGCTCGAAACATTCTTTTTTGTTTATGTATTCTTATCTATGTTTCATTTTTGCAGGTGTCAGATCCTATCGGTTAATACTTTGTGGGATACACGACAAGATTCTTGGTATATTCGTTTTTTGTGGATGTCAGGTAGCTTTTACTTATTGCCATTTCCTTTCTATTTGCTCAAAATAGTAGGTCGGTTTTCATAGATCTCAGTTAATGATCTATTACAAAAAAGAGTTCAGTGCATCACGGGCTCAAATATTTTGAGCTAGAACTATGAAGACCGGTTAATCGTTTATGATTTGGTAAAATGTTTCATCAGATAAATGGCCTGATGTTTTCTATATTATTTTGTACCATATTTTTATTTCTACGTGGTTGACCTATTACTTACTTAATTTAGATGTATCAGTGCTAATATGGTGGCGAACTAAGGACCTACAAAAAAATGTCATTGGACATCATGTTCCCCAATAAAGTGATCTAGGCTCACTCCATATAATATGTCCTCTTGATGGACTAAACACCAGTCTAAATTACTCAAAATTTGGAATACCACCATGTGAAATTAATTAGCAGTTTCAGAGTGAATTCATATAGAGAATCAAAGTTGTTTTATAGAATAAATTTACCTTAAACCTCAAACATGGAGAAAATAATAAATAATTATACTAATAAAAATATATGGAGGACAAATGTCAAAGTGACATGGTCCATATGTTACTTAGAAGTAGTAACATACATCGGGATCGGGAATATAAACACAAGGTCAACACAAATAGAGCATACACATGAGGAAGGCATGCATGAATTATTATTCACTTGCATAATTATGGAAATCAGAAGCAACATAGGGTCGTATGTTTGCATATATAAAAATCATGTAAGACCCATGAATTACGATATGTATTAAGAAAATATGGGTCGACATGGATGGTGATGTATATGTCCAAGGTAAATGTGTTGTGCAAACAGTGGAAGCTACAATGCTAAATGTTAGAAGAGATAAATCGTGATATTCAGGTAACAATACGTTTCATTTAAAAAAAAAGATCCATTTCATTCATAAAAAAGAACTATACGTCAGTGAAAAATAACATCGATATGATAAGAAAGAATAAGCTATTACATTAAGAGATAGTGTTTTGATAACTAATGGATATATAGTGATAAATAAATTTCCTTCCAAGGGAAAGCAACATACGAAATTAGATTAAATATGAGCATGCACCGAAGCATATAGGACACGACGTTACAGTAACTCTTTTTGTAGGTGAAACAATCTGGTAGCTGCAGGTGAAGTCTTGGAGGACATAACAAATTGAAGCCTATGTGAATCAGAGTGATTAACTGGTCCCTAAAACATGGGTGTTTACATAGCTTTTCAGCACAGATGTAAGTGGTACAATACAATATATCAATTTCAATTCCAAATTGGTGCCCAGTAAACTATCATATTATGATCCCCATTTCGTCAGAAGATTTGGAAAGAATTTGTTTTCTTCTTTGGAAAGGCGTACATATGGTTCCCAATTTGTCAGGACTTTCATATTATTTTTAATTATGGAACTGTATTTACAAAATAAAGGATCATTATTATTATTTATCTATATCGTTTTCGTTATTGCTGCTTTCCCAGGTGTAAAATTTGTGCGAGTTCTGTAAATTAAACCGTTCTTAGTGTACTTATTACATGTTTTTGTGACTTTATAATTGCTCCATTAAGGAGACCACTAAATTTCCGGACAGTTATATTGTGCTTGATATACTTAAAAAAATGTCAGGTAGCTTTTATTTCTTTCTTTTTTCGCAAAATAGTAGATACGTCATAACACAGCCTCAGCCTGAATCAGGTCAGCACATAGCATGTTTCTATACATTTAATGATAGAGTCGTCAATTTACTTTAAGTAGGAAAGTCAATCTCTTATATATTGCTTCATGTCCAGGCTATTACAGTAACAATATATATTACATGAATCCATTAGAGGTATTATAGTTCGAACGATTGATCAAGAAGGAGCATATTAGGAAGTGGATGCTGCTTCCAGTACATAGCTCTTCTTTGTTATTACTGTGGATGTAAAAAATCAGTCCAATAGCGAGGAGTCACAGGCAATTGCTGCAATTTGAGGTCAAATTGAAGAGTAGAGTCCACTACATCATCATAATAAAACTTTCAAGACTAAATACATTGTGCTGCATTATAACACATGAAAAGTGTTTCATCTAGCCGCGCAATTGCGCGGGCCACCCAGCTAGTTATGATTAATGTATCAAAATGCTAAGAAAAATGAACCCCATCTATTTATATGTCTATTATTATAAATCCAAATAATACAATAATATGTTTATTATTATAAAAAAAATAAGGAATCTGAATATATCATCCATACATCTGTTTGCATCATGTATCAACTGTGCCATTTTCAATTCAAAAATGCATTAACTCATATCTTTTGCATACTTTATTATTGTCATTTTCAATTTGAATCTCACTAAACTTTCAAACTATTAACCATTTTGCCATTTTGAATTAAAAAATGCATTAACTTTTATCTTTTCCATAACTAACTCAAAACCAGAATACTTATTCAGATGCTAAAGATCATTAGTTGGAAATGCAGAGATAAATAATACATTTTACACGATCGTCGTCGTAGATAGACAAACATTTTACACGATCGTCGTCGTACATAGACGAACCATTTATCCTAACCAACGATGTGGCTCAGGTTAGTCATACTCCTGCCTAGGCCTATAATACTCGTCCTCGTAGTCGTCGTAGTCGCCGCCGTCGTCGTCGCTGTCGTCGGGCGGCGCTCGCCTGGACTGGAAGCGAGGGTAGCGCAGGCGGGGGTTATCGCCGGCCGTGATGTAGTTCATGACGCTCTGGAGAGTCCGGCCGCTCCACCACAGCCGACGGCCGGCCTCGTTGAAGTTCGAAGGAGGCGGGCCGTCCTCCTCGTACCTGGCGAGCGCCCTCTCACGCCGATTGATGAAGAAGGCGTCCCAAGTCGGGCGGTAGTCGGGATGCCAGCGGGGATCCATCCGCTGCGCCGGAGTGAGCTCGAGGTAGTAGTGGTTCGTGATGGCCGCCCGGCGTGCCAAACCTTGAGGGACAGGAGGGACCGGCACGCCTCCGGTGCTCAGCCTCCAGCCGGCGGGGACGTCGTAGCCGGGCGGGCAGGGGTAGTTCGAGGCGCAAAGCGCCTCCGCCTCCGAGTAGGTTAGAGTGGGTACGGTGGAAGCCATGGGAGAGTGATGAGGTTGCAGATATGAGTTTAGATGTGCTATGCCAATGGAGGCCATGCATGACTACATATATATAGTGAGAATCCCACCAATAAGGAAGAAGCACACAGATCGTGTGTTTCTTTCGAGCGCTTGTGAGCCGTTGGATCAGGGGTGTGTTTCTTTTGAAGGCTTGTGAGCTGTTGGATATCACTTTGTGAGCCACCACCCGGGACTAAAGGGAATCCCACCAATAAGGAAGAAGCACACGGATCGTGTGTTTCTTTCAAGCGCTTGTGAGACGTTGGATCAGGGGTGTGTTTCTTTTGAGAGATTGTGAGCTGTTGGATCAGTAGTATCACGACCACTTCGTGAGCCACATCAAGGTTTAATACATTCCATAGAATGCATTACATAAAAGGTTTAATACATTATTACACATGATCCAACGTCTCACAAGCGCTTGAAAGAAACACACCCCTGATCCAACATCACCAACATTATTCTACATAAACGGACTTGCTGGCTCGAAGGCCGTAGGATTAGGGGGAACGGCGGGAGGAGCCAGCCCCGTGGGCGGCTGCCCGGTTCTCGCGCGCACGTTTGCGGCGGAGGGCAAGATCCATGGAGGATGAGTCTTTCAGCGCCCAATCCAGCTCGGAAGCCTCCTTCGCCTTGAGCTGGTAGGAAGCCTTGGCTCGCTGGACAGGGTAGTCGCAAACAGACTGGAAGGAGGCTTCCATGGCCTCCTGTATCTGCAACCCACAACCCTCTTCCCCGTCGTCGCTCCAGTCAAAGTCGTCGTCCTCCTCCTCCGCGGGAGGAGCGGTGGCGCCTGGTGGAGGTGCAGCGGCGCCAGGTGGAGGTGCGGCGGCACCTGGTGGAGCAGGAGGCCGGTAGCTGGGCATTCCTCTCCACGCCGGGCTCGTGGGCATACGGCGGGATAGGCTCCCGCGGTTGCGCCCAAGCGCGCTCTACCGAGCACGCTCGACCTCGTCCAGAAGGCGCTGCGGCGGACGTGGCGGATCCATCTCGTGGAGACGATGCGTTCGTGGCTAGGAATGGTGGATTAGGGTTTACCCCGTCGGCGACAATATATAAAGACCTCCAGGGCAGCGCTGGGGGAGGACACGTGCCCAGGGCAGCGCTGGGGGAGGACACGTGTCGTGACCGCAAAACCCGCCTTTAGTCCCGGTTGGTGTTACCAACCGGGACTAAAGAAGCACACGGATCGTGTGTTTCTTTCAAGCGCTTGTGAGACGTTGGATCAGGGGTGTGTTTCTTTTGAGGGATTGTGAGCTGCTGGATCAGCAGTATCATCACGACCACTTCGTGAGCCACATGACCCGGTTGGTGTTACCAACCGGGACTAAAGAAGCACACGTACCCTATATATAGCCCCCCTCCTCAGACAGGTTACTCACTCACACAAAACATTCCAGCGTCACTCGGAGAGGCATCTTTGGGCAACCAGCGGCAAGACGTCTCTGATGACCTGCGACCGTTCCAAACGGTTGCAGATCATCAGAGATGTCTTGCCGGACGGTTGTAGATCATCAGAGACGTCTTGCCGCTGCTTGGATCGAAGTGGCGCTCAAACACAAAACATTCCAGCGTCACTCGGAGAGGCATCTTTGGGCAACCAGTGGCAAGACGTCTCTGATGACCTGCGACCATTCCAAACAGTTGCAGATCATCAGAGATGTCTTGCCGGACGGTTGTAGATCATCAGAGACGTCTTACCGCTACTTGGATCGAAGTGGCGCTCAAACTCATGAGCCACCGTCGGGCTGTATGCAGGGGGAACCGTGTTTGGACGGTCGAAGCTGAGGTTTGAGAGGTACCCACGGGAGGTGTGGGAGCCGACAACCACCTACCACGCGTGTTTCACCGGTCGTCATGCAATTAATTAACAGAAAACAAAAAGAAAACTCACATGTGATATAACCCATTTCTTCTAGATGGAAACTCCATTTCGTGTATTATGGTTTTCACCACATAAAGGTTTAATACATTACTACACATCACATAAAGGTTTAATACATTACATTGATTTACATAAATGCCATGAACCCTTCTTCGCGTATCTCCCTGGCCTATGATCGCTTCGGCCGTAACCATGGAGCATCTTCATTATTTAACGGATGCTTGGGTCAGTTTTCACTGTGAAGGGCGGAATTTCATCAAACTTATCATAATCTGCTGACATGTCTGTCTTGTCCTCGACTCCCACGATGTTTCTTTTCCCTGAAAGAACTATGTGACGCTTTGGCTCATCGTCTGATGTATTCGTTTGCTTATTTTTTCTTTTTTTCGGTCTGGAGGACATGTCCTTCACATAGAAACCTGAGCCACATCATTGGCTAGGACGAATTGTTCGTTCCTGTAACAACCAAGATTCTTGAGATCCACTGTCGTCATTCCGTACAGCTGGTCTACCTTTATCCCGTCTCCCTTCATGTTGACCCAACTGCACCGAAACAAAGGGACCTTAAAAGTAGGTCCATAGTCAAGTTCCCATATCTCCTCTATGTAACCATAGTATGTTTCCTTTTGCCCATTCTCGTCTGTTGCATCAAAGCGGACACCACTGTTTTGGTTGGTGCTCTTTTTATCTTGGGCGATCGTGTAAAATGTATTCCCATTTATCTCGTACCCTTGGAAATTCAATACAGTCGAAGATGGTGACGCGGCCAACAAGTAGAGCTGATCTCCGACAGTGCTGTCATTCATGAGCTGTAATCGCAACCAACTGCCGAAAGTCTCCATGTGTTTTTCTTTAATCCAGGAGTCTGCTAGTGCTAAGTTGACGAGGGAATATCTCCCCGGCAACAGCACCAGAAACTATGCTTGTACGTCACACGTCAGTTGGGAACCCCAAGAGGAAGGTATGATGAGTGCAGCAGCAAGTTTTCCCTCAGTATGAAACCAAGGTTTAATCGAACCAGTAGGAAAACGAGGTTTGCTTCGAAGGTGTTGGTGAAGGAGTGTAGTGCGGCGCAACACCAGGGATTCCGGTGCCAACGTGGAACCTGCACAACACAATCAAATTACTTTGCCCCAACTTAACAGTGAGGTTGTCAATCTCACCGGCTTGCTGAAAACAAAGGGTTAAACGTATCGAATGGAAATGATGTTTGTTTGCATAAAACAGTAGAGAACAATGATTGCAGTAGATTGTATTTCAGATGTAAAAGAATGGACCGGGGTCCACAGTTCACTAGTGGTGTCTCTCCAATAAGATAACTAACATGCTGGGTAAACAAATTACAGCTGGGCAATTGACAATTGATAAGTGCATATAACATGCATGTGTGAGTTGTGGTGTCTACTATGAGATTCATTTGGGCATTACGACAAAGTACATAGACCGCTATCCAGCATGCATCTATGCCTAAATAGTCCACTTTCCGGTTAACATCCGTACCCCTTCCAGTATTAAGTTGCAAGCAACAGACAATTGCATTAAGTAATGTGCGTAATGTAAACAATACATTCATCCTTGAATAAAGCATTGCTGTTTTACCCCTAGTGGCAACAACACATCTACAACCTTAGAACTTGCTGTCACTATCCCAGGTTAAATAGAGGTTGAACCCAACTATCATGCATAAATACCCCCTCTTGGAGTTACAAGTATTCACTTGGCCAAGGCTTCAACAAGTAACGGAGAGCATGCAAGATCACAAATGACATAGACATGATAATATAATATTCAGCTCCACATAGGTATCAATATAAGTCAGATCCCAGCAAACACAACATGTAGCATTACAATAAGATGATCTTGATCATGATAGGCAGCTCACAAGATCTAAACATGATGGCACAAGTGGAGAAGACAACCATCTAGCTACTGCTATGGACCCATAGTCCAAGGATGAACTACTCACGCATCACTCCGGAGGCGGGCATGGCGATGTAGAGCCCTCCGGTGATGATTCCCCTCTCCGGCAGGGTGCCGGGAAGAGCTTCAGAACCCCCCGAGTTAGGGTTGACGACGGCGGCGGCAGCGAATATGTTCTGGATGAAAGGCTCGGTGTTTTAGGGTTTTCACGTCTCGGGGAATAAATAGGCGAAGGGGCGATGTCGGCGGACCCCCGAGGGGCCCAAACCACAGGCGGCGCGGTGGGCCCACTGCCGCGCCGCCAGGTGGTTTGGCCACCTCGTGGCTCTCTTCGTCTCTCCTTCGGACTCCGTGTACGTGCTGGAAAAATAGGGACTTGGCCTTTTGTTTCGTGCAATTCCGAGAATATTTCCAGAAGTAACTTTCTGAAACCAAAAACAGCAGAAAACAGGGAACTGGCACTGTGGCATCTTGTTAATAGGTTAGTCCCAGAAAATGCATAAAAGTGATATGAAGTGTATATAAAACATGTAGCAAATGGTATAATATAAGCATGGAACAGCAGAAATTATGGATACGTTGGAGACGTATCAAGCATCCCCAAGCTTAGTTCTACTCGTCCTCGAGTAGGTAAAACGATAACAACAAATAATTTCTGAGGAGACATGCTTTCACACAATCTTGATCAATATATTGCAAGGCTCATGTCATGAATGAAGTGACTCAAAGCAATGATCTATAGTTTGCTAACAAATAGATAAAGAGTAAACAATGAATCATATAAGCAAAAACTTTTCATGAATAGTACTTTCAAGACAAGCATCAAAAAGTTTTGCATAAGAGGTAACTCATAAAGCAATAGATTCAAAGTAAAAGGCATTGAAGCAACACAAAGGATGATTAAGTTTCAGCATTTGCTTTCAACTTGTAACATGTATATCTCATGGATAGTTGTCAACATAAAGCAATATAACAAGTGCAATAAGTAAATATGTAAGAATCAATGCACACAAAGTTGACACAAGTGTTTGCTTCTAAGATAGAAAGGAGTAGGTAAACTGACTCAACATAAAGTAAAAGATAGGCCCTTCGCAGAGGGAAGCAGGGATTAAATCATGTGCTAGAGCTTTTTAAGTTTTCGAAAGCATATAGAGAGCACAAAATAAGTATTTGAGAGGTGTTTGTTGTTGTCAACGAATGGTAGTGGGCACTCTAACCCCCTTGTCAACCAGACTTTCAAGAGCGGCTCCCATGAAGGACGTTATCTCTACCAGCAAGGTAGATCATCCCTCTTCTCTTTTGTTTACACATGTATTTTAGTTTCTTTATAGATGACACTCCTCCCAACCTTTTGCTTACACAAGCCATGGCTAACCGAATCCTCGGGTGCCTTCCAACATTCACATACCATGGAGGAGTGTCTATTTGCAAATTAAGTTGCTTACTGATAAATCAGGGCAAAACATGTGAAGAGAATTATTAATGAAAGTTGTAATTAATTGGGGCTGGGCACCCCGTTGCCAGCTCTTTTTGCAAATTATTGGATAAGCGGATGTATATGCCACTAGTCCATTGGTGAAAGTCTGTCAGAAGTAAATGACAAGATTGAAAGATAAAACACCACATACTTCCTCATGAGCTATAAAACATTGACACAAATAAGGAGTAATAAAGTTTTGAATAGTTTAAAGGTAGCACATGAAATATTTACTTGGAATGGCAGGAAATACCACATAGTAGGTAGGTATGGTGGACACAAATGGCATGGGTTTTGGCTCAAGTTTTGGATGCACGAGAAGCATTCCCTCTCAGTACAGAGTTTAGGCTAGCAAGGTTGTTTGAAGCAAACACAAGTATAAACCGGTACAGCAAGAATCACATAAAAACATATTGCAAGTATTATAAGACTCTACACTGTCTTCCTTGTTGCTCAAACATTTTACCAGAAAATATCTAGACCTTAGAGAGAACAAATATGCATCCCAAGTCTCAACAAGCTCTACGGTAGTTCTCCACTACTAGGCTTTAACTACATGATGCAAGAGCTTAAACATGATCTACTTGAGAGCTCAAAACAATTGCAAAGCATCAAATCAAACAAGACAATGATCTACAAGAATGCATATGTCTTTTCCAATACCAACTACTACATGTAGCATTTTCTTTCTTCCAAACAAACACCAATCAATTTATTTAAACATAAACTCTCCAAATGATAATATAATGCAGCAAGAGAGTATTTATAAACAAGTGCTAACAGCTCGAAGAGATGCATGAAAAACAGGAGCTAAAAGCACTGCAGTAGCTAGTTAAGAATACTCAACAAATATAAGTGAAGAACATGAGTATTCACATGAAAAAGCGGAGCGTGTCTCTCTCCCACACAAGGATTGCTAGGATCCGAATTTATTCAAACAAAAACAAAAATAAAAACACACAGACGCTCCAAGTAAAGCGCATAAGATGTGAAAGAATTAAAATATAGTTTCACTAGAGATGACCTGATAAGTTTGTTGATGAAGAAGGGGATGCCTTGGGCATCCCCAAGCTTAGACGCTTGAGTCTCTCTGAATATGGTTGGGATGAACCACGGGGGCATCCCCAAGCTTAGGCTTTTCACTCTTCTTGATCACATAATATCACCCTTCTCGCTTGATCCTTGAAAACTTCCTTCACACCAAACTCAAGACAGTTCTCATTAGAGGGTTAGTGCATAATCAAAAATTCTCATATTCTGTAATGATACAATCAATCCCAAAGCTTCTGGACATTAGCTACAGCCACCAATGCTTTGTGGAGCAAAGAAATCCACACAAACACAGTAAAAGAGCGAATGCAAAACAAAAGGCAGAATCTGTCAAAAACAGAACAGTCTGGAATGACGAATTTTTTCGAGGCACTTAAGTTGCTCAGATGGATCTGGCCTAAAATAATGAAAGTTGCGTACATATCTCAGGAATATGCGTGATTTTTTCAGAATTTTTGAATTTTCTACAGGGAGATAAGCTCAAATCCGTGACAGCTAAAAATCTGTCACTGCGCAGAAATCCAAATCTTGCATCAACTTTCAATATAGAACTTTACTTGGCACAACATTGCGATAAAATAAAGATACAAAGGAGTTGCTACAGAAGTAACAAAACTCCTTGACTCAAAGAAAACAAAAATAACAGCAAATAAAAACGATGGGTTGTCTCCCATAAGCGCTTTTCTTTAACGCCTTTCAGCTAGGCGCAGAAAGTGAAAATCAAGTGTTGTCAAGAGAAGAAGCATCAACATCATAACTTGCTCTAACAATAGAGTCAAAAGGTAACTTCATTCTCTTCCTAGGGAAGTGTTCCATACCTTTCTTGAGAGGAAATTGGTACCTTATATTACCTTCTTTCATATCAATGATGGCACCAACAGTTCGAAGAAAAGGTCTTCCCAAAACAATAGGACAAGATGCATTGCATTCAATATCCATAACAATAAAATCAACGGGGACAAGGTTATTGTTTACTGTAATAAAAACATCATTAACTCGCCCCAAAGGTTTCTTCATAGCATTATCAGCGAGAAAAACATCCAAATAACAATGTTCCAAAGGTGGCAAATCAAGAATATCATAAAGCTTCTTGGGCAAAACGAAATACTTGCACCAAGATCACACAAGGCATTGCAATCAAAATCATTCACCTTTACCTTAATGATGGGTTCCCAACCATCTTCTAATTTTGTCACATCCCAAATTTGGAAACTAAGAAAAACTTGGTTTTACCAGACCCAAAATTCAGAACCAACAATTTTTTTTGAAATGTTTCACTGATGATTGTGTTTTCCTTCCCGTTGCTGTGTTGAACCTTGTGTGACCTGTTGTTAAAATGTTTGACTAGTAAATATTAAACCTAAGAACTCAACCAAGATGAAAATATTATTAACTTTGGTGATCATGTCATGACAAGAAAAATATTCCATGTATCTTTTCCATTCTTATTTTGGCCAACTCCATTTCAATGATACTTGGTTTAGCAACACCCAAAACTAATACCCATTATTTGAGAAAGTAAAAGTATTTCCAGAACTATGTGTTCCCAAAAATGTGGAGATCTATATGCTATCTCCTATCTATCTTTTAAACTTGATATTTTGCATTTGTATGCAACTCCCATTTTATAAGCTTTGGTTATCATTACATTTTAAAAGGAACACAAGTGGGAAATATATTACCCCACATATTTTGTCTTGCCCAAAACCCTTTTCAAAAATACAAAGGTGGAGTTGAGATAGTTTTAAACATCACCTTGTCATAATTAAGTGTGATCATTTTTATAAGATAGTATTGCTAAATATGTAGATGGTGGTGTGATTAATCCTTGTGGTTTGAATTGTGTGGACTTGGTTGTGGTGTTGATCTTGTTGTGATTGTTTGCTTATTGGACTTATGATTGTATTGATTGTTAATTCTTGTTTTATTGTTTGCTTGGGTGAATAATTACACCAAGATACTTGAGTGTTAAGTTGAAAACCCACTGGTCACAAATTTGGAATGTGACTTGAATTTAAGGCAAACTCCTCAAATTATTCAACAAATAGAAATTAAGATCTTGAATTAAAAGAAATGATCTTAATAAATGATTTTCCCTACTTAGCTATCTATTTCCTTCAAATAAATATTTTCTATATGAAGATAAAAACTATTTGAAGTTAATATATTTGTCAAGGAAGTTCCAAGAGTTCAAAATTAATATTTTAAACTTGCTTTAAAAATTCTAAAGGATTATAAAATTGTATTTAAGAAAAATGTCTTATTTAAACCCTATGAACAAATGTTGTTCAAAACTTTTTATATTGACTCCCCAATTTTTGTGGAGCTTCTACATGTATATGGGAGGCTACCTGAATTTTCTCAAATTTTTATAAAATGTTTAAGTACCCTAAATAAATTCCCTAAAAGCTACGGGTTTTAAAAGAAATAAAAGAAAATCAGGAAAGGACCTAGTTGTGAGAGGGAAAAGTTCTGCTAGGGGGCGTTCTGCAAAACGCCGTCTTCTCTGTAGCAGCCCGTGGTCGACGCCGCCGTGTCGTCCTCCCGCGCGTCGCACGCCGCCCAGGCCCCCCCCTCTCGCTCCTCTGCCCATCGAAGGAGGATAAGGAGGCCCCCCGGCTCTCCTCTGCTCTCCTCACTCGCCTCCTGCTCTCTCCCTCTCTCTTTTCTTCCTCAACCCGAAACCCTAGCCGCAGGTGGCCGAGCTCGCCGTCGCGCCTCGCCGTCGATGGAGAGCTCCCCGAGCAAATCGAAGAGGACCAGAAGCTTCATCGCGTCGCCCTCTGCGTCATCGTCCAAGGAATCGAGCTCGGACGCTGCAAATTGAGCTGGGCATCCGCATCCTCTTCCGCTCCGGCCGCCGCATTTCCGGGAAGCTCACGAGCAACCTCGTCCACCATTCACCGCCATTTCCGCTTCCCTGAACTTGTGAGGACCCCGGATTAAGTACCCGAGATACTCGTTATGTTTCCTGCAACAATCCCGTGATCAGTCTGTTGCTGCACATAACTCGAATTGGTATCACAGAACATCCATAAATACCGAATAGAAATACTTACGTGATTGAAGTCATAAGCTTCAACAGGTACTTGCAGCGGAAAATCACCAAACAACGTGGAGCCCAAGTCATTCGCCTTAACCCTACAGGCAGCTGACTGGGAAGCGCCCTAGTTCGCAAAGACGCCAGTGAACTCCTCTTCTTCGGACTGCTTCTTCTTCCAAATCTGGCTAAGACAATAGCCAGGGACGAAACCAATATGAGTACATTTGATTGTACTCGCAAACTACCCCAACTTGAGCATGCACTAGTTTTGATAATCTTTCAATAATACCTTTATTTTTAGAACAAAACATCTCTATACCGTTATTGAAAAGGGAAGAGTAGATCTTTTAATCTTGTTGAAGACAAAACATTTTGGAAAGTAATTTCTCAATACCGGGGTTGGAAACAACCCCTTTTTGGAAAGTAGTTTTCTCACTATTTTTGGTTGAAAAAGGTAAGAAGTCTTTTTAAACCTTTTTCTCGAAAATATACCCTTTATTTAAAAAGGTAAGAATTCTCTTTTAAAACTTTTTCCTCGAAAATCACCGTCTTGTCCACAGCCCCATCCTGGTCACTTATTTTCCAGCAACATCATACCACCCCTCGGTATAGTTGCCTAAAACAATCTTCACTTCATTTTCCTTTCAAACTCAAAACTTTGTAAAACTTGCACATGGCCTTAGCAGTTCTTCCCAACTGTCCATATCCGAGGACTCGGCTATTCGAATAGTTTTACCCTCTGCAGAGGTAGTACGCTTTTCCCACACCCATCCGGTCACTCATCGTGTCAGCCACGTCCCGCCATACCAGAGGTATGCGAAGTTGAGTTCCCGGCCATAGCCTGTCCTTTGCTCATGCTAGTATCGGATCCTGCCGCTACGACACTTTCCATCGACACTCAAATCCTCAGAAACTAAGTGTGAGGACTCGTAGTTCTGCCCGGCGGACCCAAGGGAGCCCTTCGATCCTCTTCCTCCGACACGCTCATACCGGCTTCCGGTAGACTTCAATGAAGAGGACCCAGGTCAGGGGGTAGGTCCTCAGACCATCCCCTCATGGAACGAGGTTATCCTCGTTATTGAGGCATCCAGTACTAACACGAGCAAACTATATGACTACGCCCTTGCCCATATGTGGGTAAATGTGGTCGCACAGATTTTTGGCTGGGGATGTAAGTACAAGGACACAATGTGCATTTTTCAGAAACATCACCATTCACCACTTCTCAATTTCATCACCGACATCTCGGCATACCATAATTCATCCAAGGATTTTCAAAGGAGTTTTGAATAAACAATGTTTTTCCCATCCTATAGTTTTATTTAAACAAACTGATATTTCTACCTAGAGTGGCAAAATAGTTTTTCATAAACTTTTGAAAAGGTTTTCACAATCATTTCCAATTCTCATAGCAAAATACTTTTAGTCAAACTTGGGTGGTTCGTAATCCCACCAAAAGATTTTCATCGAAGGCTTTGGAGTAAAACAAATTCATTTCGAAATCGTTGTAGACCATTGACACCTCTATATCGGGTGTCTCAAGAATCTACTTGTATTTTGGAAAAGGGTTTTCAAAGTCATAGCTTTCGTGGCAAACACCACATAAATCATTTATGCTAGTTATAGTAAAACAGGTAAATCAAAATAGATGTATATAGGTGCAAGCTCAGTGAAGTAGCTTGCCTTGCTCAACAAAGTGGTACTGGTCCTGATCTTCGGGTTCAGCGAAACCTCCTTCCTCGATGAATCCGTCAACGGTATCGTCTAAACGTTAAACACGTAGGACAAACAATCACTACACTAGCTCAAGCATCATCACATCATTACAATCACAAATGCTACAATAGCTACTGCACACATCAAGCAACACAAGGTGGTTTTAATTTAATTGAATTAATCTTTAATTAATTATTTTCAAACTAAGGCAGAATCTAGTTGGACACCAATTAATTCACCATTTAATCTATGTTTGTCACAAAAATTCAAACTAAAATTCTATGGGTAGCTACTGATGTGTAGAAGATCACCCAATTGGATTGGGGTCCTTTGGAGTTACCAAACTCCCTACACATTTGTTTTAGTTCAGAAGGTTTTCAAACAAGTTTTAGCTACCAAACAAATTAGGTTGCTCCAAAAATTAAATCCTTTTAGGGGCAACTAACCTTGGCTACAAGTGACCTAACAAAATTGGTTTGAGCTTAAATGGACCTACTGATAAATCACACTAATTGGTTTAGTGCAGAAAGGTGCACTGAAGTTCAACCAAAGGCTAAGGATTTTAGACTACTCAATTAATTCTACCAAAATTTGGTGAGCTAAAGGATCCTAATACAAAGCTACCAAAATTGGTTTCAAGTCATTTGGATTAATATAACTCCAGAAACAAATGGTTTGGTGTTTTGAACCTTCTGGAGCATTTTTATTAATACCTTTTTATTATTTAATTAAAAGAGATGAGACCACTTTTGTGAGTTAAAGAATTTTATAAGCTTTCCATAGCAGTTTGGTTTGATTTATTTGGACTTCTAGAACTCAAGTTATTGAATTTCTAATTTGGATCCAGTACTGAAAAGCAGTGGAATTGGAAATTCTAAAACGCTGGAAAAGAAGAAAACCCTGACGGGTGGGGTCCGCCCGTCAGTGACTCAACGGAAAAAACTCCCGCGTGTGGATAATGTTTAAAACGCTGACGGGTGGGTCCCGCCTGTCGGCGTCTAAACGAAACGAACCGGTAAGCTACCGTTGGATCCAGATCCAACGGCCCACAGCGGTCGCGAACGGCGACGACCAGAAACGGGCGGTGCCGTCGCGCCGGCGACGGTGACGAGCACGGACAGCTCACCTGGGGGCACGGGAGGTGGCGGAGATGACGCAGGAAGACGGCGGAGGGAGTGGGGAAGCACTGGGGTGCGTTGCGGGTGCTGGGACGGCTCCAAACGACAGCGGCGTGGTCAGCACCTTCTCCGCGGCCGTGGTTCAACTCCGGCGAGTCCTCCGCGGCTCTGCTGTGCAAGAAACACCGGCAAAATGCAGCGGGTGAGTGAGGGGGTAATGGTGGTGCGAGCAGGGGCCAGAGAGAGAGCAGGGGAAGAGGGGCGCGACCTGGCCGTGGTCGGCCTCTTCCTCGACGTGGCAGCGCACTGCCGTGCTTGTGCACGGCGGCTGGGATGCAATGCTCGCCCTCCTGGCGATGCACTGGAGTGAGGGGTGTGAGGGAGAGGTGGTGGCGAGGTGTGGGAAGAAGGGGTGGTGCGAGGCGGCTTTTATAGGGAGCTGCCCTCACGGCCATCGATGGCGCGGAGGTGCAGAGGGGGTAGGAGGGGTGCGGGGTCCGGCTGGAGGCGCCTAAGAGGTAGCTTGGAGCTAGGGGGTGCTGCAGGGGTGGTCAGCTGGGTAGGGGGAGACAGGGGTAGCGCGGCGTGCTGCGATGCCGTGCGCGGCCCGCCACGGCGAGCGGCGTGTACGGCATGGACGGTGAGCACGCTTAGCGAGTGTCTGCGGCGGCGTTGTCTCGTCGAGCAGGAGCAGGGGGTGGAGTGTGGTGCGGTGGACGCAGCGCGGCGTCGCCTCACGGTCGCGTCGTTCCCCTCCACGGAGGTGACCCGTGCGGCAGCGTGCCATGGCCGGCAGTGGCGTGGCGTCGCCCACACACCAGCTCTGGGTCAATGAGCACGTCTCTCTCTTGCTCAGATGATCGAGGAGAGTGAGGGAGAGGTGTGGAGCAAGCAATGGATGCAGGGATCCATCCCATCGACTGATTGGAGCTCGGCAAGGACGGCAATGGCGTGGCGCAGGCGGCTGGCCTCCTCCGGGTCAACTGCCTTGCGTCCAACGCATTGCTGTGAGTGAGTGAGGGGAGGTGAGGGAGTGGACGCTACTGGACAGCTCGATTGCTCAAAATCGAGCTCGAATTTGGAAGTTGAATTTCGGTTCAGAGATGAACACGGTGGTGACCACCATGTGTTCGATCAAACTCCCGAACCAAAACCAAATTTGAAATTTTGAATTTTCTTTTTATAACTTGCTTCCAAATATTTTTCCAAGGTTGGGGATACCACTGGATGATTTTATTTGGGAGTGTTGCTTGGTGATTTTGAGGATTTCCCAAAGTTAAAGAAACATTTGGGAAATTTGAAAAAAAATAGGGTTTAGAATAGAATTTAAAATAGAGAGAGGGAAAAGAATATAAGGGTAAGTGGGAGTGATCACATGTCACCCCTCTGAATTTGTTTTGAAGATAAAATTTTATTTTCTTGATAAGATGAATTTTGTGTGACTTTTGTCACAAGATTTTATGTGGGAACTTTTTATTATGTTTCTTTTCTTTTCTTTACATTTTTGTTTTAGCAAACAAACCAACTCAAGCAAGCACAAACATCAAACACACAAAAATAACAAAAGTTTTTGTTGGCCCACAAATTTGACTAATAAAGCTGGGTTACAAATTTGGGATGTTACAGAACTCCCCTCCTCACGAGCTAACTCGTAGACATCACCATTTCTTGTAGGGACGCCGGAGTCGCCGGCGCCGTCCCCACCCGAAGCTCCAGCTCGCCTCACCTCCGTGCGCGTCGACGAGGAAGAAGGAGCAGGCCACGTACCGCTTCGCCGGCATAGGTGGGCCGCGGGCTGGGCCGTTCCCGGTGTTGCTCGGCCAGATCTGGCCCGTTTTCTTTTTTTTTCCAGTAGATCTATATCTATTTTAATTCCTGTTAAAATTTGTAGTGTAGCTTTAAATCTTTTGTGGTAAATCTGTGATAGCTATTGGAGTGATTCAAATTTTGTAGCATTCCTCTGTGTTTTCTTAACCATGTGGCACTGGCCATTTTCCAAAATGTGTAGTTATGTGTGTGCTAGATTTAATCTAGTAAAAAGTATCTATTTCACTAAATAGTCAATATCTAGAGTTTTATATATCCAAAAATTGCAAACTAAAATTCTATGGATAGCCTGAAGTGATACCTTTCTAGATCTGTTGGTCTTGTATGCAAATGAAACTTAAACCAAAGTTCTATTCAATCTTGTAAACACACCAGTAGCACTTTGGTGATTTTTGTGAAATGAATTTTGGAGTAAATCCAATTGGGTTGTCTTCTATATGTATAGGAGAACATATCCCTAGCTTGGTTTGAATTTAGGAGTCACTGATTGACTGTGGTGCTAATTATAAGGTTTAGGCATTTTCTGCCTATTTTTATTAGGACTTTATTAGTTGTTGTGTTATAACTTTATTATTACAAATGTGTTTCCTAGCATGTGTGTGGTGGTAATCCACTATTATGACATGTTTCCTTGTTTTACTAGCATGTTAGGGGAACTACATGTGAGTCATGGGTTTGTTAGGGTTTTATTCCCTATATAACTTTTCCTCTAGTAATTAAGAATTGTTATGCTTATTTATTTTAATGTGAGAATATTGTGTGTGATTAATATGTGTGCCTTGCTGGTTAATGATTGTTGTGGTACTGTTGTTTGCATGTTATTACTGTTTAGAAGGTTACAATATGTTAGTACTGTTAGTGGTATTTGTTAGACATATTGGTATGGGTAATATGTTTGCATGGCTTGATGAACTTGATGGACTTGAGTTGAGTACTAGATTAAATATCTTGTTAGTGTATCCACCTTAGCTTGGTGAGATATTTTGAATTACCAAGATTAATTGGTAGTTTAACTTTTGTCTGAAGTATTTCCTGATCAGAGGAAAGTGGTTGTTAGTTACCTCTAATTGAGGATGTCTTGGTGCTCTATGTTTTTAGCATGTGTTTGGTGTTATACTCATGTGAGTATAATGCCCTGGTAAATATAGATTTAGTTCGTTGCTTGATTAAACTAGTGCTATGCTTGTGGCTTGAGTGATTAGTTTAATACTTGTGGTTTGTTCCTTGTTTGTATACCACTTGTGGTTTGGTTTGCTTATTGAGTGTTGTTTTATTTTCATGTTGCGACGCTAGAGATAAACGCTACCGGAGTGGTATTTGAAAAGGATTTATCGAGGAAGGATGAGAGTTTATTTCTTTGATCAACGAGGAGAAGTCCAGGAACATCATGCTGAAATCAGGCAAGCTATCCTCTGAGCTTGCATTTATATACATCTATTTTGGTTCACATGTTTTACTTATAAAGAGCAAAAGTGATTTATGTGGTGTTTGCCACAAAAGCTATGATTTTGAAACCCTTTTCCAAAATATAAGTATATTATTTTGACACCCTATCTGGAGATATTAGCTGGAATTTCTTTTTCAAACTATAGGATGGGAAAAATATTGTTTACTCAAAACTCCTTTGGAAATACTTGTGTGGTTGTGGAATACCGAGATGTCGGTGTGGAAATGGAGAAATGGTGAATGGTGATGTTTATGAAAAATGCACATTGTGTCCTTGTACTTACAGAACAACCAATACCCTGTGCGACCACATTTACCCACCTATGGGAAAGGGCTTAGTCATATAATTTGCTCATATTAGTATGGGAGACCTCATCGACGGAGACGACTCCGTTATGCATGAGGGGATAGAGTGTTGATCTACCCCTGACCCGGGTCCTCGCTCAAACTCTATGGAAAGATAAGGAGGAGGATTGAAGGTTCCACCATAAATCGCCGGGCAAAACTATGAGTCCTCACACTTAGATTCCGAAGGGCTGGGTTAAGTGTGGTGGGAAATATCATAAGGGCAGGATCCTATACTAGCATGAGCAAAGGACAGGCTATGGTCGGTGGCTCAACTTCGCATACACCTTGTATGGCGGGACGTGGCTGACACGATGAGTTACCGGATGGGTGTGGGAAAAGCGTGCTACCTCTGCAGAGTGTAAAACTATTCGAATAGCCGAGTCCTCGGATATGGACAGTTGGAAAGAACTACTTTGACCATGTGCAAGTTTTGCAAAGTTTTGAGATTTGAAAATAAAATGGAGATGTGTTGTATCTGCAACTCTACCGACGGGCTGGTATGAGGTTGCTGGAGAATGATTGACCATGACGGGCTATGGTCGAGAAGTGTAGGGTTTTGTGATTTAAAAGTGGAAAATGTTTTAGGCAACTATACCGAAGGGCTGGTATAAGGTTGTTGGAAAATGATTTGACCATGAAGGGCTATGGTCGAAAAAGGAGGAGTTTTGGAGAAACAAATACAATGGTGATTTTCCGGGAAAAATGTTTATAAAAGAGACTTCTTACCTTTTTCAACAAAGATGTATTTACGGGAGAAAGTTTTAAAAGAGACTTCTTACAAAGACAGATTTATGGGAAAAGTTCTAAAAGCCTTCTTTTCTTTTTCAATAAAGATATAGAGATTTCAAAACAAAGTGTTATTAAACAAAAGTCCATCCTACTCTTTTCAACAAGGTTATGGAGTTTCAAAGTAAACGAAGTTTCATTTAAACAATAAAAGAGTAGTGCATGCTCATTCCGGGGGTAGTTTGCGAGTACATTCAAATGTACTCATATTGGTTTCATCCCCGGCTATTGTCTTAGCCAGATTCGGAAGAGGAGCAGTTCGAAGAAGAAGTGGTTAATGACGTCAATGCGAACTAGGGCGCTTCCCAGTCAGCTGCCTGTAGGGTTGGCAAGTGACTTGGGCTCCACGTTGATTTGGTGATTTCCGCTGCGAGTACCTGATGAAGTTATGGCTTCAATCAAGTAAGTAAATTTATTCGGTATTTATGGGTGTTCTGTGATACCAATTTGAGTTATGTGCAACAACAGACTGATCATGGGATTGTTGCAGGAAACATAACGAGTATCTCGGATACCTAATCCGGGGTCCTCACAGACTTGGTATCAGAGCCATCCTGACTGTAACAGACCTTAGTTAGCATGGAAGCTAGTTAGGAAGGAAATATTTTGTTAAAAATATATTGTTACCAAAAACATATTTTTATCTAAGGAAGTCCAAAAATAGCTTCCACTCTTTTCACATTCTCAAATATTTCCGAGTCTTATCCCTCTATTTTAAGATTTTCCAAGGATTTCTCTACTCCCTCTTACCCATTCAAAATATTTGACGATGAAAACCCAGTGAGACCTAATTAGCTAGTGCCCAGAAGAAGAAGAAGTTTCCACCTCAAGTACTCGACATTTAACATCAAGGTGATTCATCTGCAAATACCAATATCGTCGATATCAACAAAGCAAGAGACCTTCGAAGACCTCAACTCAACAGCAACAATTCTACTCCATTTGTGACCTTGACAATCTCAAGTATTCCAGCTGAAGACTAAGGCGAAGACTATTTTTGGAAAGAAATATATTACTACCTAAATTATTTGTATCTAAAGAGGCCTAAGTATAACTTCCATTCTTTTCAACTTCTCGAATTATTCTAAACCTGGTCTCTCGTTTAAAGGTTTATCAAAAGTTTCCATCTCTTGTCTTACCTCCATTCAAACTTACATACTTGACGATATCCCAAACCAGACCCATAGGATCGATAGGATAAGCTCGTTTTACTTGAGCAATCCCCACCTTCCACGGTATTAAACATCTGTTGGTGCTAAAAGAGCCTTGATTAATCTTTGCTTGTATGTTGCATTTATGTGTGTTGTTTCCTTGTGTGTTTCACAAAATCCGCCTTGTCGGAAACCCAAAGTAACCACACTTTTATCTGTTGCTTTTATTTTGACTGTTAGCAACAAAACCTTTTTGACTTGTTGGCCATAGATGTACTTTTTGTATCCTTTCAAGAGTCCTACTTGGAAAACCCTTTAGAAAATTTTCTCTTAGTAAGAGGAGCAAGGTATGGAATACTCGCTACCCGAAGACTCTGCGACCTTCTGCAAGACTGATAGCGGTCTCCATTCGTCGTTTTGTACAACCATATCAAGCCATCGAGAAAGATGAAGATTCAAGACCCGACGGTAGATGACACTGGTCGTATCCCGTCGGACTAACAAAAGAATATGAAAAGCTAACATAACTAACATAATTTATCTAACTTTAAATCTCTCATCTAACCAAATTTTGCAAACATACTAACTGCTTTTTCTAGACCAAGGGAATAAGTGCCATAGGACGACTCAAAACTTGTTGGTACAAAGGAGACTTTAGGAGGATATAAGAGTGTTGGACTATAAGATTATTAGTCAAAAGGATCCCTTAAGAATCTAGTTGTGGAGATCATAATTTGGTGGATGATGTTGGTAATATCAAAAATTTGGGGTTTAGAATAGAAGTGAAAACTCGAGGAGGTCGATAAAATAATTGGGTTTGAACAGATGATATATTTGATTAATACTTGGGGCTAACCAGTTGTGGTCCCCAACCACTGGTGGTTATCTGGAGCTAGAAGACGTGACCCTTGATTTAAGGTTTAGAAATAAAGGTGAAGGTTATTGGATTTTTTTTTTGAAGCACTTGCTGATAAAATGATGTTTTGATTGGTTAGAAGCAAGTAAATTAAGAAGAATACTCCGGTGTTGGAATGTTTAGGGTGATTCCTAGCGCAAGTGACCTTGTACCAAATTCTTATGGAATTATAGGAAGTGGACAAAGATGAGTTAGCAAAGGAGTAGATCGTTGTATGTAAGAAATAATTGGTGGAGGACAAGTGAATGCTTATTGGATTATAGGAATCAATATGACTTGGTCTAATAGCAAGACATTTTAGGTGGCAGTAGTTTTCAGAGCTTGTCACGCTCTGTTTGGATTATTCTTAGAAAGATCTTTTATCTTTGAATATGAGATCAAGGCCCAAAAGTGTCGAGATAAAATCTGAATTTGGTTAGAAAGTGGGGCAATTCTTGATGGAATGATCACATGACTGCTGGATGCTTTATTTAGCTTTGATGATATGGTTGTGGGAAAATAACCACCTGAAGAAGTAAGGTAATATGAGATATGCCTATCTATGGGGGAAAATCAATCAAGAAATAATTGGTGGACCACTACGATTTTTGTGATAGGATATATGTAAGGGCCCCTCAGATTTACCAGTCCGAGGTGCCCACGTTATGTAAACAGATCACGATCCCAATGATCAGTGCATCGCGATCCCATAACCAACATGGTATACAGAGTTACATCATCCAACTCGATTAGTACAAGACTTACATAAATGGTGGTCACACGACCAAACCTGCAACCATCGCCACGCAGGACGGAATTAACTACGATATAGCGGAAGTTGTCGGCTAGCGTCGGCCCTCGTCACCACCTGACGCATTCCCACAGAGCAGTTGACCGGTGACACTCAGTTGGCGTAGTCGTCGGCGTACTCCTCATTTTCGGCGTAGGTCTTCTTGCTGAAAATCTGGACATGGGAAAATCCAGGGACACAGCCATGAGTACAATTACGTACTCGCAAGACCACCACCAGGCTTAAGTTTTCATGGTAATGCAGAAGAAAAACATTTTTCGAAAACTGGGTTGGCTGCTACATACGACTATACGGCTTAGTTTTCGAAAAGATGCTTTTAAGCAAAGGGATTTACACATATCCCTGCCTTTGTTAAAAATGTAGGAATAGAAGAATCTGTCCCCACGATTTTAGAAATTCTTTTGCAAACCTTTTTATAACAACAGGATAGGGATACCCCTTTTTCCCTTTCTCCGGGTTCCAACCAGTTGACTCCCCGAGACCAACTGTCTTCCCCCAAAACCCGTACCTCCCAGGTACCTTCTTGCTGCCTCCTTGTTTTCCAACAAAACCACTTTTCCCTTTTTAAAACAAAAATGCCCGCACGCCTAGATCGGTGGCCTTCCAACCGTCCATGACCGAGGACTCGGCTATTCGAATAGTTTTACACTCTGCAGAGGGGGTACACTTTCACCACAAGATATGGACAGTCTGCCGTGAACAACCACGGTCTGTACAGAGACAGCATGCACCCATCAGACCACCAATCCTAACTTCCGCTATGTCGATGCTAGTGCGACGGTCGTTCTCCTCGATGGGTTTGTTCTCCTCGGCACCGAGTGAGCTAGCCGTTTGCAACCGGTTACCCCTAGCCTCACACCGCCATGACAGGAGACCCACCGCTGCTTCCCGGTGGCGGACTTTAACCCCACACTTTGTATGCCCAATTTCCTTATTGCAGCATTCGGTTCAGGGGACTCGAACCCCGTCTAGCAAATTTTGAGTTCAAACTCGCACTAACACAAACAAGCTTCGGGTAGGCCCCGTGCCCATTTTGGAGTAATGTGGTTGTACTGTTAAAATTGTCGGGCAAGATCCGCTAGGGCTGTACTTTGTTTTCCAAAACATCTCCTTCTCCGACTGCTCCCAGCAGCTCGGGTTTTCGCAAACATCTCCGATTTGCTCCCAGCATCTCGGGTTTATGTAAACTTCTCCGGTTGCTCCCAACACCCCGGGTTTTGTAAAACACTTTCTCTCCGAGTGCTCCCAGCGGCTCGGGTTTTTCCTCCGAAAACATTTTCACAAAAACTAGGTCCCCATCCTACAGTTTTGAGAGGAGAGTATGGATATATATAACTAAAGAAATTAATTTTCTTGATAGCGCCTTCGGTAAAAAAGCTTCTCAAGCAAAGTTTCACTTTAATAAACCTATTATAACTAGTAGATATCTTTTGGCCAAACAACATTTTTGAAAATAGTTTTTGGGTGGCAAGTCGCCACAAAAGAATTAAGACATGCATTATTTTATTCTTGAAGACAAAACATGCTTATGTAAGTAATGTTGGTTGAGGTGGCTTGCCTGGCTCAGTAATATGTCCCTAGGTCTTGACCTTGATGCTCCTCAGGCCCACTCCTCACTTCCAGTTCCTTTCCGATCGTATCTAACGCCGTAAGCAAGAAAAGGAACAACACTCAAAATACAAGACATTGCCACAAGGACATAATAAACAGCTAGCATTGCATAGGGCACTAAACTAACAATCAAAAGCAAATCACTCACTTAGCTAAAACAGCAACAAACAACAAGTCCATATAACTAAGACAAACAACAAACACACCTAAGCATATATACACGACAACCCTACTAGTTAAAAAGGTGGTTTTAACTAAACCCTAAAGCAAAACTCCACTTAGGGTGGTTAGGTCACTTAACAAGGGCTGTTACCGTAGTTTAGGAAATACTTCAGACAAAAGTATCTCTTTAGTTATCAGGAAATACTTTAGACAAAAGTTAAGTTACTAATTATTTTCTATTATTAAATTATTCCACCAAGTTAAGATAGGGACATAATCAAACTACTCATGCTGGTATTAAACTTAAGGACTACCAAGTTAAACTAACAAGGCAAACATATCAAACCACACAACCATGTTTGGCAACTACAAAACCATTTATTATTTATTTACAAAATAAGGTTAAGATGATAATTAGACAACCTTTTTGAATCACTTTCAAATTGTAAAACTAAACATCACTAAAAGTAACTTTATTTGGTGAGCTACAACACCAAAACAATTCACAACAACAAAAACAACATTTTCACAAAGGAACAAACAACTGTTTTATCATTTTTTTTAAAGGCAGAAAACACCATTTTGAGAGTTTATTAAGTCCAGGGTGTTCTGTTCAACCAAATTTTATTAAAATCTAGGTTTAGGTTCTTTGTAAGAATTAGAAACTACTGCAATTGGATTTACCCAAAAATCTTATTCACAGAAAATCAGATAAATGCTGGAAAACCCTACTGGTCCCAACTTCAAACACAATAAACTTTAAAACTAAGCATCACAAACCTATGAGGTTAACTTCTACAGAAAGCTACACTCACAAGCTTTCCAGAACAGTTGGATTCACAAATTTTGGATTCATAAAACTCAAGATAATAAAGATTTAGTGAAAAAGTAACTTTTTACAAGATTAGATCTAGCACAGACATAAAAACATATTTTTGAAAACGGCCAGTGCCATATGGTTAAGAAAACTCATATGAACGCTACAAAATTTGAATCACACAAAAAGCTTGCTCAAGGAATAAATGGTCGATTTAAACCTAGGGGACAGTTTCTGCCTACACAGGAAAAGATTAAAATCCTGAAACAAAAACAGAAACGGGCCAGATTTGCTCGCTGGCAGAGCACTACAGGGGTGGGCCGGCCCAAGTGTGAGATGAAGGGGTAAGTTACGGTGGACGGCCGGGATTAGACCAGATCGACGGTGCTGGTTCTTCTCCTACCTCTAGACGCACGGGAAGGAGAGAAAATGCCCAGATTCGACCAAGCTCTTGGGTAGCTCACCTAGGGCTTGCTCCGGAGGGTGGGGAGGGTCCGAGGTGACCGAGGGGTTCGCGGGAGGGTCATGGGTAGTCTTCAAGCTTGCATGCACGGGCGGTATCTTCGTCGGCGTCGAGCTCCGTTTCCTTGGGTCGTTAATGGAGGCGGCGTGCTCGGGCTGTCCCTGGGCCAAGAAGAGGGAGCAGAGTTAGCCCTTGCAGAGGGGAACTCGGCAGGCCAAAAATGGCGAGAGGAGAGGGAGAGATACGACGGCAAAAGCCGCTCTACGCCGGCGGCTGCCGGGACGAAACCTTCGTCTCCTGAGATGCAGGGGGCTCGAGCTCGGGCTGGGCTTCTATAGGGGAGAGAGGTGGTGTGTGTGCGTGGTCTGAGAGGGGAATGGAGCAAAGGGGTGGACGGGGGAGACAGGGATGGTCGGGTCCGGTTTTGTGCTCCACGGGAGGTGGGGGAGAGAGGGGGAGCTTCGAGCTCTTCCACTGGCTCGAGTGGGCGGTGGAGAGGGGGACAGAGAGGGTTTGGTCGGGGGTGACGTGCTCTGGCCAGTAGGAGAGGAGGGAGTGAGCTCCGGTTGGTTGTCTTCGGAAAAGGGAGAGAGATGAGTGGAGGAGAGGGTGCTTGGGGGGATGACAGGTGGGCCAGGGTCGAGGTGCTAGTCTCCCTCTTTGTTTCCAGCAGAGAGAGAGTCGTTGGAGAGATGATAGATTAGGTTTTTAGTTGTTTTAGGTGATTAGGGGAGAGTGTGCAGAAATAATTTGGTGCCATGTTCATCACTAATCATTAAGCAACCAGGGGCTTAATGAGGTCTAACAATAATTCTCCTAGCAAGAACATGTGATGGAGAAGAGAGGGATGCAAGTGAATTTCCCAAAGGGGTCCTGGTTGGCTTAGGGAGAGAGGTGCAATAGTGAATAAAATAACAGTTTCAGAAAATTCAGACAAAGTGACTTAGAAAAATTCTAAGTCCTGAAATGCTGTTATTGTGGTAGCATCAAAACCATCATGCATTAAATGTTTCTTAAGCTCAAAAGGCCCACTAAAAGATTTGGGGTGCGAGAGATGGTGCCAAGGATGAATTGTGTCCTGATTCATTGGCACAAATGCCAATAATTCGAAGAAACACGGAGGTGACAAAATGGTATTAAATACTGGAGCAAATGGTCACATTATTATGAAGCACTAAAAACAAGCAAGAACTAGTGATCAAACATTTTTGTAAATTTTTAAGAATGCCACAAATGGAAAATAGAGGTGGTGTAGGTGATGCTAGAGGTTTTGTATTTCCAAAATGAGTGAAGGAAACACAATTGGTAAAGCTCTAGAAAAGCTAAAAATTAATAGAGGAGAAGATAGTCATCTTCTATTTGAAAATAGAATTTTTGAGTTTCCTTTAAAACAAATTAAAGTAGGAAGGGGGTAAACACACCACAATCATAAAAGACAACTTTTAAGCATGAAAGATCTCAATCAAACCTCACACCTAGGTGGACACATAATAATCACAAGGATGATGAATTCAAGACAACAAGTCTCATACACAAAATGTATCAACCATACAGAAAAGTCAACACAAGTCATCAAACACATTAATAAGCAACCAATTTCCCAAGCAACCCAATTTATTTGTGAGGTGCTGCTAGACACAATCATGACAAGATTTTAGAGAATAGAAATGAATCGCATCTTGATATTCTTTTCCAAAGAATTGGGCACCTAGGAAATATATGAGAAAGTATATTTTATCTCTTATAGTTTTCCAAAATGAGTGAAAGAGTTTACAAAATAAGGGTTGTAAAACTTACAAAATATCAAGGTCCAAAATAAGTAGGAGATAGTACACAGACCTCCATAATTTTGGAAACACTTAGATTTTGGGAAACTTCTACTTTCTCAAATAGTAGGCTTTTGGGTTGTATTTACACTAGTAGGAAAACCCAATTCTATGGAAGCTTATTCTGTGGCGCACCTTATAGCCGTGCGCCACAGAATAAGCTTCTGTGGCGCACCTGTGCAGATGCGCCACAGAATACGCTTATTCTGTGGCGCATTATTTACTTGTGCGCCACAGAATAATCTTATTCTGTGGCGCACTGGAAGAGGTGCGCCACAGAATATGCGCGGGCCCCACACCCACGCGAGGGACAGTCACTTTGGGCTTTATTCTGTGGCGCAGCCATGCCCATGCGCCACAGAATAAGCT
Organism: Poa pratensis; assembly: GCA_947311845.1. NCBI lineage: Eukaryota > Viridiplantae > Streptophyta > Magnoliopsida > Poales > Poaceae > Poa > Poa pratensis. The sequence goes on along the minus strand of CAMZMU010000114.1, from coordinate 25,452,561 downwards.
TATTCTGTGGCGCAGCAGGGCCCATGCGCCACAGAATAAGCTTATTCTGTGGCGCACCAGGGCGCATGCGCCACAGAATACGCGTATTCTGTAGCGCACCAGCTAGGTGCGCCACAGAAGTTTTTGACTTAGACAAATTTCGCACGGCCGCGCCCGGCCGTCTCCTTCCTCTCTATTCCTCTCTCTTTCTCCACGCGCACGAAACCGCCCCCGCCGTCGCCGAACTCGCCCTCGCCGGCCGCCCCCTCCCAACCCAGCGCGTGACCTCGCCGCCGGCAGCCCGCGACCTCCCCTACGCCGCCCAACTCCCCCGCCGTCGCCGAACTCGCCTCTCCGCCCCCACCTCGACGCCTCGACGCCGACCGCCCCCACCTCGACGCCGCCGTCTAGACACGGCGCAACGCCCTCGACACCGCCGCCGTCTACACCGCCGCCGTCGCACCAAAGGTGACCCCTCCTCCTCCCCTGGTCTCCTTCTTCCTTCCCTCTCCCTCCCTCCCCTTCACACCTGCAAGGTGTTTGTGAAAATGCCCGAGGTGCTCGGTTTTGTGTTTTGCCCGAGGAAGGCCGGCTTGGTCGGCGGGGATGGCCGGCAAAGTGTGCATAGCTCCGGCATTGTCCTTTTCTACTACACCGACATCGACTACATGTACTGCACTTTTCTCTTTTCCTCCTCATGAACCCTAAAAAACATCACTCTTAACATACTCTTTCCAGTGACATTTTTTTCTCCTCTGATAAAATAATTCAAATAATATTTTTGCATGTAGTTACTTACAATTATTCTTATATTCTTGCATATTTTTGCTCTTAACAACATATCATGCATTATACTGGAAAAAACAACAACACAAGGCAATAAATTTTTAGCCTCAGTTTGCTTTAGGTATGATTTATCATCATATATGAAAGCAAACAAAATTTCAGAGATTGAGGTAGTAGAGTTTTGATTGTATTAAAAACGGATAAATAAGAGGTTATTTAGGTCATCTACAGGTTATCGATGCATGTTGCATGTCTTGACACTGGCTTTTACTGCACCTTTCATTCTATTAAATCTTACTATTCATTTTTTTATCACACAAAATTGATCATCCTTTGAGAAAGATCCAACTGAAAATCTGACTGTCCTAAGATTGCCTAATTTAGTGTTTGAACCTTTATGGAGTAGGACTTGCATACGAATGTGCAGGGGTACATATTAAACAGGGTCATTTCTCTTTCTTTGTTTTCCAATCAGCCAACTTCTTATTTTGGTTGAGTTTCTCTTTAGTGATGCATGTGAATTCTAACCTGTAGATGACATTATTAATGTTGAAGATGGATTGAAGAAAATAAAACATTGAACCATTTGAATGCTTATAGAATGTGAAATCAGAACGTCAAATGACACTATGTTTGTAAGTGGTCAATATTCCTTGTTATAATAACAGCTGTGTAGACTTTTTCCTAGTTGCAGAAGATTAAATTAGGAATTAACGGTTCAGTTTAAGGACTCAGCTTTATATGTATGGTTGCAACGATTTTGAGCTCGATGACCTATGTAGGATTCTATAATTTGGTACAGTATAATATTTCTAGGCGTCCATGATTATTACAACCACGTAGAATGGCATTATTAGGTGATGGATGATAGAAAGCTGCATTGACTCATTGAGGCATTATTAATGTACTTCGATGTCGCTGATCTTCTCCCCTGTTATATATGATTTCCGTCTTTTTTGAATTGATTGCAAAATAAGATAGTATCACCAAAAAAGAGTACATTTTCCTGATTATTTTGGCTTGCTGCATATGTCCATGTCCTTGAACAGATCTCTGTTTTAATAAGTCTTTCTCATTTCCTAGCCAAATGGTTTCAGATACTTCATCCATCCATTATGTACATTGGTAAATTTTTACTGCACCTTGCTGCATATGTGTAAACTATTACCTCACCTTGCTGTTTACCATATGTGGACTAACTGTTTTACACCGACAATGCAGTGCATCAACCACTACGGAAGCTACATCCGTCGGCGGGAATTAGATCAAGGTGACAATGAGTAGTTGTACACAACAATATGGCTGAAAGTCTTTTTTTCTGAATTCTGAAGAAGTATAAGTTCGTATTGTGGTATTTGAGGAAGGCCGGCTTGGTCGGCGGGGAATTTTGTGAATTCTGAAGAAGTATAAGTTCGTATTGTGTTCTCTTTCTTTTTGAGGTGAGATGCGAAAAAGAGCTCCGACCATCGTGTCGTGGAGTTGTGTTTTTTTTAAATTTGGAAATGGTTGCAGGTACCCCCGAGAGGCCCTTGAGATTGCCGGAACGTCGATTAACTTCCGTTCCGGCAATTTCGGGTACTCCATATGTCCCTTTTTTAGCAAAGGTCATGCCGAATTTTTTCGTGAAATTTGGCATGACTTTGCTAAAAATAGGACATATGGGGTATTGCGACTAATGCATGGGCCGGGGTATCTTAGTACTTAGTTAGGTGTTTTTTTTTCTCTTATATTTGTCATACTAACTTTTTGCCTCTTTTTAATGCAGTTCAAACATGTCGGGCGACGCAGCTAAGCGCATGAGCATCGAAGAGCAAGCAAGAGTACAGAACATGGACTTTTGGCCCGACGATATGAGGGACGAAGCCGCGGTCACTGGTGGCGACGAGGCTGAGAAGCATCAACGGGAGGTCCGGGATCCCGACCCCGAGTACCGCTCGCTACATGAGATCGTCGTGCTCCCGCTTTTGCTCACCGTCAACGCCGAGATGTAATCTATTCGATCCTAGTGTAGGCGGTGAACACTTCATTTGTAACGTGTGCAACGATCGATTAACTTTTGTATATATCTCAACACTTGTGTAAAACTTCGGCACTTTTGATGAGACATATATTAGTAATGTGTTTGTTTTGATATATGTATCTGTGAAAATATATCCCTGTTTCTGTTATATCTGTGTAAATATGAAATATACATGTATTCTGGTATTATACTGGTATTTGTATTCTGGTAATATACGGGTACAATACGGCACAGTAATTCTGTGGCGCACCCAGAACTATTCTGTGGCGCACCCTATTCTGTGGCGCATGGTGAGTGGGGTGCGCCACAGAATAGTTATTCTGTGGCGCACGAGGCTGGGTGCGCCACAGAATAGCCACTATTCTGTGGCGCACCTGGTGGTGCGCCACAGAATAGCTTATTTAGTGGCGACTATTCTGTGGCGCACCACCCATGCGCCACAGAATAGAAAAATGGTGCGCCACAGAATAGCTTTTCTGTACTAGTGTTAAAATCAAGACATCCTTGAAGAAGAAAGAGTTTGGCCAAAATAAGATCGGAGAGGACATAAGGATTATTTCTCCTGTCAAGACATGATCACCAAAATTAAATGATATGCTAAATTAGTTGAGTTCAAAGGTTAGTGTTTTCAGTGGTTGTTAACTCAATCAACCAAGCAGATAAGGTCAAACAGAACAATCAAAAGTGAGACACAAGCATTAATGAAGTATTTCAAAAAGTTTTTGTTGACTCTGATTTTTGGCTCTATAAAAACTGTGTTTTTCTAGCTTCCCAAAATTGGGGCGTTACAATATAATGGGAAGATTATGCCTTAAAGGTTTGATGGATATCCGATAGATTGAACTATGATATGATAAAGAGTTATGCCCGAAGGAGATGATGGTGGATTAATAATTTTAGCTTGGGCAAGGGCCATGATTCAATTAACTAGTTGATAGTAGTGGCTTTACCAGAGATGTTGGAACGGTATTTTGAAGACTCGAGAATCAGAGGCCTATGTAAAGTTGGTTGTTAAGATCTTGGAATAATAAGTTTGATGTTCAGGGTATGGTACCCAACTCCCTTTGAAAACTAGCTTAAGCCCCTCAACCAGAAAGTTTTCCCGGAAACTCTTACTATTCAGGTGCACTCTAACTTACTTGTGAAGACCCTGCGAAGCTTCGTGAAGCCCCAGAACCAAGAAGCCTTTCAGGATCGGCCTTTTTCCCGCCAAGCCGAAGGAAGAACAGCGTGAGGAAGATCTACCGGAAGTCACTAAGAAGAATCAAATGATGGGAGCACCTGCTATGGACGACACCAACCACCAAGCAAGCTGAGATTCATATAGAAGTTTTTATTATCCTTTTTCTAACTAGAAACCGGAGAGAGTCGAGTACATAGGCTCGACGCATCCTGAAAACAATGCGTCCTCCTCTGTGACCCTCGTAAGAAGAAAATATCAGGAAGTGATATCTGCACCGACCCAAGCACCGAGGAATGACACCCAAGACGAAGATCGTCAAGCTACCCAAGAAGGACGATGCCTTCAAGTCAACCCCAGATGCAACCTTCTGCAGGACCGTTTAAAAATCCCTTTTTAAGGGGGGAAGACCTGCAATAGGTATACAAGAAAATGTTAATAATTAGTCCCTTACGCCTCAGTCTTGTAGTGTCCGGAAACAGCCAACCAGGACTCTCCCTCAGCGTCGATCGTTAAGTCAACCCCATCATCGAGGATCTGAACTCAGCACAGAAGATCATCGACAAAGAAAGCCTCGCAACATCAATTTGTCAAGATCTCTCATGGCGACCTTACTGAAGAAGCAACGACCTCGGAAGAGTAGTCAACCCAAAAAACCCGTGCCCTCGTACTCCCCTGTTACCACCGGGCAAATCTCGAGGACGAGATTTATTTTTAAGGGGGGAAGAGCTGTCACATCCCAAATTTGGAAACTAAGAAAAACTTGGTTTTACCAGACCCAAAATTCAGAACCAACAAAAACTTTTTGAAATGTTTCACTGATGATTGTGTTTTCCTTCCCGTTGCTGTGTTGAACCTTGAGTGACCTGTTGTTAAAATGTTTGACTAGTAAATATTAAACCTAAGAACTCAACCAAGATGAAAATATTATTAACTTTGGTGATCATGTCATGACAAGAAAAATATTCCATGTATCTTTTCCATTCTTATTTTGGCCAACTCCATTTCAATGATACTTGGTTTAGCAACACCCAAAACTAATACCCATTATTTGAGAAAGTAAAAGTATTTCCAGAACTATGTGTTCCCAAAAATGTGGAGATCTATATGCTATCTCCTATCTATCTTTTAAACTTGATATTTTGCATTTGTATGCAACTCCCATTTTATAAGCTTTGGTTATCATTACATTTTAAAAGGAACACAAGTGGGAAATATATTACCCCACATATTTTGTCTTGCCCAAAACCCTTTTCAAAAATACAAAGGTGGAGTTGAGATAGTTTTAAACATCACCTTGTCATAATTAAGTGTGATCATTTTTATAAGATAGTATTGCTAATTATGTAGATGGTGGTGTGATTAATCCTTGTGGTTTGAATTGTGTGGACTTGGTTGTGGTGTTGATCTTGTTGTGATTGTTTGCTTATTGGACTTATGATTGTATTGATTGTTAATTCTTGTTTTATTGTTTGCTTGGGTGAATAATTACACCAAGATACTTGAGTGTTAAGTTGAAAACCCACTGGTCACAAATTTGGAATGTGACTTGAATTTAAGGCAAACTCCTCAAATTATTCAACAAATAGAAATTAAGATCTTGAATTAAAAGAAATGATCTTAATAAATGATTTTCCCTACTTAGCTATCTATTTCCTTCAAATAAATATTTTCTATATGAAGATAAAAACTATTTGAAGTTAATATATTTGTCAAGGAAGTTCCAAGAGTTCAAAATTAATATTTTAAACTTGCTTTAAAAATTCTAAAGGATTATAAAATTGTATTTAAGAAAAATGTCTTATTTAAACCCTAGGAACAAATGTTGTTCAAAACTTTTTATATTGACTCCCCAATTTTTGTGGAACTTCTACATGTATATGGGAGGCTACCTGAATTTTCTCAAATTTTTATAAAATGTTTAAGTACCCTAAATAAATTCCCTAAAAGCTACTGGTTTTAAAAGAAATAAAAGAAAATCAGGAAAGGACCTAGTTGTGAGAGGGAAAAGTTCTGCCAGGGAGCGTTCTGCAAAACGCCGTCTTCTCTGTAGCAGCCCGTGGTCGACGCCGCCGTGTCGTCCTCCCGCGTGTCGCACACCGCCCAGGCCCCCCCTCTCGCTCCTCTGCCCATCGAAGGAGGATAAGGAGGCCCCCCGGCTCTCCTCTGCTCTCCTCACTCGCCTCCTACTCTCTCCCTCTCTCTCTTTTCTTCCTCAACCTGAAACCCTAGCCGCAGGTGGCCGAGCTCGCCGTCGCGCCTCGCCGTCGATGGAGAGCTCCCCGAGCAAATCGAAGAGGACCAGAAGCTTCATCGCGTCGCCCTCTGCGTCATCGTCCAAGGAATCGAGCTCGGACGCTGCAAATCGAGCTGGGCATCCGCATCCTCTTCCGCTCCGGCCACCGCATTTCCGGGAAGCTCACGAGCAACCTCGTCCACCATTCGCCGCCATTTCCGCTTCCCTGAACTCCCCTCCTCACGAGCTAACTCGTAGACATCACCATTTCTTGTAGGGACGCCGGAGTCGCCGGCGCCGTCCTCACCCAAAGCTCCAGCTCGCCTCACCTCCGTGCGCGTCGACGAGGAAGAAGGAGCAGGCCCCGTACCGCTTCGCCGGCATAGGTGGGCCGCGGGCTGGGCCGTTCCCGGTGTTGCTCGGCCAGATCTGGCCCGTTTTCTTTTTTTTTTCCAGTAGATCTAAATCTATTTTAATTCCTGTTAAAATTTGCAGTGTAGCTTTAAATCTTTTGTGGTAAATCTGTGATAGCTATTGGAGTGATTCAAATTTTGTAGCATTCCTCTGTGTTTTCTTAACCATGTGGCACTGGCCATTTTCCAAAATGTGTAGTTATGTGTGTGTGATGTCTACGTGTGCTTCTATTCTTGTAGACAGTGTTGGGCCTCCAAGAGCAGAGGTTTGTAGAACAGCAGCAAGTTTCCCTTAAGTGAATCACCCAAGGTTTATCGAACTCAGGGAGGTAGAGGTCAAAGATATCCTCTCAAGCAACCCTGCAATTAAGATACAAGAAGTCTCTTGTGTCCCCAACACACCCAATACACTTGTCAGATGTATAGGTGCACTAGTTCGGCGAAGAGATAGTGAAATACAAGTGATAGGGATGATTATAAGTAGTAACTGCAATCTGAAATAAAGATGGCAGCAAGCAAACATGTAGCAGAACTTGTTGTAAACGGTGTTTCAATGCTTAGAAACAAGGCCTAGGGATCATACTTTCACTAGTGGACACTCTCAACAATGATCTCATAACTGAATAAGTAAAAGCTACTCTTAAACACTCTCTTGTTGGATAACAAACACCATTCATTGTGTAGGGCTACAAAAGCACACCTCAAGCCGGAGTAAACAAGCGCCACAACGTCATAAAGGAATCACACACGGTGCACACACTGTCACCTTTACACCGTGGAGAGTACCGGAGTTCATATTAAAGTAACCTATAGAGTGCATAATAGATAAAGAGTAACATCTACATATTCAACTAGATTAGCACAACTGAACACAAGTAAATACTGCTCGGGATTATTCTCCTTCTTGATAACACAAGAGTACTATGTGTAGGGCTGCAAAAGCACTCCTCAAAGTCTGAGTAAACAAACACCACATTCCCAAGAATAAGCCATGATAAATATCTAAATTATTCATAGAGTCACACAAGTACCCACACTGTCACCTTGATACCGTGTTGTCACAATGACTCCAGAAACTAGACAAAATCACTTGAGTAGCATAAACATTATTAATGTATTCAGCGATACTAGCAATACACATGATCACATAAAGATCACACCATGTGAGAGAGAGATGAACCACATAGCTACCGGTAGAGCCCTCAGCCTCGGGGGAGAACTACTCCCTCCTCATCATGGGAGTCAGCAGCGGCGATGAAGATGGCGGTGGTGTCGATGGAGATGACTCCGGGGGCAATTCCCCGTCCCGGCAGCGTGCCGGAACAGAGACTTCTGTCCCCCGAAACTTGTCGTCGATGGCGGCGGCGCTGCGGAACTCTTCTGGAAATATGACTTGGTTTTTAGGGTTTTCGCGTCTGAGGCAATATATAGGCGAAGGGGCGATGTCGGTGGAGGCTCGAGGGGCCCACACCACCTGTGGCGCGGCAGGGGGCCCACCCGCGCCGGGTGTGGTTTGGCCACCTCGGCGCCCTCCTTCGTCTCTCCTTCGGACTCCGTGACGGTGCTGGAAAAATAGGACGTGGCCTTTTGTTTCGTGCAATTCCGAGAATATTCGCAGAAGTACTTTTCTGAAACCAAAAACAGCAGAAAACAGGGAACTGGCACTGTGGCATCTTGTTAATAGGTTAGTCCCAGAAAATGCATAAAAGTGATATGAAGTGTATATAAAACATGTAGCAATTGGTATAATATAAGCATGGAACATCAGAAATTATAGATACGTTGGAGACGTATCAAGCATCCCCAAGCTTAGTTCTACTCGTCCTCGAGTAGGTAAAACGATAACAACAAATAATTTCTGAGGAGACATGCTTTCACACAATCTTGATCATAATATTGTAAGGCATGTAAGCTGAGATCAAATCATTCAAAGCAAATGTATAGTTGATATAAAGATAATAAAGCAAGAGTCAAACAAGCTAAAAGTTTTCATGAACTATTGCTTCAAAGACATGAAACCGTACAAGGTTCATTAAAGATGTTTAAGTATCCAGCATAGGAGTTCTATCCTTCAATCCAAGCATCAAGCAAATTTTCATAACATAGAAGGATTCAGCCAAGTAAACATAAACATGAACGTCATGAATCAACTGTTTCGAAGTCTACTCAACCGGTGAGCGCAAGCATTTGGTATTGGCACCATGATGTTATGGCAAAGAGAACATTAATGGGGGTTTGGAAGGCCAAGGAAGAAAGTCTCACAAAGCTATAAGTGATCATTAGACAAGAGGAAGTCTTATAATCGAAGCTATGTAAGGAGTAGTGATTGCCATGCAACGGATGCACATAGAGCTATATGTGTATGAAAGCTCTCCAATGGAACTAGTGGGGGTGCATCCAACTTGGTTGCTCATGAAGACCTAGAGCACTTTTGAGGAAGCTCATCATTGGAATATACAACCCAAGTTCTATAGTGTAAATTCCCCACATAGTTATATAGTAGAACATGAAAACTCTCTCACATGGAGTATAGGTGCTAAACATGAGCACAAATGATGACTATGAATACTGCAGGTGCTAAACATGAGCACAAGTTGATAAAGGATAGTAATGTTGCCCCCTTTTTCTTTATTCTTTTTTTTTTTCTTTTTTTCTTTTTTTATTTTTTCTTTTTCTGTTTCACTTTTCGATGGCCTCCATGGCTCTTTTCAGAAGGGGCAACACTCTAATATGATTACAACTTTTTGGTACAAATAACTCATAATGAACAAAACATGATGTATAAAACTGTATGCCTCTGCCAGTGTAGCAGGATGTGCAATGATCTAGCGTAACATGGGTAAACCACACATCAGCTGTATAGAATCATGCAAAGCAATATATAATGATGAATGACAACAAGTCATGTAATGTAAGATGGATGTTGCATGGCAATATATCTCGGAACAGCTATGGAAATGCTGTGGTAGGTAGGTATGGTGGCTGTTTTGAGGAAGATGTATGGGCTTATGTGTAGGAGAACAAGAGGAAGTCCTCCCACGGGGTTGGATGTACTGGCGAAGTATGCACAACTCTCAATGTGAGCAGAAGGCAATGCACAGCACCGAAGAGGCTAGCAAATATGGATGGTGGAAGTGCCAAAAACCGTAGCTTAACATTAGTCAAAAAGAACTCACAAGTTTATTGCAAACAACTAGCAGGTTCAACATTAAGAGCATGATTAAAATTCACTCCAAGAAGGGCCGTTCACGGCGGTACAAGTACCCCGTTAGATCCCTCGACCTTCAGCACAACTTAGTTATTACAATGAACTTTCAGACATGGAAAGCTATCAAGTCCAACTACACCTTCAACAATTTTAGAGTTTGTAGTACGGTACAAGCTTAAAGACAACAATCCACTAATGATTTTAACTTAATTAACCAGCAAGCTTTACCATCTAAATATCTCAAAACATTTGCAAAGAATCAAGTTATCAAAGTTTCAATGATCTACAAGATTATGCAAGTTTTCATACCACTACCACATGCAGCATTTTCTTTCTTCCAGCAAACACCAAACAACTTACTTAAACATAAACTCTCCAAATGATAATATAATGCAGCAAGAGAGTATTTATAAACACGTGCTAACAGCTCAAAGAGATGCATGAAAAACAGGAGCTAAAAGCACTGCAGTAGCTAGTTAAGAATACTCAACAAATATAAGTGAAGAACATGAGTATTCACATGAAAAAGCGGAGCGTGTCTCTCTCCCACACAAGGATTGCTAGGATCCGAATTTATTCAAACAAAACAAAAATAAAAGCACACAGACGCTCCAAGTAAAGCACATAAGATGTGAAAGAATTAAAATATAGTTTCACTAGAGATGACCTGATAAGTTGTTGATGAAGAAGGGGATGCCTTGGGCATCCCCAAGCTTAGACGCTTGAGTCTCTTGAATATGGGGATGAACCACGGGGGCATCCCCAAGCTTAAGCTTTTCACTCTTCTTGATCACATAATATCACCCTTCTCGCTTGATCCTTGAAAACTTCCTTCACACCAAACTCAAACAGTTCTCATTAGAGGGTTAGTGCATAATAAAAATTCTCATATTCTGTAATGATACAATCATTCCCAAAGCTTCTGGACATTAGCTACAGCCACCAATGCTTTGTGGAGCAAAGAAATCCACAAAACATCGTAAAAGAGCGAATGCAAAACAAAAGGCAGAATCTGTCAAAAACAGAACAGTCTGAAGACGAATTTTTTCGAGGCACTTAAGTTGCTCAGATGGAACTGGTCCATTAATGAAAGTTGCGTACATATCTGAGGAAGATGCGTGATTTTTTACAGAATTTTTCGAATTTTCTAAGGAGATGAGCTCAAATCGTGACAGCTAAAAATCTGTCTCTGCGCAGAAATCCAAATCTTGCATCAACTTTCAATAAAACTTTACTTGGCACAACAATGCAATAAAATAAAGATACAAAGGAGTTGCTACAGAAGTAACAAGCACCTTGACTCAAACAAAAAGAAAAGCAAAAATAACAGAAAATAAAAACAATGGGTTGTCTCCCATAAGCGCTTTTCTTTAAAGCCTTTTAGCTAGGCATGATTTTGATGATGCTCTCATATGTATAAGAGAGTAAATAAAGAGCATCAAAAAGCATATATAAACACATTTAAGTCTAACCCACTTCCTATGCAAAGGATCTTGTAAGAAAATAAGTCAATGAAGAACAAAGTGACTAGCATAGGAAGGCAAAACAAGTGCAACTTCAAAAATTTCAACATAAAGAGAGGAGACTTAATATTATTGTGATATATGAAGCCGTGTCTCCCTCTCTCATAAGACCAGTAGGTCTTAAAGTACCCAGCAAATAAAAGCAAATCAAGAGAAAGCTCAAAACTTCATCATAAAGAGAGGTTTAGTAACATGAAGATTTCTATAACCATACTTTCCTCTCTCAAAATAATTTTCAGCGGCATCATGAATAAACTCAACAATATAGCTATCACATAAAGCATTCTTATCATGATCCACATGCATAAAAGTATCATTACTCTCCACATAAGCATGAACATTATCATTAGTAATAGTGAGAGTAAAAGTATCACATCCATCATTGCAATCATCAAAAATTGGAGGCATAGAATAATCATAATGAATTTTATCCTCAATAGTAGATGGACTGAAAATATCATATTCATCATTGTAAACATCATATATAGGAGGCATATCATAATCAACATAAACTATATCCTCAATAGTAGGTGGACTGAAAATATCACAATCTTATATTTACTAATTGGAGGCACCGTAGGAGCTTCCACGTTAATCCTAGACAGTAACAATTTTCGTCCGTACGATCCAAAGGTAAACTGTATAAAGCCGTCTGATTTAAGCTGTTGCGCAACGCAACACGCGTGACCCTCCAGCACGATCTGATCGCCATGAGTTCGAATCACGTATCCTCCATATTAATTAGGTATTTATTTATTAACCAACCAAACCATCGTCTCGCCCAATCTCATGGCGGCGGGAGTTCGTCTAGCAGACCGTCTCCTTCGGGAAAAACAGCAATTGAGTAACAGCTTCCGTCTTTCCATGCGCGATGCACCTGGCGTGCGGCGACAGCAGTGAATTTAATTGGTGGCCTGCTCTGCACAGTACACACTCGGATCCAAGTGTTGTATCTTAGACTAGTCACAATGGGGGTATCATAGGTAGTATCATGCATGCCATGTTGGCAAAAAGATGACATGGCACTGCAATTAATGAAGAGAGAGGTAATAGTGGTATCATAGGTAGATACCGTACCATAACCTGAAATTTCTAAATGATGCCCTACGAATGAGGTGGCGGTGGTTTGAAAAATCTGGACCCATGAGGGCTTGGTCAGGGTTACAGTTCAAGTTGTCCAAGGAAGCAGAACAAATGTTTAGGACTGCAAACTGCTGTATTCTCGGCAGAGGTGATAGGCTAAACTTCTGGGAAGATAGATGGCTGCAGGGAAATAGTCCTGCACAAATTGCTCCTCACCTTCTCCCCTTTGTCAAAGCTAGAGGGGCAAAAAGAAGATCAGTCGCTGAAGCATTGCTGAACAACAAGTGGGTAGAAGACCTGCGTGGGACACTCACTGTCCCAGCCATTGCGCAATTCATAGAGCTGTGGACTGCTATACAGGAAATGCCACCGCTGACTGATGAAGAAGATACATGCAGGTGGAGGCTCACCACAAATGGCAAATACTCTGCATCTTCCACTTATCAGGCATTCTTCTATGGTAAGACCTCGCCTGATTATGCTGAGGCCTTGTGGACTAGCAAAGCACCTCTGAAGGAGAAACTATTTACTTGGCTGGTAATGAGGAACCGATGCTGGACGGCCGACAGGTTACAGCGAAGAGGGTTGCCTGGGCCAGCGAAGTGCATGTTCTGTGACCAGGCAGATGAGACCTTGGATCATATTATGACCTCCTGCTCCTTCTCTAGGGAGTTCTGGTTCAGACTTGGCACTGTGACACAATCGACAGACCTCACACCCGCAGCGGGGATCAGTGTTAGAAGTTGGTGGTGCAAAACAATAAGGAGAAAACCAAAGAAGCAGAGAAAGGAGCTGGCTACGTTGATGATCGCAGGGTTGAGACGGCTATGGCTAGAAAGAAATGCTAGAGTGTTCGAGGGTAGATGTAACCTGGTGCATATCGTTGTAAACTCTGCAGCAGATGAGCTACAGATGTGGAGAGTAGCTACGAGAGTAGTAGGATATCGTGAGGAGTAGTCCGTGGTGTTGGTGTGGGCCGCTTGTGCCGGCAAGTGTTGTAAAACCTCTGCAAAATCTCCTTTCCAAGTCTTAATGAAATGACAGCAACCACTTCGGTTGTGTGTCCTTGAAAAAAAATAATAATAATAACGGATTCCTATGCAATATGAGTCTACAACCTAATAAATGCAGTGTTATATGATACCACAAATATGTTACTACCCATTGTGGAGGTAGTAACATAGACTAGTATCATGTGCATGATACTAGTATATGATACTCCCCATTGTGACTAGTCTTAATCTCAGACTTCTATTTTCTAATCACGTTCAGAAGATGCTGGATAGCATCGGCAGCGGCGTCACCCTGTTGCCTCTATCCACCGAATAAATCTCAGGTAATTAAACTGCATGCAATGCTAGAAGGCTGGCTTGATCATCCGATTATTTCTTTTGCATACCGCTGCATGCATGCAGAGATCATCCGATTATTTCTTTTGCGCACCGTTGCATGCATGCATCCATCTCAAGCTTGGTCCCATCTTGGTGACTAATTTGTTACACTGATCAATTAATTCTTTACATATATAGTACTATAGTGTGATTTCAACGATTTATGGTGTCACGTGCAAGTGCAAACACACTTACAGCTTTACATTATTAACTAAGCTATATGTTGTGATGCTCCTAATATTAACAAATAGTTATCCAGTAGATTTGTGTATCTCTCTTAATTTATTTGCAACAATCTTGAAAAGATAATTGTAACAATAATACGCCACTATGTAGTATCAGCTTACTCGAGCTAATTAGCATGTGTACCAGTGTAGGTACGTAACATGTATGCGGGGACAGGAGAGAAGTAACTCACAATTGACAATTCGTCTGCATATCTGATTTGAAAAGGTTAGCTTTTCCATAGCTTTTACTCTTCAACTTTAGGCCTACGTAGAACTTTTTTTTCACAATGCATATGCTTTCAATCTGACCTACCTTATGACAATCCACGTAATTTCACACTTAGAAATTCTCATGCTAATTTAAAATAAATAAACCGTCCATATGACCGAGTTATAACAGTTAGAATCAACTCCAATTAATTATCAGGGCATTGCACGCCTCCTGCACTATGTTGCACGCCTCCTGCACTATGGGTGAAGCTACTACAGAGTACCATTAGTCAAAAAAAGGTAGTGAAATGTTGCAGCAATGCAATAACACACCATCCAGTAAATATGCACACGACATTAATAAGAATATGAAATGTATTAATACAACAACTTTTATTGCTACAACATAAAAAAGCCAAAAAAAAACCTCAAAACTCACAAAAAATCCTCAAACTTCCCCATCTCGAAAAGGATGACGATAAGAAAAATACCCCCAAGCTTCCTAAATCTTGGAAACTAATACCCCGGTCTTTATTAATCTCAGCAATTCCTTTTTGGGGGTCTCCTGAGCACATCAGACCAAGAAGACCGACAATGGTCATGAGTATGAGTGTGCCAATGAGCAGTTGGTGCACATGGTGCTTGCTTAACATATGAAGGAGAACAGATTGATGTTTTTAAGCGTAATGTCGTTTAAGCCGAGGAGATGCAAACCAGTAATCGCGGGTGATTGATTAAGTATGATGAACAAATTTATCCAAAAGAACTTCGGTCACTTATTGGTTAAGTAGGTATCTCACACATGCACATCAATGCTTGGGCAAAAAATAAAAAATGCAGTACGCCATGTCAAATCCATCTATCTTATCTGATATTATCGGATCATAAGTACTATTTGGCACTCAAATCAGTGTATATATGGAAAAAGTAGTTTGCATATGTCCATCTGTTTTTTCTCTAAGAAACTCCGCATGTTATTTCTTCCGTTAGAGTTCTCTAATGTGATAAGACAAACTAATATATATGTGAGCATATTGTAATAATATGGTCAGTTGCTAAACAAGTATTATCATGTGACATACTCACTAAGAATGATACGTAATATGCAGTCAAATATCCAAGTTAATATATGCATTAAGATAGTTCTTGGACATGTCAATAATGCTCCTTAGTTCTTACAATTTTTTACTAATGCTTTGTTTTGGGAGCTTTGTACTGTTGTATCCTGACTTTGCATTGACTAAGCAAACCAATAAGTGTATTCGTCACCACCTATTTTTCCATGCGTCGAATTGGGGTGGCCTCACGCCTTCAAGCATACAACTGATTTTTTTCTAAACTAATAGATTATAGCATAAGAAACATAGAGACATAAACTATTAGTGGTCTAAGATATGGGCAAACAATTTTAGATCCATAGAGTTTTATTTTGTACGAACAAAGTCAATCACATAACGTAAGCCCGTGCGGATGCACGGGTTGATGACTAGTGATTATAATCATCATATATTGGAGGCAAAGTATCATCAAAGCAAATTTCCTCCTTAAAACATGGGGGACTAAAAATATCATATTCATCACAACTAGCTTCCCCAAGCTTAGACTTTTCCATAGCAATAATGGTGTTCAAAGAATTTATAGTAATACCATTGCTACCATCATGCAAACAAGCTTCCATAGGTTTTTTAATTTTCTCTTCAAAAGCATCATGTCCTAATTCAATATAAAGTTCATAGAGATCTCTATTTTTTTTGTTGTTTTCCATTATGCCTAACTAGTGAAAATAAAAACAAGAAACAAAAAGAAATAATTGCAGAATCTAAAGGAAATACCTTCGAGCACTCACACACTAGCAACAACACTAGAAAATAGCTTAGTAGCCAGAGGATGTGAATACCTTTTACCTTACCTCCCCGGCAACGGCGCCAGAAAATAGCTTGATGTCTACGTGTGCTTCTATTCTTGTAGACAGTGTTGGGCCTCCAAGAGCAGAGGTTTGTAGAACAGCAGCAAGTTTCCCTTAAGTGAATCACCCAAGGTTTATCGAACTCAGGGAGGTAGAGGTGAAAGATATCACTCTCAAGCAACCCTGCAATTAAGATACAAGAAGTCTCTTGTGTCCCCAACACACCCAATACACTTGTCAGATGTATAGGTGCACTAGTTCGGCGAAGAGATAGTGAAATACAAGTGATAGGGATGATTATAAGTAGTAACTGCAATCTGAAATAAAGATGGCAGCAAGCAAACATGTAGCAGAACTTGATGTAAACGGTGTTTCAATGCTTAGAAACAAGGCCTAGGGATCATACTTTCACTAGTGGACACTCTCAACAATGATCTCATAACTGAATAAGTAAAAGCTACTCTTAAACACTCTCTTGTTGGATAACAAACACCATTCATTATGTAGGGCTACAAAAGCACACCTCAAGCCGGAGTAAACAAGCGCCACAATGTCATAAAGGAGTCACACATGGTGCACACACTGTCACCTTTACACCGTGGAGAGTACCGGAGTTCATATTAAAGTAACCTATAGAGTGCATAATAGATAAAGAGTAACATCTACATATTCAACTAGATTAGCACAACTGAACACAAGTAAATACTGCTCGGGATTATTCTCCTTCTTGATAACACAAGAGTACTATGTGTAGGGCTGCAAAAGCACTCCTCAAAGTCTGAGTAAACAAACACCACAGTTCCCAAGAATAAGCCATGATAAATATCTAAATTATTCATAGAGTCACACAAGTACCCACACTGTCACCTTGATACCGTGTTGTCACAACGACTCCAGAAACTAGACAAAATCACTTGAGTAGCATAAACATTATTAATGTATTCAGCGATACTAGCAATACACACGATCACATAAAGATCACACCATGTGAGAGAGAGATGAACCACATAGCTACTGGTAGAGCCCTCAGCCTCGGGGGAGAACTACTCCCTCCTCATCATGGGAGTCAGCAGCGGCGATGAAGATGGCGGTGGTGTCGATGGAGATGACTCCGGGGGCAATTCCCCGTCCCGGCAGCGTGCTGGAACAGAGACTTCTGTCCCCCGAAACTTGTCGTCGATGGCGGCGGCACTGCGGAACTCTTCTAGAAATATGACTTCGTCTTTTAGGGTTTTCGCGTCTGAGGCAATATATAGGCGAAGGGGCGATGTCGGTGGAGGCTCGAGGGGCCCACACCACCTGTTGGCGCGGCAGGGGGCCCACCCGCGCCAGGGTGTGGTTTGGCCACCTCGGCGCCCTCCTTCGTCTCTCCTTCGGACTCCGTGACGGCGCTGGAAAAATAAGGACGTGGCCTTTGTTTCATACAATTCCGAGAATATTCGCAGAAGTACTTTTCTGAAACCAAAAACAGCAGAAAACAGGGAACTGGCACTGTGGCATCTTGTTAATAGGTTAGTCCCAGAAAATGCATAAAAATGATATGAAGTGTATATAAAACATGCAGCAATTGGTATAATATAAGCATAGAACATCAGAAATTATAGATACGTTGGAGACGTATCAGTGTGCTAGATTTAATCTAGTAAAAAGTATCTATTTCACTAAATAGTCAATATCTAGAGTTTTATATATCCAAAAATTGCAAACTAAAATTCTATGGATAGCCTGAAGTGATACCTTTCTAGATCTGTTGGTCTTGTATGCAAATGAAACCTAAAACCAAAGTTCTATTCAATCTTGTAAACACACCAGTAGCACTTTGGTGATTTTTGTAGATTTTTGTGAAATGAATTTTGGAGTAAATCCAATTGGGTTGTCTTCTATATGTATAGGAGAACATATCCCTAGCTTGGTTTGAATTTAGGAGTCACTGATTGACTGTGGTGCTAATTATAAGGTTTAGGCATTTTCTGCCTATTTTTATTAGGACTTTATTAGTTGTTGTGTTATAACTTTATTATTACAAATGTGTTTCCTAGCATATGTGTGGTGGTAATCCACTGTTATGACATGTTTCCTTGTTTTACTAGCATGTTAGGGGAACTACATGTGAGTCATGGGTTTGTTAGGGTTTTATTCCCTATATAACTTTTCCTCTAGTAATTAAGAATTGCTATGCTTATTTATTTTAATGTGAGAATATTGTGTGTGATTAATATGTGTGCCTTGCTGGTTAATGATTGTTGTGGTACTGTTGTTTGCATGTTATTACTGTTTAGAAGGTTATAATATGTTAGTACTGTTAGTGGTATTAGTTAGACATATTGGTATGGGTAATATGTTTGCATGGCTTGATGAACTTGATGGACTTGAGTTGAGTACTAGCTTAAATATCTTGTTAGTGTATCCACCTTAGCTTGGTGAGATATTTTGAATTACCAAGATTAATTGGTAGTTTAACTTTTGTCTGAAGTATTTCCTGATCAGAGGAAAGTGGTTGTTAGTTACCTCTAATTGAGGATGTCTTGGTGCTCTATGTTTTTAGCATGTGTTTGGTGTTATACTCCTATGAGTATAATGCCCTGGTAAATATAGATTTAGTTCGTTGCTTGATTAAACTAGTGCTATGCTTGTGGCTTGAGTGATTAGTTTAATACTTGTGGTTTGTTCCTTGTTTGTATACCACTTGTGGTTTGGTTTGCTTATTGAGTGTTGTTTTATTTTCATGTTGCGACGCTAGAGATAAACGCTACCGGAGTGGTATTTGAAAAGGATTTATCGAGGAAGGATGAGAGTTTATTTCTTTGATCAACGAGGAGAAGTCCAGGAACATCATGCTGAAATCAGGCAAGCTATCCTCTGAGCTTGCATTTATATACATCTATTTTGGTTCACATGTTTTACTTATAAAGAGCAAAAGTGATTTATGTGGTGTTTGCCACAAAAGCTATGATTTTGAAACCCTTTTCCAAAATATAAGTATATTATTTTGACACCCTATCTGGAGATATTAGCTGGAATTTCTTTTTCAAACTATAGGATGGGAAAAATATTGTTTACTCAAAACTCCTTTGGAAATACTTGTGTGGTTGTGGAATACCGAGATGTCGATGTGGAAATGGAGAAATGGTGAATGGTGATGTTTATGAAAAATGCACATTGTGTCCTTGTACTTGCAGAACAACCAATACCCTGTGCGACCACATTTACCCACCTATGGGAAAGGGCTTAGTCATATAATTTGCTCATATTAGTATGGGAGACCTCATCGACGGAGACGACTCCGTTATGCATGAGGGGATAGAGTGTTGATCTACCCCTGACCCGGGTCCTCGCTCCAACTCTATGGAAAGATAAGGAGGAGGATTGAAGGCTCCACCATAAATCGCCGGGCAAAACTATGAGTCCTCACACTTAGATTCCGAAGGGCTGGGTTAAGTGTGGTGGGAAATATCATAAGGGCAGGATCCTATACTAGCATGAGCAAAGGACAGGCTATGGTCGGTGGCTCAACTTCGCATACACCTTGTATGGCGGGACGTGGCTGACACGATGAGTTACCGGATGGGTGTGGGAAAAGCGTGCTACCTCTGCAGAGTGTAAAACTATTCGAATAGCCGAGTCCTCGGATATGGACAGTTGGAAAGAACAGCTTTGACCATGTGCAAGTTTTGCAAAGTTTTGAGATTTGAAAATAAAATGGAGATGTGTTGTATCTGCAACTCTACCGACGGGCTGGTATGAGGTTGCTGGAGAATGATTGACCATGACGGGCTATGGTCGAGAAGTGAAGGGTTTTTGTGATTTAAAAGTGGAAAATGGTTTAGGCAACTATACCGAAGGGCTGGTATAAGGTTGTTGGAAAATGATTTGACCATGAAGGGCTATGGTGGAAAAAGGAGGAGTTTTGGAGAAACAAATACAATGGTGATTTTCCGGGAAAAATGTTTATAAAAGAGACTTCTTACCTTTTTCAACAAAGATGTATTTACGGGAGAAAGTTTTAAAAGAGACTTCTTACAAAGACAGATTTATGGGAAAAGTTCTAAAAGCCTTCTTTTTCTTTTTCAATAAAGATATAGAGATTTCAAAACAAAGTGTTATTAAACAAATGTCCATCCTACTCTTTTCAACAAGGTTATGGAGTTTTCAAAGTAAACGAAGTTTTATTTAAACAATAAAAGAGTAGTGCATGCTCATTCCGGGGGTAGTTTGCGAGTACATTCAAATGTACTCATATTGGTTTCGTCCCCGGCTATTGTCTTAGCCAGATTCGAAAGAGGAGCAGTTCGAAGAAGAAGTGGTTAATGACGTCAATGCGAACTAGGGCGCTTCCCAGTCAGCTGCCTGTAGGGTTGGCAAGTGACTTGGGCTCCACGTTGTTTTGGTGATTTCCGCTGCGAGTACCTGATGAAGTTATGGCTTCAATCAAGTAAGTAAATTTATTCGGTATTTATAGGTGTTCTGTGATACCAATTCGAGTTATGTGCAACAACAGACTGATCATGGGATTGTTGCAGGAAACATAACGAGTATCTCGGATACCTAATCCGGGGTTCTCACAAATTTCCTAGGAATAGAAGCTTTAAGTTTCAACTTCTCCTCCCTAGCTTGCAAAAGAGCATTTGTAATGTGCTTTGTAAAAGCCAAATTAATAGTGCTAGCATTGGGACTTCTAGCTAATTTTTGCAAGAACATAATAACTTCAGAGATGTTACAATCATCAAAATCAAAATCATTATTGTCAATGGTGGTGGAACCATTGTCTCCAATAGTTTGAAAAATTTCAGCACTTTTATCAGAAAAAGTTTCAGCAGTTTTAGGCAATTTCAAACGCTTTGCAGAAGTAGTAGAAACATTACCAACACCAATAACATTACCATCAATAGTAGGAGGCTTACTAGCATGTAAAACATTAGCATTACTAGTGGTGGTGATAGTACAAACTCTAACTATACTATTCTCTTTTTCAAGTTCTTCCTCTTTTTCCCACCTAGCATGCAATTCAGCCAACATCCTAATATTATTATCAATTCGAACTTGGATGGCATTTGCTGTAGCAAATGACTCATCAGGACCTTCAGGTTTCGCTGCCATGTTATTAATCAAAGAGGACTGAGCTTCAGACATAGATGAAATACGGTTTTCAGCAATGGAAATCTTAGTTTGCAAACCTGAAATCTCACTATTTATATTTTTGAGTTGCTGTCCTATATTCTTCAACATGGCAGTTTGTTCATTCATAGCTTTTGTAAACAATTGATTTTGCTCAAATTGTGATTGCATAAAGCTTTTAGTTGATCTCTCAATTTCTATCATCCTTTCCTCACTAGGCATAAAAGATCTAGCATTAAAATAACCATTACCACTTGAAGGAAAAAGCCTAGAGTTGTTGTTTTTAATGAAGTTTACATCAACATGCTCTTCTTGAGCAACCAATGAAGCTAAAGGAACATTATTAGGATCAACATGAGATCTACCATTCACAAGCATAGACATAATAGCATCAATCTTATCACTCAAAGAGGAGGTTTCTTCAACAGAATTTACCTTCTTACCTTGAGGAGCTCTTTCGGTGTGCCATTCGGAATAGTTGATCATCATATCATCAAGTAGCTTTGTTGCTGCACCTAAAGTGATGGACATAAAGGTTCCTCCAGAGGCCGAATCCAATAAGTTCCTTGAGGAAAAATTTAATCCTGCATAAAAGGTTTGGATAATCATCCAAGTAGTCAGTCCATGAGTGGGTCAATTCTTCACCAAAGATTTCATTCTTTCCCAAGCTTGAGCAACATGTTCATTATCAAGTTGTTTATAATTCATAATGCTACTTCTCAAGGATATAATCTTAGCAGGAGGATAATATTTCCCAATGAAAGCATCTTTGCATTTTGTCCAAGAATCAATACTATTTCTAGGCAAAGAAAGCAACCATTCTTTAGCTCTTCCTCTCAAGGTGAAAGGAAAAGTTTCAGTTTTATAATATCCCCATCCATATCCTTATACTTTTGCATTTCACAAAGTTCAACAAAGTTATTAAGGTGGGCAGCAGCATCATCAGTACTAATACCAGAAAATTGCTCTTTCATAACAAGATTTAATAGAGCAGGTTTAATTTCATAAAATTCTGCTTTAGAAGCAGGTGGAGCAATAGGAGTGCATATGAACTCATTGTTGTTTGTGCTAGTGAAGTCACACAACTTAGTGTTCTCAGGAGTAGTCATTTTGAAAAACAAAATCAAACCGAAATAAACAAGTAACTAATTTTTTTGTGTTTTTGATAAAGAGAGCAAACAAGACTAAATAAAAATAAACTAAGCAAGACAAATAACAAAGTAAAGAGATTGGGTGTGAGAGACTCCCCTTGCAGAAGCAATTCGGTTTTCCCCGGCAACGGCGCCAGAAAACGTGTTGCTAGCGCTAAGTTGACGAGGGAATATCTCCCCGGCAACAGCACCAGAAACTATGCTTGTACGTCACACGTCAGTTGGGAACCCCAAGAGGAAGGTATGATGAGTGCAGCGGCAAGTTTTCCCTCAGTATGAAACCAAGGTTTAATCGAACCAGTAGGAAAACGAGGTTTGCTTCGAAGGTGTTGGTGAAGGAGTGTAGTGCGGCGCAACACCAGGGATTCCGGTGCCAACGTGGAACCTGCACAACACAATCAAATTACTTTGCCCCAACTTAACAGTGAGGTTGTCAATCTCACCGGCTTGCTGAAAACAAAGGGTTAAACGTATCGTATGGAAAATGATGTTTGTTTGCATAAAACAGTAGAGAACAATGATTGCAGTAGATTGTATTTCAGATATAAAAGAATGGACCGGGGTCCACAGTTCACTACTGGTGTCTCTCCAATAAGATAACTAACATGCTGGGTAAACAAATTACAGCTGGGCAATTGACAATTGATAAGTGCATAAAACATGCATGTGTGAGTTGTGGTGTCTACTATGAGATTCATTTGGGCATTACGACAAAGTACATAGACCGCTATCCAGCATGCATCTATGCCTAAATAGTCCACTTTCCGGTTAACATCCGTACCCCTTCCAGTATTAAGTTGCAAGCAACAGACAATTGCATTAAGTAATGTGCGTAATGTAAACAATACATTCATCCTTGAATAAAGCATTGCTGTTTTACCCCTAGTGGCAACAACACATCTACAACCTTAGAACTTGCTGTCACTATCCCAGGTTAAATAGAGGTTGAACCCAACTATCATGCATAAATACCCCCTCTTGGAGTCACAAGTATTCACTTGGCCAAGGCTTCAACAAGTAACGGAGAGCATGCAAGATCACAAATGACATAGACATGATAATATAATATTCAGCTCCACATAGGTATCAATATAAGTCAGATCCCAGCAAACACAACATGTAGTATTACAATAAGATGATCTTGATCATGATAGGCAGCTCACAAGATCTAAACATGATGGCACAAGTGGAGAAGACAACCATCTAGCTACTGCTATGAACCCATAGTCCAAGCATGAACTACTCACGCATCACTCCGGAGGCGGGCATGGCGATGTAGAGCCCTCCGGTGATGATTCCCCTCTCCGGTAGGGTGCCGGGAAGAGCTTCAGAAACCCCCCCCCCCCGAGTTAGGGTTGACGACGGCGGCGGCAGCGAATATGTTCTGGATGAAAGGCTCGGTGTTTTAGGGTTTTCACGCCTCGGGGAATAAATAGGCGAAGGGGCGATGTCGGCGGACCCCCGAGGGGCCCAAACCACAGGCTGGCGCGGTGGGGCCCACTGCCGCGCCGCCAGGTGGTTTGGCCACCTCGTGGCTCTCCTTCGTCTCTCCTTCGGACTCCGTGTACGTGTTGAAAAAATAGCGACTTGGCCTTTTGTTTCGTGCAATTCCGAGAATATTTCCAGAAGTAATTTTCTGAAACCAAAAACAGCAGAAAACCGGGAACTGGCACTGTGGCATCTTGTTAATAGGTTAGTCCCAGAAAATGCATAGAAGTGATATGAAGTGTATATAAACATGTAGCAAATGGTATAATATAACCATGGAACAGCAGAAATTATGGATACGTTGGAGACGTATCAGAGTCATTCTCCCCGGGTTCTTGGAGCGTACATAATTCATGTGTTCCTCGATATACGGAGCCACGAAGGTGGAACTTTGTAGAACTGTGTAGTGTGCTTGAGTTAAAGAATGCCCGTCCCTACATATCAGTGCTTTCTTTCCTAGCGTGCCTTTTCCACTCAGTCTCCCCTCATGCCGCGATTCAGGAACACCAATCGGCTTAAGGTCAGGAATAAAGTCAACACAGAACTCAATGACCTCCTCTGTTCCATAGCCCTTTGAGATGCTTCCTTCTGGCCTAGCACGGTTATGAAAATATTTCTTCAAGACTCCCATGAACCTCTCAAAGGGGAACATATTGTGTAGAAATACAGGACCGAGAATGGCAATCTCCTCGACTAGGTGAACCAGGAGATGCGTCATAATATTGAAGAATGATGGGGGGAACACCAACTCGAAGCTGACAAGACATTGGACCACAGCCTTCTGTAAACTTGGTAGAGTTACTGGATCGATGACCTTCTGAGATATTGCATTGAGGAATGCACATAGCTTCACAATGGGTACTCGAACATTTTCCGGTAGAAGCCCCCTCAATGCAACCGGAAGCAACTGCGTCATAATCACGTGGCAATCATGAGACTTCAAGTTCTGGAATTTTTTCTCTGCCATATTTATTATTCCCTTTATATTTGACGAGAAGCCAGCCGGGACCTTGATACTGCTCAGGCATTCAAAAAAGATTTCCTTCTCTGCTTTGGTAAGAGCGTAGCTGCTTAAGTATTGACGCCCTTTATCCATCTGCTTGTTATATGGGTCTTTCATACGTTGCTGGTCCTCCCGTGCTTCTGGTGTATCTTTTGTCTTCCCATACACGCCCAGGAAGCCTAGCAGGTTCACGCAAAGATTCTTCGTCACGTGCATCACGTCGATTGAAGACCGGACCTCTAGGACTTTCCAATAGGGTAGCTCCCAAAATATAGATTTCTTCTTCCATATGGGTACGTGGTTGTCAGCGTCATTCGGAACAGATAGACTGCCAGGACCCTTTCCAAAGATTACTTCTAAATCCTTGACCATGTCATATATAACATCACCATCAGGGAGGTTAGGCTTCTTCCGGCGATCTGCCTCACCGTTGAAATGCTTGCCTTTCTTTCTTACGGCATGACTGTTCGGAAGAAATCGACGATGCCCCAGGTACACGTTCTTGTTTCCCAAATGTATACTTTCAGTCTTATCTAAACAGTGCGTGCATGCATTGTATCCCTTGTTTGACTGTCCTGAAATGTTACTAAGAGCAGGCCAATCATTGATGGTTACGAACAACAACGCTCGTAGGTCAAATTCCTGTTGTTTGTGCTCATACCACACACGTACACCTGGTTCGGACCACAACTGCAAAAGTTCATCAACTAATGGCCTTAGGTACACATCAATGTCGTTGCCGGGTTGCTTCGGGCCTTGGATGAGCACTGGCATCATAATGAACTTTCGCTTCATGCACAACCAAGGAGGAAGGTTGTAGATACATAGAGTCACGGGCCAAGTGCTATGACTGGAGCTCTGCTCCCCAAAAGGATTAAAGCCATCTGTACTTAGACCAAATCTTAAGTTCCTTGCGTCATCTGAAAATGTCGGGAACTCTCTGTCGATTTTTCTCCACTGGGACCATCGGCGGGGTGTCTCAACTTCCCGTCTTTCTTACGCTCTTCTTTGTGCCATCGCAACAACCTGACATGCTCTTTGTTTCTGAACAGACGTTTCAACCGTGGTATTATAGGAGCATACCACATCACCTTAGCAGGAACCCTCTTCCGGGGGGGCTCGTCATCGCACTCAACATCACCAGGGTCATCTTGTCTGATCTTGTACCGCAGTGCATTGCATACCGGGCATTTATCCATATTCTCGTACTCCTCACCGCGGTACAGGATGCAGTCATTAATGCATGCATGTATCTTCTGCACATCTAATCCTAGAGGGCAGATAGCCTTCTTTGCTTCGTATGTAGTCTCGGGCAATTCGTTATCCTTTGGAAGCTTCGGCTTCATTATTTTCAGTAATTTCTCAAATCCCTTGTCAGAACAACCAGTCTCTGCCTTCCATTTCAGCAGTTTCAGTGTGGTACCGAGCTTTGTGCTGCCATCTTCGCAATTTGGGTACAACAACTTTTTGTGATCCTCTAGCATGGCCTCCAACTTTAGCTTCTCCTTTTCTGTATCGCATTCTCGCTTTGCATCAGAAAGGACCCCACCATGACCATCAGCGGGCTCATCTGATGCCCGATGTTCACCTCCTTCTTCTTCAACGTCTTCCATTACAGTATCACCGTATTCCTCAGGGAACATAGGATAGTTGTCATCGTCCTCCTCTTCTTCATTGTCTTCCATCCTAACCCCTCTTTCTCCGTGCTTGGTCCAACAATTATAGCTGGGCATGCAACCTCTCCGAATCACGTGGTCTTGAATGGTTCTCGGGTCAGAGTACTCCCTGACGTTCCGACACTTGTCACATGGACAAGGCATAAAATTATCCACTTTGTTTGCCTCAGCCACTTCGAGAAATTTATGCAGGCCTGCAATAAACTCGGAACTGCGTCGTTCGCCGTACATCCATCGCATCCGTGCATCCATCTGCATCATATAATTAAGTTTATCAAATACCATTACAATAACATCTTGAATAGTGAAATGACCACCGTACATCGACACGTGCAATATTTCTGTATCAATTACAGATGAAAAGGATAAAGTTGCTAACCTCGGCCGAGGATATCATCTTGTGTGAACTTAAGTGTGGCTCGGGCATTTCATCGAACACATCTTGTGCGTGGCAAAGGAAAAAAAAACTAGCACCCACTTCCCACCAATCCAACCAGAAAAAAAAGAGGAGAGAAGAGAGGGGGTGGGTTATTTATAGGTAGGGGAGGGGTATTGGTCCTGGTTCGTGCCACGAACCGGGACCAAAGCTCCGCGGCACGCCATGTGTCCTGCACCGGAGCATTGGTCCCGGTTCGTGGCACGAACCGGGACCAATGTCCCCAACCGAACCGGGACCAAAGCTCCACGGACCCCTGGTAGCTCGAACCGGGACCAATGCCAGGCATTGGTCCCGGTTTTTCTATGAACCGGGATTAATGACTGGTTCGGCTCTGGACGAAAGGTGGTTTTTCTACTAGTGACAGCTTTCCCTATATAAATTCATTTTTCCTGAAAAATGTATGTAAGCGTGGTTCTTATTGTTTTTTCAAGGAGTTAGTTTGTACAATATCAACACACCGCAATTTAGAGCGTGTTTGGTCATAGGCATGGATTATCCGTGGCTTCCCGGAGTCTGACTTTGAAAAAACGTGACATGAGCCATGTTCTACTGCTCATTTGTTGCCCACCAAATTCTATGTGGTCTTGATCCAGTCTGAACGAGATAAATACTCTCACTACTTCGCAAATACAAGCACCGGTTGTTTGGTTACGTACTACAGACAGATAGATTCTCTCACCCCTTTTTTGTTAGCTACTCGATCGGGGTTCTATTGATCGGCACACACAGATACAAGGATTCAGAGTATGGAGTAGCTAATTCGGGTTACAAGCACGGATTTGTGCCGAGGAACAAGGAACTGGTAAGAGAGAGGTTGAGGTAGTTGGTGATGCCGCCGCCGCCGGGTTCGGGTTCGTGATCCAACTTGGATGCCGTCTCCGTTGCTTCTCTGCGTATACTTGTAGCTGGTGCGACCCGACAGTCGCAACTGATGGTGGTTGGGCCACGGCCCGTTGCGTCGGCCCATGATCTGTAGGGGGTTGTTAACACCCCTCCCTCCTTGAAACACGGCTTGACCCCAAGCCGTTTCCATAGAACAGAGAAGCTTTGAGCGGCCAGGGTCCCAAGGAATGTGAATTTGAACTTCTGGGAAAGTAGCAGAAAGTGCAGCATTACACGCACCTGGATACCTGAAACTTGTAGTACCTTGAGGTCATTAGAGTCCAGATGTTCGAAGATGTCAATGTAGCTGTCACGGGCAAGGCAGCTGATAATAGAGATCATTGCACACCTCCCTCCTTGAAAGACACCTTGTCCATCGAATGTCAGAAACAAGAGTAGTGCAGGCCCTTCATGGTACCAGAATAAGAGGCAGCAACTCTCATTATCTTTGCATGATAGCTCATTGGTGATGAATTTTGCATGAGACCTAGGTGGCCAGCCAAGCAGCATATGCATCATATCATGATGGTTCATTAACCAGAACTCATCTATGGCCAGAATAGATAAATCAAGATCGCTGAACATGTTGCTATTAATGGAACAATGTGCAGTGGGTGGTAGCAGTCGCTCATGAAGCAAATACAACAGAACAAAGTCATGAGCTAAGAAAGCATGATCTGAATACACCATGTCTTTTGAACCAACCCAGCTGTGTATACCTTGTTGAAGGAGCAATAATTCTCTGTAGCTCTCCTTGTTGCTATGTTGCATCAGTGCACTACTAACGCTCTTGACAAGGGAGTTAAGTCCAGAGAATGTATCACTTGAGCTAGGGATGATTGAACAGTACGGTCCCATATCAGACACATAGGGCAGTATGCCATACTGTTCCTTTGCTCGCACTAGCAATCTCGCCAGAGGGAAATTGATTGAATAACCACTTAGAAACAATCGGCAAGTTGAACATGCTACCGTGACTAGTACTTGACCAATATTGCCAAAATGATCAAGCCAATGAGAACTGTCCCGAAGTAGAAGCCTGAATATGGTTGGTGCCAAAATGCTCTCACAGATTGTACCTGTAGCGGACCTGCACTTAAAATTTGGTAAGATCCCTGTGTATAGTGCAAACCCCTGGATCGATTCATTTGCACACACAGTCTAAGATGAATATCATGCAAATGCGTCAAATTTTATTACATCGCATGATCCAGACTTACAATTTTCATTACAAATTGCATAGCTCAAGGCTAGCATTTTACAAAGTTCAGCACAGCGGAATAAAAGTAGCAGTGAGTCTCCATCATCTTCATGTGCCACAGGCGAAAACATGTTGGTTGTAGACTCGAAACCTTATACGAAACCTCACTCATCGTCTGAACATCCTGCAACAGGAAAAATGTTGCAACAAGGTGGGTCAGAACCATATAAAATGGATCTGGCAAGTGACACTCTGTGGACACTTAGTGGAAAAAACTCTAGTAACCTATATGCATATTTAGGCTGGTGAAGTTCAAAGGCTAAATTGCAGAAAGCCAATTTTTCCTAACTCTTTTGAAAACACTTTTCTTCAAATCGAGACATCCATGGCATGAAAACCACTGTCTCATTTACCCTTGTTCACCCATCACATTTTTACTTAAAGAAATTGGAATGTTGGGATCCTCCGTTGACGTCCTTGATCAGCTGCTCAGAATTGTCCGTAACCGGGGACACGGCTAAGTACTTAGTTTTGACACTCTCGAGAGGTTGTGCACGTTCACCATTTGACTCAATCAGCCCAAACTATCCTCTACACTCCAGCAGTGATAAGGAAAAGGAGAAGATCGAGACGAGACTTTTCAGAAGTTGTTTCCCCATGATCATACCAGGAGACCACCGCCCACCTATCAACCCTACATCTGTCGATCTCCTGACCCACGTTCACACCAACTTACTCCGTCAAGACAGAGCCCATATGACAAATGGCTGCACTGGAAGCAATCTTCACTTGGAGTTCTTCAGATCCCTTTGTTCCCTGGGTGGCAATCCACAAGTGCACATACTCAGGTTCACACCATGAAAATGGGCCTGAGTAGCCACTAAACTTCGCCTCCTCTATCAAACCAATCCACCCAGGAGTTTCTTTAACTTAGTAGAATTTAACTTTTTTATAAAATAACTTTTGCATAGCATCAATAATTCTACTAAGTTATCATAGGATTCTAGACACAACTAGTAAAAAGGAGATAGTAGTTTTAGCATAGCAATACTATCCTACACATGCATATAAAGAAATAATTCTAAGTCATGCATAGAAAAATATTTAGGAAACTTATGGGGGTGTGCCACTTGCCTTTGGAAGTTGTTGTTGCTCACACACTCTCTTCAACAAGGATCAACGTTCACTCCGTTCAATCTATACATAGAGATAACAACACAATAAACAAACCATTCTACAACACAAGGCATACAAAACATACATAACAAGGTTTACACCCAAAAGGTTTGGTTCCAGGAATAAGTTTTATAAAACATATTTGTCAAGGAAGTTCCAAGAGTTCTAAAGATTAATTTTATTATTTGTCAAGGAAGTTCCAAGAGTTCTAAAGATTAATTATATTATTTGTCAAGGAAGTTCCAAGAGTTCTAAAATAAACCATTTATTGTAATTAAAATATTTGAACAAACCATTTATTGTAATTAAAATATTTGAAGATTTTAAACACAACTTAAACAAAAGATCTACAAGGCAACATTTTTAATAGCTTTTAACTTAATCTTAAATACAATAAATTAGCCATGATGGTATTTGGTCTTTCTGGTCAAGGACATTTATTTAGGATTTTTCTCAAAAGAAACATATTTAAATTAATTACAAGAAATTAAATTGTGCCAAAAATTAAACTATGCCAATAATTCAAATTGAGTTTCTGATTTTGAATCATAAAAATAATGCTCAAAATTATTTTATAACAGAGGGATAAATCCACACATATTCTAAGGTTTCTAAAACTATTTTATATGAAATTTTTGGGCTTATAA
Source organism: Poa pratensis (assembly GCA_947311845.1). Taxonomy (NCBI): domain Eukaryota; kingdom Viridiplantae; phylum Streptophyta; class Magnoliopsida; order Poales; family Poaceae; genus Poa; species Poa pratensis. Next base: position 25,421,621 of record CAMZMU010000114.1, on the reverse strand, counting down.
ATTTAAAGATATGCCAAATTTACTCAAATTGTCCATTTGCAATTTGAATCAATTAAAAATACTCAAAAATGATAAATAACAGAACCAAAATTATCTACAGGTCAGGGGCTTTCTAAGGATATTTTATTTACAAATTTTGGACATACAAAATTATATCTATTGTCAAATTCACTCAAAATATCTATTTGCAATTTTAAATAAATGTGAAATACCCAAATTGAGCCTCTGATTTTTAATACAGTTTAAAAGTATCCAAAATTTATTTCTAACAGTGTCTAGCTATTCTACAGATCCAAAGGTTTCCAACAATATTTTATTTACAAAAATTGGATTTATAGATTTAAAGATATGCTAAAATTACTCAAATCACACATTTGAAATTTGAATATTTTAAACTATGGCAAAACTGAAAACTAACATTGCTAAAATATTCTACAAGTCTAGGCTTTTCAAAAATATTTTATTTACAAATTTTGGACAAACGGAATTAAAACTATAGTTAAAATAATGATTTACATGATTCTGTAAATAACAAGTTTGTGCACGACTAAAATATATGTTTTTATTATACTAATGTATTCTACACGTTCATACGAATCCATAGAGTACAAAAACGTTGAAAACGGACTTACGGTTGCATTGATATGGAATTAACAAGTTTTATCAATTTTCTGGAATTCTAAAACGATTTAAAAGAATCGGAGCGATCTGATTGGTCCGTACCGGTGGGCGGACGCGGACAGTCGCGGGCAGCGCGGACGCGGACGGTCGTGGACGGCGCGAACGGACGCGGGTGGTCGCGGTCGCGGACGGTCGTGGACGGCGCGGACGGACGCGGGCGGTCGCGGTCGCGGACGGTCGCGGTCACGGGGCTGCCGGAGATGGTGCAGACGGCGGCGCACGGCTCGGGCTTGTCGGGGACGGTGCTCCGGGCTCGGGAAAGGCCTCCCCTGGAAGCGGCGCGTCGCGGCGGAGGCGATGTGGGTGACGGCGCGCTCGATCTCCTCCTGGCGCGGCGTGTAGAAACGGCCGGAGACGATGCGAGCGCCACCGCGCTCCTGTGGAGGACGAGCTCGTCGAACGGCTGCGGGGAAAAATCAACCAAGGTGTCAGGGAGGTGCGCCGTGGTACGGTGAGAGAGATGGAGGGGGTCTCGGGCTCGGGCACTTGCTCTCGTCGCCGGAATTGAAGAAAAGGCGGCGGCGGCAGAACGAACTCCGGCGAGCTTTTCCAGCGGCCTGGCGGCGTGATTTAGATAGGGAGGAGAGGGGAAATGGAGAGGTGGGCGAGGGCTTCATATAGGAAGAAGCGGCAATGGAAACGGCTGAGTAAAACGCCGGCAATCAAGGAATTGATTTGGTAGTTTCTTGAACGCGTCACGGTCTTCGGCGATTAAATTCGCCAGACTGGGGCCTTTTTGGAGAAGGATTTTGTGGGGGAATAATGGAGGAGGTCGTGGTCTTTAATTAGGGACAAACGGCGCGCGATTTGGTGGAGTAAAACATCGGGAATCAATTCGTAAAGAAAAACGGCCGAGTTGCTGTTCTTGCGCGTTTCACGTTCGGCAGCTTGAAGACGACGCTGACGTCATCGCTGACGTCAGCAATTTTTCTTTTTCTTTTTCTTGTTTTCTTATTTATTTCATAACTTTTGTTTTAAAAGTCCAAATCAACTCAAATTTGTTTCTAAAAATTTGTAAAATCCATATCTTTTATTTAAAACATTTAAACACACTTTTCCAAACATTTCAAATTTGAAAATTTCAAAATATGTTTAAATGCAAATTTGACACTTTATGTCAATTTTGAAGATAGGGTTTTAATAAATTATTTTGAATTAAATAAAATCTAGAAACTTAGTATGGGTAATATCAGTTAAAATGATAAACCAAATAAATTAATTTGGTACAAAAACATTTTTTTTTAAATGAGTTTGATAAATCATTTAAATAAAATTACTCATTTATATCATGGTTTTATAAATTCGAATTAAAATACCACAAATACATATTTTGAAAACAAACTATTTTAAATTTATGTTTCAGATAAACAAATCAAAACAATTTGAAAATAGAACTATGTTTTAAATAATTTAAAACACTTTATAGATATTGTTTTAGAGTTTAACAAACTTCTAATTTTAATCATATAGTTTAATCATAACCAT